>CM076576.1:757714527-758314527 GCA_034641835.2 Pinus albicaulis | reverse complement strand
GAAAATCAAGATAAATATGCCCCTCACTGAACTGGTTACTCAACCCATATATAGGTCTCAGATGTTGAAGGTACTAAACATAGGAAATGATGCTGACACATTGCACTTGGATGATGACACGCCTGAGTTATTGTTTGGACCCAAAATAGAAGGAAAGTATTAGGAAGGCGCCATTCCCTCTTTCGATACCAGCCTAAACATACATGACAAAACCTTACATAATGCCATGCTAGATTATGGTGCCTCTCACAATCTCATGCCCAAAGTTGTGATGGAGAGATTAGGCCTAGAAATAACTAAACCTTACAAAGACCTATACTTCTTCGATTCCAGTAGGGTCAAATGTTTGGGCCTTATCAAGGACCTTTGTGTCAACCTAGCACAAGTTCCTGCTAAGAATATAGTAATGGAAATAGTAGTGGCAGATATTCCTCTCAAGTATGGCATGCTCTTATCCAGATCTTAGGGAGCCAAGCTTCAGGGAAACCTTCAACTAGATATGTCCTATGCAACCATCCCTGTTTTCAATCAGACAAGGAGATTATACTGAGAGTCACATATGAAGTATATGGTTAACAGTCAAGACAAACCAGACAACACTCTTCTTTATTCTATTCACTCAGATCTTGATTCTTTCATATTATATAATGAGGAAGATAATGATGAGAAGGTATATGAAGTTGAAACACATCAAGACACACTGCAACATTCAAACCAGTCTTTGCATGAAGAACTCAGTATTCAGAACTATACCAGTCTTAAAAAAACACATTATGACAAAATCAACTTGACTCTCCACAAACTAACAATGAAACCTCAAAACCAATAGTCAGTTTGACATATGAATCCGGTTTCTCAAAGGGAGGACAAACATCAGAAACACAACCCTTCCATTTTACCTATCTGAAAATGCTAAGATTCCCTCATAGAAAAAAATTCTTGAGTAATCTAAATCAAAAGAGTCTAGTGTTCTTACCTTATCTAGACACCTCATTATCAGAGAGTCTTGTTCCTCCAGAAAAGCTGTTGACTTTCACTAATGTTTCCATCAATCCTAAAGAGATCGCTGTTGAAACTGATATAGAGGGATACAATATAGAAAGCCTAAGAAGACCCAAGGTGATTAACTTATCCAAAGCCTTGCCATTACACACAAAACTCAATACTTGAGGTTATGCAAGAAATTTTAGGATGCTCTTGTATATAGAAGTAAAAGCTCAAAGCCTGATGACATAGACATTGTTCAGAAGAGGTCTTTTTCTAAGGAGAACTATGAAACCTTTGGGAAAATTATATCACTAACAAAGAAAACCAAAGGGTGCAGACTATGTATGGATTTTAAACACTTAGGCAAAGCCTCCATGGAATCCAAACACCCCTTTCGCAAGATAAATCATCCTATGTGAAAAATAGGAATTTCTAACAAGGTGAATTTGATTGGTAGTGTTTCAAGTTTATACCACTTCAAATCAATCAACACTAAGATATCTTTAAAGTTCCTTGGAATGAATACATGCTTAACCAATTTTTTTCTAGAATAAGGAATGTTGAAGACACCTTCCAAGAGGCCATGTCACCTATTACCAAATTTTTCACTATGATATACATTGATGACATTGTCATTGGTTTGGGAGCTGATAAAGAATGCCTTCTTCACCTAGACAGTTTCTTTCACAGAAATGAGGTTTGGAGACAAAACTCAAAGAAGATATATAAAGGAGAACTTAGCATGTTTGAAAATTCTTGGCAGAAATCCTATACCATGCCCTAAAAAATAGATAGCCATGTTCCTTATCTACAAGAGTTGAATAAAAAAGAATTAGTGGATGATCCTGTAGAAGATAGGGTAATCAAATACCATGGCCATTTAGAGTCTTAGTTGGAATTTCTCATTCATTGTACATACCACTGTTTTGATGAAAATATATTAAGAGAAAAACACAAAAAACTGAAAAAATAGAAAAGAGGGTAGATCTGAAAAGAGGTAAAGCCCCACACCCAAAAAATAGAACTACTGAAAGTGGGTAAGCCTAAATACCACTACTAGTGCATAAAGAAGTCTTGTTTAAGTCATCTAGCGTAATCATGGTTGAAGCATGTTTTAAATTTATTGTTGATAAGTTAGTGAAAGATGGTGGGTCAAATTATTCAAGCTTGACTGGTCAAAAGATAGATTAGGTAGAAAGATACTGGTTCCACATGCCTAAAAGAGAACCAAAGAGAAAAATAGGGATGAGTTGCAAACAATGTATCCTAACCCAGATTTTTTCTAGTCTTATTTTGTACAAAAATAAAAATTGTGTGCAACTTGTTTTTATGCCACAAACCCATGGTGAGTCAAATGATCCAATTCTGATTTAGCGATGTTTTCAATTTCATGTTTGTATCTTAGTGAATAAATCCTGTCAAACGGTTTAACCTTGACAGTTGAATAGTATAGGTAGAGAATCAAATGACTTCATTGGCCTAATGTGAAATCCTGGAAGAAATAAGTGTAGAAATAGATAGTTTATTTTGCTTTAAGAAACAAGAAGATGTCAAGGTTACTAGTCCAAATGCACCTAAAGAAGGAAAAATGTTAGGCAAGTAGGTTGGGTAGGTAGAGATGGATTTGAGCTAATCATGTCATTTAGATTATTGAGATCATAGCTTCAAGCAAGCATCAGCAAGAGAAAGAGGTAAAAATTTGCCTAATGGATGAGGCACTAGTCTCCATAAAGCCAGAAATCTGAAGTTCTGGCAACCTCCTCAAAAGGAGCCACCCTCCCCAAGTGGAGTCACTATTAGTCATCCGTAATTTTTTCCTTCATAGATGACCAAATCATTTCCCTAGATTTCTAGAAACAAACTTTATAGACATTGTGAGTTCTAGAAATCTCACTACCTTCATCATCCTTAAAGATAATTTTTCACTATTTCATCTTTCCATCATGTCCAGCTCTGCTTTCCAGTCCCAGAAAATCCATTAGAGGCATATGTCACTCATTTTGTCTATATCCAGTAATATTTGACCCAAATCCTCTGTTTTTTTTGCATAGAAACCCCCCCATTGCTACCTAATCCCACCAATCAAATAGCTTTGTTGTGTATCCCAAAATACTCCCAAACAATGTTGGTCTTAAACTATCTCTGTAGACTCTTTAGATAAAACAAGTACATTGGAATTTGGATCTTCAATACATCAATTTATCATAAACTCTATCTTACACTTGATGATCCCAAATTTTAGGTCTCAGTCCAAAAAGCCAAGTCCTAGAAAGCTTCCACTAGGTCACCTAGGGTTTCACTAAGTCATAGGGTGGACTTGATGCCCTACAAACTCTGTTTTTCCTGTATGAAGAAGCTGCATTCAAAGAAGAAAAGGACAGGTGATCTTGTCCAAACTAATCAAAAAGGTTATTCAAGGAAGGCTTTTTGGCCTAAAGCATGAATCTTGCAAGGGGATAACTACCCATTGCTCACATTTCTGCAAGAGGATCAAATAGCCATCAGGTTAGAAATGGGTACGGTAAAAGAGAAAATCGTCATAAGAAGACCATTCACAGCAAGAAGAAAGAAGCAAGCATATGTTTGAAAAGAATCAGGGTTTATGACTGTTTTGACCAAGCAATAAATCAATACTAGAGTTGCAAGAGCAAAGGTCACCTCAAGCTCCATCAGTGCACTATTGAAGGTCTTTAGACATGATTAATGAGTTTTGAGAATTTTTTGAGAACTTAGAAGACAACACTAGTTACTTTTTTCTAAGGAACCCTAAAACGTAGGAGTTTGGGAAAATCGAAAAACTGGTCAAAGGTGATGACAGAACCTCCTTCATAATAGCAGAGGGTTTCAGAGGGTTTCAAGCTTCCCTCTAAGGTTTGGAAAAGAGTAATTGACTCCACATCACCAAATGTACAAAAAGGTAAAGAGTATTGGTACAAAAAGTATGAGGTTTCAAAAGGTAAAATCAGAGAACTAAAGGGATCAAAGGTGGCAACAAGAAGCACTGTACCCCACTTCACCAAAGGGAAAAAAAAGGCTAGAAATATCAGTGCAAGGATTTCACTTCTCAAAAGAACAGTCATAGGCATTTTCAAATGGTCCAAGGAGGCAAGCATGAGGGAAAATTTTTCCTAAGGAGGCAACCATGACAAGCATAGGTTCATTATTGATAAAATGAGCTATCCAACTTCAAAAGAGACAGTGATCAAAGAGAAAAAGTTGTGTAGGCACCTGCAAGAACAGAAGTGGCCAATAGGAAGACACAAAAATAATTTATTTTTCTCACCTTCCCAACCAAAGATACATCATTGTCAAACTGGTCTAAGGAACAAACATGTAGCTGGCCTAAGAGAAGTAAAGCCTCCAAAATGTTTTTCTTATCATGAGCATATTCTCGAAAATATAGATCAACCCTGAGTGACACTTCTGTATATGGCACACATGAAGGCTAAAAGGGTTGTTTATGCTAGGGTTTTTGCACCCAAAAAGGAGGTTTTTCTCACTGCTTCATAGAGAAAACATGACAAAATGTAAATCAGAGGAAGACATGTCAAACTGATCACAAGTTTTATGTTTGCAAGTGTTAAACATCATAAAGAAGGTTCATTTTCCAAAATGGGTAAAGAACACATGTTTGAGCTTGATGAAAGGTCTATTAGTACAAGGACATTAAGAGGCTTCCAGCAAAGAAAAACCATATTTTTTGTCAAAATGCCACCTATATGACCAAAAAGAGCCAAAAATATAGTGAGAAAAATAGAAGGAAATAAACATTAGGAAAGTGGGTTTTGGCATGGAATCATTTTTCAAAAAGACTATAAAATTCTCCTTAACCTCTTCCCCACCTCATTTGTCACTTCAAAGAAAAGGAAAACCTTTGAAAGAAGTTTTTAAGGGTTTATGTGCAAAAATGTTGAAATTTTCGGGCGCTACACACCGATGGAGGCGCTATGCACCTGGTCGTCGGCGCTGCGCACAAACAAGGTGGCCGTAGTGTAAATTTACGCTGCATTGCGCACCAGGAGGGCGACGCTACGCACCTGTGTGGGAACTACACACAGGCCCATAACAGCCTCACTACCCACCTTTGCACGCTGACGCTGCGCTCCGACGAGTCCGACAGACCCATTTACCGGCCCGACTTGACCTGGCACTACGCACAGACAATCTTTGATACAAATTTCTCAAAGGGGCCTAAAATTCAATTTTTTTGCCTCCAAATCTCCTACATTAAGTCAAAGCAAGGTTGGTGGTTTCCTTCCTTACCTTCCAAGTACTTTTTTCATAATCAAGAAGGTATTTAAAGGCCTAATGTGACCAAAACCTAGTCTCCATAAAAATCAAATTTGACCATCTAGGGTTGGGTTTGAAAATTTGAAAGGTTGTCATAGGTGTAAGGGCACTCACTGCGAGCAAACCTGCTTCTAAAAAATGAAAACACTGCTTGAATGCTTCATCTTAGCCCTCATTTGCTAAAAATCTGCCCTCACATCATTCATTTGCCCTCCCTACACCGAAAAGCCCTCATCAAGCAACAAACCACTTTGTTCAAAGTTATAATCAGCCACCATGTCTAAGGAATAGATCAATACAAGCAATGATGAAGGCCAAAGGGCTATCAAGCAAAAACACAAGGGAGGAAGCATTAATAGGTTTGAGCCCTTAGACACCATTCAAATCACATCTTCTCCCATGATCCTTGCATGTTTTCAAGATGTTGGACGTTATCAGTTTTGTGAGAGGTTTAAACAAGTCCAAAGCCACTCAGACTTGACTAGGTTGTTCATTCTCAGCCTAAAAAACCACCAAGTCAACCTAGCAGGAGTGAATTTTGAACACTCATTTGAATCCATTGCTAAAGCCACAGGAATACCAAATATTGGTGAGGGATGGTTTAAATAGAAGAAATTGGAGTTGAGCTATTATGAGCCCTACCTCAAACCTAGCTTTCAACAAAGCTAGAAGGTTGTTTTCCCCTTCTCCCACCTGCTGGAGAGGTATGCCCTACTAATGAGGCAGATTATCAAGTACGTCACCTATGAGGGGAGGTACTCCAGGGCTTATTCTTATCACATAAGGCTTCTAATACACTTCACCAAGGTTAAATTGCTAAACCTACCATACTATCTTTACTGGAGCATTGAGAAAATGGCTTCAGTGGTCAAGAAGAGGAGTTATGCCCACCAAATGCAGAGCCTTTTTTACTACTCTTTGGTTAAGATGATTTTTTTACACTAGCTGGAGAAGCAAGGAATCCCTTGGGAAGTTTTTATCTCACATGATGTATTTGCAAATCCCCAAGCCTTCATTCAACAAAATTTTCCTTCCACTTCACACCCACCTACCTCCACTCCTCCATCATCTCCACCTATGCCTTCTCCACAAGGAAACTTACCTCTTGTTTCTCCTCCCGATGCATCAAATGAAGAGGATAATAGTGTTAATGGTGAACAAGGAGCTAACAATAGCTCTAATGAGGAGCAAACAGATGAAAATGTGGAGGAAAATGACAGTGAGGTACAAATAGAGTTAGATGAAGAAAAAGAAGAGGAAAATAGTGCTGAGGAAAAAGATGATGGAAGTAGCCATGAAAAATAAACAAATAGCAGTGGAGGTAAAGAAGACAGTGAGACAAGTACAGAGCTTAATCAAGAAGATGAAAGTGATGAAAATAATAAATACAGTGGGGCAGAAGCATAGCCTAATAATGAAGAAGAAGAAGATAATGACATGGAGGAGAGTGATGAAAATGGCAGTAAAAAAGAGGAAGGCAGTGAGAAATTGGAGCAAAAAAGTGAATAATGACACCACTAAATCAATATCAAGTGCAAAAAAGAGTGTTTATGATGAAAAAGATGAAGACCAAGAGGATTATGAAGAAAACAATGAAGGTGATAGCCAGGCTTCAGCAAGAGAGTGCACAAGACAACCAAGAGGAAGATGTGTTTGAGCATGACAATGAGCACAATGATAGTGAAAATAGTGATAAAATGAATGAAGACAATGATCCTGAGGAAACAGAAGGAGAGGATGAAGAATTTGAAGACCAAGAACAGACAAATGATGAGAATGAGACAAAGTTTGAAGGGGCAGACAGTGACCAAGGTAGTGGCACAAATGAGACAATCAGTGATGAGTAAGGAAATAGTCATGACAGTCATGAAAATTGTCATGACTGTCATGGCACAAATCAATCTCTAAATGACCAAGAAACTCAATATGATAATGTAGAAAGTGACAGAGAAGAGGACCTTTATGAAAAATAGAGCCAAAATGAGGAAAGTGAGGAAGATAGTGATCAATTTGAAGGCCAAAAAGACAGTATGGAAAACAGTGAGGGAAATGATGATGATAATGAAGCTAAAGGTCAAGAAATCAGTGACCCAATGGAGCATGAAGTGACCCATGAAAGCCATGAAAAATATGAAAGGCTTGTGACTTCACCAAAGATCAAAGCATCCTCATCACTCCTCTCACATGCACCTACCATAGAGGAAAAAGAGATGTGTTTGCTGCCTCAAAAAGGAAAAGGGCCATCTCTCCTCCAGCTATCAAGCACAAAGATAAAGGCAAGGAAAAGATGGAAAAAGGTGAGCAACAGGTAAAGGAAAGGAGAAGAAAAAGGATCAAGAAGACTTCTCAAGTGCCTCAATTCATCGATCTAGACAGTGACAATGAGGACAAGGAGATGACCAGTAGATTGCTTCTCTTGGAGAAAGATGCACAGCTTCAGGAGTGGGAAAGAGAGTTTTAGATGGCACAATGTGTCATCCAATATTACAAAGAGGAGCATAAGCATTTCAAGGAGGTAAAGAGAGGCCTTTCCCTACAAAATAAAATGACCAAGCATTATGGAAGGAAAAACATTCTTGCTTGTGCCAAACTAAAGAAGGCCCTCATGGAGATAGAAGACCTAAAAAGAGAAAAAATTCATGACAGCCTTGGAATTTTGGCTGAGGCTTCTCAACAGGTGTCCAATACCTCTTGAGGGACCTCTCCACCAAGTTTGAGGGAATTTGAACAAAATTTTGTCTTTTTCAAATTTTGACCCCTCTGTGCGCAACACCCTAGGAACTATGCACAAAATTGGTGCATACTAAGCTCAAAAATTTTGCATTTTTGGATTTCTTACATCACTAGCAGTTTTCTCACCAGTTCTCAAATCATTTGGATAATTTTTGACCCCCCAAAAGGTCAAAAAAGATAAAAAATTTGAGCTTTCTGCCTCATTTTTAGACCAGGCACTGCGCACAGAGTAGAGTTGGGAGATTTTTTTTTTTTGATAGGTAAATGGCATCTAATCAGCACAACTCAAGAATTTATGGAAGGTAGCCTCATCAAGCTTTCCAACGAGCCATCACGGAGCCAAATCTGGTGTTAGGAAGGGGTTCAAAACTCAGCTACAAGAGACCCTATTTTCTACTGAAGTGGTGCTACGCACAGAGGCTACCTAGTGTGTTTTGGACCAAAAGTCAACAAAACACACTCATTTATTGCAAATAGATATTTTTGAGTTTTTGAGGCAAATTACTCTAGAATTAGGTGAAAATAGTTATTTTGGCATTTATTTCTTAGGATATTATTTTCCTTGGGCCTTGCATGGTCTCTTGGCCATAAATGATATTTATGACTATATTTGACATTTTCCTACCACATTTAGGGTTTTAGTCATCATTTGCTCGATAAATAGAGAATGATGACTCTATGTATTTTGTTGGCATTTAATGAGCTTGAAGATAATCTACATGGTTTCATGAGCTTGGAGAAGAATTTGGGTTTGTGAAGTGGATAAATGGCTTGTTTGGCTTGATGATGGAGAAGCTTGTTTCCAGGATTGCATAGCTTGATGAATGGTGATGTATTCCTAATTTTTCTATTGTGTCCTTTTTTATCATTATGTTTCATGTTTCTTGGCTGCTATAAAACATAAAAGTATAGGTTTGAGACATGTTATTTGAGGCACCTCAGTCCTCCTGTTTGTTATAGTTTTAATGTTTTCTTCTTTTGGCCATCTTAAGGAATTCTTGACTGCTCCTTAGGTCCACCAAAAATTATTCTTGTTTCATGCATGGTTAGTATGCTAGCTTAAAAGTATGATTCATGATATGCCCTGCTTATTTGAAGTTTTCAAAACCCTATCTTGAAGCCTTTTTGTGGAATATTGATTGTTAGGTTAAGTCAAAGAGGTCTCGTTCGATCTTGCCCTTTGTCCATGCTTACCAACTTGTTTCAGAATTCCCAATAGATTGATATATGATGTTTATGATTTACCTCTCCATAAATTGAGTTATTTGTATTATCTTATGTGTTTTCCCAAACTATGAAGGTGGTCATCTAAAGTTAGAAGCTCTTATGCTTTCTATGTTTCACTGGAATGTTTCTCTTAGATGTTTATTAGTTTAAACTATTGTTTATTGAGCTTAATGGTTTTCCCTACCTCATGAATTGTAACTTTTAAACTATATATGTTTAAGACCTCTTAGTCTTTCCCAAACTTAATGTTCACTACACCTCATACATCACCTTAAGGATCCATTAACCTTGCTAAATCGGCCCTGAAATACACTCTGTTTCATCATTTAGACACCCTTGACTTCATTTGACTCCATAGCCCAATGACTTTGACAAAATATCACTCCACCTATTCCACTTGACCATCTTACCCAACCAAAACAATCAACAAACCCTACACTTAACTAGCCTAAAATAAAAACCCTAGAGAAAAAAGATGTTGTGTAACCAGCTTCAATAATAGAAGAAAAGAGATATCAACGCCTTAAAAATAAGCCACTTTGAGGGGGCAACCTCTGATACATTACATAAATTCACAATTCTTGGATGATACAATTTACAAAACCTCCTTTCTATATATAGGAGTCCATGGGTCCATAATGTAATATTAGTGGGCCACAATGTAATCCTAGCCGACCTAACAATAATAATTTAAGGGCACAATAATAACAACATGGGAGTTACAAGGGTACAATAATAACAATAAGTGGGGCTACACTATTAATATAGGGACTTAACATGCCCCTCTCCTTCAAACAAGTGTTGTCCTCAACGCTTGATTATTTCTTGATGCTTCTATATAAAATTCTCATCCTCCCATGTGGAATATTTTACAGGAAAGTTCTTCCACTTGCTGAGATACTCTGAAATTGATCGTACTTGTCGAGTTCTTGTTTTTGTGACTGCTTTAGAACTTCTTTCAATGTGATGTTGATATTCCTGTTGTTTCATTAGATTCTGCACCAAAGTTAGGTTATCCTTTGAGAGTTGGAGAACTTGTCGTTGATGCTCGAAGTCATATTCCACTAATTTATCATACATATTAGCTATTATTTTATCCTTCAAACCATCCAACTTAGCCTCCATTTCTTCTTTTAAACCATCTATGTCAGCTTCGGTTGCTCTTCGTAAGATCGAAATTTGTTGCACTTGGTACCGTAATTTTGATATCTCATACTGCAATTCTTCCACTTCATGCATCATAGTATAGATTTTTGAGGGCTTAATGGGTGTTGAATTATTTTTAGGAGGCATTTCAGAACGCAATACTGAAATATGTGCTCAATAGGCCCTTGGAATCACTTCAAACTGATTTTTCAAACAAGATTTATGCAATTCGGGAAAAACAATACACACCTTTTACTTGCTTTTGAGGTGCTCGATATTGGAATTGGATTATCTCTATTATTGTGAATCTTCAATATTTGAAATTCAGCACTGAAGTATCCCTCTGAATTATATTTTTAATGCCACAGGTCTGACCTGATTTGGATTCTCCAAGAAAAAGTTGTGTCCAATCTCCCACAATGACCTAATTATGGACTAGTTCAGTAGAGCGGCATTGTACGACTTGCCACGTGTCACTGTTTCTTCCTTTGTCTTTGAAATTGATATCCAAAAAACTAGAGTCCATGTACTTGCGACCACTTTTTACGGCACTCAAATCCGATGCCCAGAGAGAGAGTTATTGAACTTTTCCCACGATCACCTCTTTGAGATGAAATTCAGGAGCCTGAAAAAGCACTACCTTCCACAGATCGTATTTCAAAAAATATTGCGAACCAAGCTCTGAAATTTTTTGACGACTTTCCTCAGGATTTTAGCTTCGTACCATATGAATTTCAGATTCTGAACCTTCGTATAAAAAACTTTATAGCGCAAATGCCACGATGACCTGTTTAGGAGCCTGAAAAAAAGACCTAACTTCCACAGATGATTTATCCAAAAATATTGCGAACCAAGCTCTAAAATGTTTAGGCGATCTTCCTCAAGATTTCGGCTTCGTACCTTAAAAATTTCAGCCTCTGAAACTTCGTAGAAAAAAAGTTATAGCGAAAATGCCACGATGACCTGTTTGGAGCAACGAAACCCTAGAATCCAAAGCTCTGATACCAAATGTTGTGTAACCAGCTTCAATAATAGAAGAAAAGAGATATCAACGCCTTATAAATAAGCCACTTCGAGGGGGCAACCTCCAATACATTACATAAATTCACAATTCTTGGATGATACAATTTACAAAACCTCCTTTCTATATATAGGAGTCCATGGGGCCATAATGTAATATTAGTGGGCCACAATGTAATCCTAGCCGACCTAACAATAATAATTTAAGGGCACAATAATAACAACATGGGGGTTACAAGGTTACAATAATAAAAATAAGTGGGGCTACACTAACATAATAAGGGACTACACTATTAATATAGGGACTTAACAAAAGAACACATCCTTTGCACCCAATAGAGAGATCCCTCTCTGAGTCCAGGAAGGCTAGGTCCCCAGACTCTAAATAACGGTTCCATGTTACACTGTCATTTGGTCTACCAATCTGCCAAATCATGGGACCCTAACACATGATCCATCAATCAGTGCATGTGCATCATCCATCAAATACATATGGATGTAGTGTCTTTACCAGCAAAGTCTCAATCAACAAGCTATCTTGAAAAGCATGGGGAACCTATACAGAATGTGTACAAACATAAAAATTTGATGTTTTAAAATTGAGTGAGAATATATATTACTTCATGTCAGAAACAAAATATAAAAAAAATCATGCAAAACCTCATGAGGTTCCCTCTCCATTTGTTGCTCATCTGCTATAACTTCCCCCATGGGAACATCTCCAACAGTAAACTGTACAATATATATATATATATATATATATTAAAAAATTTCAAATTAAAATGCATGTATATATAAACTTATTTTGAATAATATTGAAAAAAAAGTTAGACAACTAGTTCAAATGGTTGAAATGGTGTGGATGTTCCTTTCTCCATTGCTAGATTCTGTGGAGAAAATAAATCCTCTATAGAAACCTAAAATTCGAAAATTTAAAAGTATAAAATAACTCAAGATCAAGATCTCAATTTATAATAAAACTTTTAAACTTCAATTTATAAATTATAACTTAAAACACATATATATCTAAGTGAAAAATTTTATACTTCTGCAGGTGGATTTGGCACATTTCCTAAGAGAGGCTCCAAAAGAAAATCTCCAAAAACCTAAAATTCAAAAAATTTAAAATAACTCAGAATCTATAGATCTCAATTTATAATAAAACTTTTAATCTTCAATTTATAATTTATAATTTAAACACACACACACACACACACACACACACACACACACATATATATATAAGTGAAAAATTGAATACTTGTGCTGTCGAACTTGGCACATATGCTAAGAGTGGTTGAGAAAGAAAATCTCCAAAAACCTAAAATTCAAAAAAATTAAAATAACTCAAGATATAGATATATCTCATTTTTTAATGGAAATTTTTGAGATGGAATATATAACTTAAAAACATAATTTTTAAAAGTGAAAAATTGTCCATGCTTGTTGTTGTGGATCTGGCACATCTCCTAAGGAAGTAGAAGGTACATCTCCCAAGGGAGAAGAAGGTACCTCCATCCCAATAACATCGGACGAAATCAGAATTTGTTAAAACATTTTATTATATATATGTACATGTACATGTGTGCACATTTATTTATTTTAAAAACATCGCTTAAAAAACACTAACATTTGCCAACATATCTTGATGGTGAGACCCATCTTGATTGTTTTAATCAAAACCTCCGAACATGATATTAACATTTTCATCATTCATCAAGCATGACAACTTCAAATGGTGTTGACATATATAATGATACATTTTTGTTATATTAATGTATACAAATAAATGTATGTACATATATGTATTTATTACAAATTGTACGTGTTAAAATAATTGAACCCTAACCATTAACACATACTGTTCCCTTGCCCTCTTCCCCATGAACAATTAGGTCATGCCAACTATTGCGAAAATTCTTTGCATATGTTTTGAGATCTTCAACACTCATTTTGTCAACCTCTTTATCTGTATAATACAAAAAATTGACACGTGCATTTTCACGTGCTCTTTTTCGATTGAGATAAACATCAGCTCCACCCAATCCACTGTGAACATTGTCGATGATGGCATCCCTTGCTCCTCGAATAATTTGAGAAGTGTCTTCCATATCTGACCACAAAGTTTCGACACGAACAGGTCGACTAACCAATGGTGGCTCAGGACGAGGCAACTCAACGTTATGCCTAGTGCCCCTACGGTCACACAATCGACCTTTCTCAGGACCACAAAATTCAGAGGGAAGGTCATTGTAATTGGGTTTCATTTGCAAAAATAATTCTGCATAAAAGAATTTTGCAAAGTAAACCGGAACCTCATCGTTCCATGGGAGTCTTCCATAAGCCGTAAGGTGAATATCATACAAATAGTGAGCTATATCAGGGTGCTTGAAATATTACACCCTCAACATATTTATTCTCGACCCTTATTTAAAATTAAACATAGACTTTTCCATTGTTGTTGTAACTCTTTCTTTAACAACCTCCCATTTATCAGGAGCCATCACTGGTTCCTTTATTTTTTTTATGACATCCACAAAAGTATCCGTGGTTGGCCCAAGATTTTGGTACACATCTACTAGTTGGCCTAAATAATGTGTAACTATTTCCAAGCTTTGTCGACTCTAAGCAGGTAGAGTCAAAGACATAAGATCTCTCTGCAATTTTGCATGAAGATGTTGACACCTTTCATTGCTGCATGTTTCTTTCCCATGGTATATCATAAATGTCAGCTGGATATGTCGTGGTGGGTGGAAAACCTTCTTCTTGAATGAAGCGTTTTTCCCTACATGTTTTTTGACCAACATTTGGAGCATTTTCAACCTCTGCATCAATATATAAAATTTTGTACATCAGAAAAAACACATGTAAACAAATCTGTACAAATTGAATGAAAACATAATTCAAATCGATGGCAACCTCGATGTGGTTGGCTAGCATCTTGCCACCCTGAAACTATTGAGAACCAGAATGACCTTGCTGAGAACCAACATGACCGTCTGTTGATTTGCCTCCGGGGGAATAAATATCACCACCTTCATGCAACCTGCTAGCACTTATTGATGGCCCTCTAAGGGGATTTGAACCACCACCAACCTCTCGAGACGAGAGTGAAGCTTCATAAACAAATACAAATTTATAATCAATTGAAAAATAAATTCATACATATAAATACATGTACATATTCATTGATTAAATTGTGTGAACCATACCATGACTGGGTGAACCATGGGCATGCTCCATTGATGGAGTAGAGACCCTTCTCCTCTTAGCTCCTAAAAAATAAAAAATGAAACTTGTTAACAACTAATTTAACTCACAAAGTTGATAAAAACTCAATTACATATGTACACACATGTATGTATATGTATGGAGATTTAAGATTATACTTAAATACCATGAACATCCCTCGATCCCTGGTCCCCCTCTCTCGTAGAGATATGAGATTCGTTCATGCTCCATGATATATATATCTACGGTGGACATTTACAATTATTTTCTTAAATGAATAATTTAAAATAAATTCAAAATAAATTTCAGAAAATTAATGCAATTTAGTGCACACACAAATTATGTAAAACACAACTTTCAAAGCACTAATTGATGTGTGAAACTCAATTTAAGAAAATTTTTTTATAAAAATTCTATGTTCACCAAATTGCGCTTTACATGGTGGGAGCACACTTGGTATAAAATTGAAAAAAACACATTGTCATTAAAAAAGAAGTGAAACTCCATTTAAACAAAAATGGTTGAAGTCCCCACATTATAATTTTATAAAAATGTGAAGTTCACCACTTGTTGCAAATGTGAAGTTCACGAAGTTGTGCTTTACATGGTGTGGTGGGAGCACACTTGGTATATAATTGAAAAAAGCACATGATCATTAAAAAAGACACATTTATAAGTACAAAACACACACATATCCAAGATATGTTACAATGTCCATCAATAAATTTTGAAGGAGAGCATCTCAACACTAATTCATCTTTGAGAGATGAATCTTGAATTTTTGAAGAAGAGCGTCTCAAAACTAATTCATCTTTGAGAGATGAATCTTGCATTGGAATTGCCCCGTATAATTCTAATTCATCTTTAATAGATTAATCCTGAATTGGCCTTGCCCCATGCAATATATCAGCAAACATCTTATTCACATTTGTACAATGTCTTATACTAAAAATTTGAAATTGGCTAACAATATTGTTTTCTATTCCATGCAGTTCTTTTAGCTTCTCTTTCTTAACTTGGTACATGCCATTCATCTGGTTGCACACAAGTTCATAATTGATGAAAACTACAATTCCATTTGATCCATACTCCATAGTCATTCCCAAGCCTTCTATCAATCCAATATAATATGCCTCATTGTTTGTTGTTCTTCCCTATATATTCATTTTCCTTTGGACGACTTTGTTAGTCACAATATTGGAAAACACATATGTAATCACTGCTTTCTCTAGATTGGGATAGCAAGAAACATCTATGCATAATTTCCATTTTTCAACCATATTTAGTGGTTTTTTATCCCTGAAAAAAAACAAATTCAATAAAAATATATATTAAATTGAAATTTATTGCAAATGCATGGGAGAAATGACACATGTGCATGAGATAAATGACATGTGCATGGTTTATCTTAAAGTTTGACTTAAAATTTTTATGGTAGAATTCACATCTAGAATTAATGGGAGGAAGCCTTTAGTTTGTGGGAGAAATGAATTTTATGCACTTAGTTTGTGGGAGAAATGACACATTTACACTTTTTTGTTACAAAGATTTACTGAAGGGGCATTTACTGGATATGTCACCTTTGAGAAAAGATGAAATCCAGAGGCTACCTGGACCTTTACAGACTCTGCCTTTAGAACTTGTAGAAGTTAACCCTCAACAAAAAAACTAAAATCCTACGGAAGTTCAAAATCCTATGAGAGTTTAGCCACTTTAGGTTCAATTTTTAGGCCTTAAAGTTTGAGAGAAATGACATTTACATGATTTGAAAAATTATTTTATGCACTTACAAAAAGCATGCTTTAAAGTTAATGGGAGAAAGCGAACATGACATGTATGCTTTAAAAACTTTGCCTAAGAATTTATGGGAGAAATGACACATGTACACAGTTTTCCTTAAAGTGGTTGAGGTTTATGGATATTAAAATGAAGAACTTCTATTTAGATCTATTATAGAGATTGACTGTTAGGGAATTTACTAGATATGTCACCTTTGAGAAAAGATGAGATCGAGAGGCTACCTGGCCCTTTACAGACTCTGCCTTTAGAACTTGTAGAAGTTAACCCTCAATAGACAGACTAAAATCCTATGAGAGTTCAACCACTTTAGTTTCAATTTTTAGGCCTTAAAGTTTGAGAGAAATGACATTTACATGGTTTGCAAAATTATTTTATGCACTTACAAAAAACATGCTTTAAAGTTAATGGGAGAAAGCCAACATGACATGTATGCTTTAAAAACTTTGCCTAAAAATTTATGGGAGAAATGACACATGTACACAGTTTTCCTTAAAGTGGTTGAGGTTAATGGATATTAAAATGAAGAACTTCTATTTAGATCTGTTACAGAGATTGATTGTAGGGGCATTTATTGGATATTTCACCTTTGAGAAAAGATGAGATCCAGAGGCTACCTGGCCCTTTACAGACTCTACCTTTAGAACTTGTAGAAGTTAACACTCAACATACAGACTAAAATCCTATGGAAGTTCAAAATTCTATGAGAGTTCAGCCACTTTCGGTTCAATTTTTAGGCCTTAAAGCTTGAGAGAAATGACATTTACATGGTTTGGAAAATTATTTTATGCACTTACAAAAAACATGCTTTAAAGTTAATGGGAGAAAGCCAACATGACATGCATGCTTTAAAAACTATGCCTAAGAATTTATGGGAGAAATGACACATGTACATATTTGCCTTAAAGTGGTTGTGTTTTATGGATATTAAAATGAAGAACTTCTATTTAGATATATTCCAGAGATTGACTGTAGGGGCATTAAAAGGGATTTTTCAAGAAGGATGGACTAAGTTGGAAAGAAGGGAAAATATCACAATTATATGTTAATGTGCATGTGTTTTACATTGAATATTTTTCATTTTATTAGGAATCTATTTGAAACAATTAACCATATAAGGTTAAAACCTAGATGTTTTGTATCAAATTACTTTTTGTTTCAATGGGAAATTTTTATGGCTAATGTGTTTTTCTCGAAATGTGATAGACCCCATTAAAATGGGAGATATATCGAAATCATTCCTATGGTTTAATAAAACATTTGAGTAGTTTAAAGATATAGATGCATAAATTCAATGAGCATAGTTTTGAGATATACAAGTCCAAAATCCAATAGTTGTTTGTGAACAAATATCAATGGATCACTATGGATATATCTGCTTCATTAAAAGATATTTTTCTAGAAGGATGTCCACTAAGTTGGAAAGAAGGGAAAATATCACAATTATATGTTAATGCATGTGTTTTACATTGAATATTTTTCATTTTATTAAGAATATATTTGAAAAAATTAACTATATAAGGTTAAAACCTATGTTTGGTATCAAATCACTTTTGGTTTAAATGGGAAACGTTTATGGCTAATGTGTCTTTCTCGAAACGTGATAGACCCCATTAAAATGGGAGATATATAGAAATGATTTCTATGGTGTAATAAAATAGTTGAATGGTTTAAAGATATAGATGCATAAATTTTCCCAACCTAGCTAGGAAGGGAAAGAGCATTAGATTATGATTCTAAGGAATGAAAGTATGGTATCTAAACAAACAAACACCAGTGCTACTGTTTCACATTAAAAGGCTTAATAAACTACTTTTCACTGCTACTGTTTCATATCAAAAAGATTAATAAACTAAGCACTTAATTTTCACTTCTATTGTTTCATATCAACTCAAGCTCAGACACCAGTGCTACTATTTCTTATTAAAAGGCTTAATAAACTAATTTTCACTACTACTGTTTCATATAAAAAAGCTTAGTAAACTAAGCACTTAATTTTAGAACTTGTAGAAGTTAACACTCAACAAACAGACTAAAATCTTATGGAAGTTCAAAATCCTATGAGAATTAAGACCTTTAGGCCTTAAAGTTTGAGAGAAATGACATTTACATGGTTTGCAAAATTATTTTATGCACTTACAAAAAACATTCTTTAAAGTTAATGGGAGAAAGCCAACATCAAATGTATCCTTTAAAAACTTTGCCTAAGAGTTTATGAGAGAAATGACACATGTACACAGTTTGCCTTAAAGTGGTTGAGGTTAATGGATATTAAAATGAAGAACTTCTAGTTAGATCTATTACAGAGATTGACTATAGGGGCATTTACTGGATATGCCACCTTTGAGAAAAGATGAGATCCAGAGGCTACCTGGCCCTTTATAGACTCTGCCTTTAGAATTTGTAGAAGTTAACACTCAACAAATAGACTAAAATCCTATGGAAGTTCAAAATTCTATGAGAGTTCATCCACTTTAGGTTCAATTTTTAGGCCTTAAAGCTTGAGAGAAATGACATTTACATGGTTTGCAAAATTATTTTATGCACTTACAAAAAACATGATTTAAAGTTAATGGAAGAAAGCCAACATGACATGTATGCTTTAAAAACTATGCCTAAGAATTTATGGGAGAAATGACACATGTACACAGTTTGCCTTAAAGTGGTTGTGTTTTATGGATATTAAAATGAAGAACTTCTATTTAGATCTATTCTAGAGATTGACTGTAGGGGCATTAAAATAGATTTTTCTAAAAGGGATTTTTCTAGAAGGATGGACTAAGTTGGAAAGAAGGGAAAATATCACAATTATATGTTAATGTGCATGTGTTTTACATTGAATATTTTTCATTTTATTAAGAATCTATTTGAAACAATTAACTATATAAGGTTAAAACCTAGATGTTTTGTGTCAAATTTATTTTTTGTTTCAATGGGAAAATTTTATGGCTAATGTGTTTTTCTCGAAATGTGATAGACCCCATTAAAATGGGAGATATATCGAAATGATTTCTATGGTTTAATAGAACAGTTGAGTAATTAATAGATATAGATGCATAAATTCAACGAGCATAGTTTTGAGATTACAAGTCCAAAATGCAATAGTTGTTGGTGAATAAATATTAATGGATCACTATGGATATATCTGCTTCATTAAAAGAGATTTTTCTAGAAGGATGTCCACTAAGTTGGAAAGAAGGGAAAATATCACAATTATATGTTAATGCATGTGTTTTACATTGAATATTTTTCATTTTATTAAGAATCTACTTGAAACAATTAACTATATAAGGTTAAAACCTATATTTTGTATCAAATCACTTTTGGTTTCAATGGGAAACTTTTATGGCTAATGTGTCTTTCTTGAAATGTGATAGACGCTATTAAAATGGGAGATATATAGAAATGATTCCTATGGTGTAATAAAATAGTTGAGTAGTTTAAAGATATAGATGCATAAATTCTTCTAGCCCAACTAGGAATGGAAAGAGCATTAGATTTTTATTCTAAGGAATGAAAGTATGGTATCTAAAAAAACAAACACCAGTGCTGTTGTTTCATATTAAAAGGCTTAATAAACTAATTTTCACTACTACTGTTTCATATCAAAAAGCTTAATAAACTAAGCACTTAATTTTCACTTCCACTGTTTCATATCAACTCAAGCTCAGACACCAGTGCTACTGTTTCATATTAAAAGGCTTAATAAACTAATTTTCACAGCTACTGTTTCATATAATTTTTTTTAATAAACTAAGCACTTAATTTTCACTGCTACTGTTTCATATCAACTCAAGCTCACAGGCTCACAATTATACATCAAACTTCAACACTTGCATTATATAAGAACTTTCTTACAGACTCAAGACTCAGAATCTTGGAGTGATTAATACTTTAATCACAGAGAGGATTAGCTTCAAGAGAGAGGGAATAACATAAACTTTTGTCAGTTATACTTTACTGTACCATAAATTGTTATAATCCATCAGCGGGGAATAACATGTCATTTAGATGGAAATAATAGATTTTGAGAGATTGTCTAATGTCGTAGATTGGCATTTTTTATACTCAACATGCGCACTATTATTAAATTAACGGACAAGGAGTAATGATACGTTTCAATAAGCTCTATACAACCCTATCTAACAAGGAGTAACCATTGCACTTAAGCTTCTTCTAATACGATCATTGTACTTTCTGAGCTTGATACAATAAGTAAACCCATTAAAGATTTGAAGATAACTAATCATTATAGCTCTGATAAACAGGGAATGTGATATGCCTCATTTACCTAATCATGATATGCATTATCCAAGATAGTACCCGTGCTTATGAACACAAAGGTGATATAGTCTGAATAGAACGTATAGACTAAGCCAATGGAAAACACAATGAAAAGGACTGTAAATGGACAGGATATGAAATGTATTTTTCAGGCAGTGTTTTTTTTAAGATCCAATTTGGAAAAGAAAAATGAGGGTGTATTCACAGATTTCTAAATGTAATGATTAAGAACTCTGTTTTTTGAACAATATTTTGATATCAATGTAATAGGTGAAAATGCAAGTGAAATTTTTGTAAATGCTTATATTTCTATAAGTGATATGCCTTGGTATATAATAAATCATGATATGCATTATCCAAGATAGTACCCATGCTTATGAACACAAAGGTGATAGAGTCTGAATAAAACGTATAGACTAAGCCAGCAGAAAACACAATGAAAAGGACTGTAAATAGACATGATATGAAATGTATTTTTCAGGCAGTGTTTTTTTTAAGATCCAATTTGGAAAAGAAAAATGAGAGTGTCTTCACACACTTCTAAATGCAATGATTAAGAACTCTGTTTTTGAAACAATATTTTTATATCAATGTAATAGGTGAAAATGCAAGTGAAAATTTTGTAAATGCTTAGATTTATATAAGTGATATGCCCTAATATATAATAAATCATGATATGAATTATCCAAGATAGTACCCATGCTTATGAACACAAAGGTGATAGAGTCTGAATAGAATGTATAGACTAAGCCAGCGGAAAACACAATGAAAAGGACTGTAAACGGACAGGATATGAAATGTATTTTTCAGGTAGTGTTTTTTTTTAAGATCCAATTTGGAAAAGAAAAATGAGAGTGTCTTCACAGACTTCTAAATGTAATGATTAAGAACTCTGTTTTGAAATAGTATTTTGATATCAATGTAATAGGTGAACATGAAAGTGAAAATTTTGTAAATTCTTAGATTTCTATAAGTGATATGCCCTGGTACATTATATAAACCAGACAATATTTTTCTTGCTAAAAAAAAAGAACGTATAGACTAAGCAAAGAAATCCATATCAAATAAGTAATCAGCTTCATATACGGGAATATAACATATATCGTATTCATAAGATTTATTTAATGTCTCTGTGGATTGATTGGCAAGTGAAGAGATTCTGAAAACTTAGTTTTGGCTGAAGATTGTTCATCATGGAAGCCAACGATGCTATGACCTCATGTGTCGTGTGTCATAATTCTGTATAAAATCTTTGCAGGGATAACAGGTTCATTGAAACTATTGAGCAACAACACCTGTTATGGTTTCATGGGTAGTAGTGTGGTGTTGTTGTGAAGGCTTGCTTGCTAATTAATTATTTAGTTTATAATGACTATAATTTTTGAAACACATGTAATATTAAGATTCATTCACCACAATTTAAAATATAACAATTGTACATAAAATTTTTAGGCCAAATCACATTGCACATTTTGAATTTTCAAAACATTGAGTTTAATTCTTCTTTGAAATTTACAAATTTTTCAGCTCTGTTTTATAGATATGCAGATACTTACCTGGAAATTCACAGAAATTCATCACAGCGCAACTCCAAATAACCAAAAGTGCAACAAAGCAGCAATAGAGCGCAACAGAGAAGCAACAGAGCGCAACAGAAAAACAAAAGCCACAGAGAATCAGAAAATAAACGAATAGAGATCAGACGTGAGAGAGAGATGTGAAACCTACAAAAGTTCGCGGGTGATATATTTATAAAATATGAGTTTGGCTAAACTAATAGTCTGGTCAAACTAACAGTTCGGACGAACTTTTGTTGTCGGTTTTCCCATCTCTAGCCAAAAATATGTTTGCCCACACCGTTATTACGCCGTCAATGTAAATGGCAGAACGAGTTCGGCCGAAATAATTTTGAAAGTTCGACTGAAATTTCTCAAAATTTCGGTTGAACTATTGAGAAAAGAAGTTTTCCGCCCCCGATTCTCACAAAAATGTAACCCAACTTCACATTTTAACCCATCAATCAATGTTAGTTATTTTTATTTGTTTTCAGTTATACTAGTTCTAACTATTGATAGAACTAGTGGAAGCTCAGTTGTGCAGTACGACAATAATCTAACTCAGTGATCATCTAGTTAACTGATCAATCAACCCAAAATAGCTAGTGCATGCAGAGAAATCAAGTTCCCCAACTATGGTGGAGATTCCAAGGTAGTGTAACATCATTTGTAGACTATTCTTGAGTGTACAAGTGTTGCATGCAGTCATAGGACCAGTCTTGGGAATTGCGAAATAAATTGGAGGAAAATTACTAAGAAATAGGGTCCCAATTCCTTAGTATTTGAGCAAGAAAATAGTGGCTCAAGAAGAGGTATAAATTGACTAAGCCCGAGTCATAACGTCTTATTGAGTAGAGAGATAGGTTATTCACTAGGTTGAGCTCACAACAAGATAGAAATTTTAATACATTCTATATTCATGTGATTAATGAAAGTACACTTAAAGGGTTTTTAGCAGTTTATTTCCCCTAGAAACATACTATGCATGCGTGGTTTTTTATTGCGTGTTTGTGAATGTTATTCTAAATTTTGAATTAATTTCTATAGAGAAATAGAGTAGAATTGTGTCTCTTGATTTAGATTGAAATTTATTTAAAAATTGCAATTATATCACCATATTTATACATGGTATTAGAGCAGGATTCACATTAGAAAAAATAATTTCGAAGTTGTTCGTTAGGAGGTTTGAATTCACAGCTTGAGAGTAGCAATATTTCTTCAAAGTTGGGAGAATGAAATTCTACGGGCTGCACTTAGAGAACTAGTACAAATGGGGCCAAAATCCAATGGCTATTAGTAGGATATGTGACTTATTAGCATCGACTATCTGAAAAATTAGTGCTCATCAAATTGTCACTGGAAATATATCGAATAGTCGACAGTTTAGTAACCGTTAGATATTCAACGGTTCAGATGTCAATTATCTGACACATAAAAAAGTCAAATTTATCATTAAAAAACTGATATTTAGAATTTGGTTTTACAATGCTATGAATCTTCAATTATTCGACAACCTGAAGATCAAATATCCAACATGTGGCGCACCAATCTGTATTTGGATATTCAACACATAGGTTGTTTTTTCTGATGGGTAAAACTAAAATTTAGGGGTTGAGTAATCAACTACATAACCAAATTGTGTGATAAAAGTTCTGTTGCTTCGAAGCTTGCAGTGCCATGATGAAGCGTTTGATATGTGACAGACAATAGTTTTGTCCAACGGGCATGTTAAACTACTGACACTTTTGTCCTTCGAATCTTACGTCGAGTATGCGATGAGTACCTTGACTGACATGTGTTGAAGATTCAAGGACTTGCCTCTTCCATCATCGAATAGTTGACGAAGGCTTTCATATTTAAAAAAGGTCTATATTCAACAAATATATGCATTTGAAAAAAAATATAATACAAAATATTGTTTTGAAGACTATAAGAAGTGACACTAGTCACCGTAAGACCAAATTTTAAGCATACGTAAACTAGAAATTGCACTGAGAGGTGAAAAATAACGCCAATAGAGATTCATAACTCGATATTTCCAAATTTGGGCCTTTGATCACACATGGAAAGTACAAAAAATAAGTGACAATGAGTTGTGTAGGTTCATAATCAATGAAATATATCCTACTTTTATCAACAATATTAACAACTCAGATGAGAAAGAAGATGATATAAGTCCCAATAATAAATAATATCCTATTTTTATCAATGATATCAACAAAGGTAGATAAGTCCCAATAATAAATATGATATCGAGACTTAAATTGTAATCATCATACACTGTGCATCAACCCCAATTAGTGAATTGCAACTTTTATGAAAAAGACAATTAACATATGAAAACCCCAAGCAAATGAATTCTTTAAATAAATATTTTCCCATAACAAAACATCTATAATAATTCCTCTCCCTCTTATATAAATTTTATATCACAAGATAATGGGCACTACAAAATTGGGTACTACGGGGTCATTTCCAACACTAACACCAATACACCTCATATCGTGAAACCACATTATAAGTCAGTTTGATCATTTATCAATATTTTTTTGAACTGTTCACAACTCATGTTCCTTGACTAGATTTCATCTTTGTGGTTGCACTACATTTCTGCATATTTCTCTATATGAGGGTGTATAAATGTTTACATATAGAGAAAGGAGAATTCACCACAATTGTTTTAGGAAACATACAATGCAATAGGGCAGTTATGTACTCATTTCTTGTTAACCATTCTAGTAGAAGACTCCTCTCAATTGTATAGAATATTCTAATGAATCTCTTCAATCCAATTATTCTAAAAGAGAAGGGAATTCACCTATATCTGTAATTGGGATTTTTTCTCTCGAAATAATTTTTTGACCTCAATCATCTATAAGATCCCTCAAAATTGCAACCTTCTTGTAGAATTATATAACACATGATTATGAAATGGGGGATGCCTTTAATCATAGGGAACATATTGATTCCTCGATGATCTTCCAACACTCGTAGGTAGTGGAAATTTTTGAGAGATACCACTGGATAGATTATTTTAACAAATTAGGAGGATATAAGCCTTGGATGTCTCCTCTAGTGAATGGAAGACACAGTGAGTTGTTTAATCTATATAAAGGCCTAACGAAATGGTTTCCATTGTATCCCTCACTTTATCCAGTCATTGAAGAGTCCTTGAGCAGAACCCTGATAAAGGAAAGAATAAGCAGTAATATCTCGAGACTAGAAATCAGTCATGGAGTAAAAACAATAAACCATGCCCAATTAGCAGATGAAACCTTATTGTAGGGAGGAGCCTATGTCCATATGGAATTTTGTTTCAAAAAGGTGTTAGAGAAATACTGTAAAGCATTTTGGAGTCTAATAAATGAGGAGAAAATCATGATTTACAATTGGAATATTGATAATAGAAGCTTTTCCCAAATAGCAGACAAACTAGGGTTTCAACCGATTTATGATTAGGATACCTTCATATATCTTGGTATTCCCATAACAACCAAAAACCAAAAGAAAGAATTCTAGACCAAGATAGAGAAAAAAATGGAAAGCAAGATCTTGAAATGTGGGGGAAGATGGCCTAATCCTGCTAGAAAGTGAATCATCATTCAAGCTATTTTGTCATCCATCCCTATCTTCCTCTTGGAAATTTTATCTCCTTCTAGGTTGATTAAAAAACTAGGAAGAAAAATTAGCCATTTTCTATGGCAAGGAGGAAAATATAGCCAAGGGAAATTCCACCCGGTAAGATGGGAAAAAGAAAAAACACCAATCTCTTAAGGAGGCCTAAACTCCGTGATTTACCTTTATCCAATAAATCCTTAGGAGGAAAAAACTTGTGGAGAATTATAGAAGGCCAATCAGCATGGTGGAAAGAAGAAAATTATAGAGAAATACATGGGAAATAGTAGGCTCATAAGCATAGATAATCCAATGCTAATTTCCAAGGGAACCAAAATATGGGAAAATTGTAATAATGCTCATGGCCTCATTCTTGCTTTCAAAATAGGATTAAGGGAAGCCATAAATAACGAAGCTAAGCTCTCAGGACTCTGGGAAGGGTTGATCCTCATGGATGAAAAGCCTAAGGAGGAAGTCGGGGTCTTTGGAGACTCACAAGTGATCATAGACAAACTAAGGAAAGAGGAGAAGAGGCCAAAAGAATGAGCTTGAAATTCAATAGATTCCAATGGTTCCACATTACAAGAAATTTGAATGAGGTAGTGGATGAACAAGAAAACATAAGAACCATAATGACATGTGGCAATTGTAAGTTAATTCCTTACTTTAGTCCTCCAGAATGGGGTTTGAGGATTGTTTCCGATATCAAGGAGAGAGAAGAAATCAAATGCTAGCCAGAGGTACAAATGTAATACACCAAGATAGCTATTTTATTGTGCGGTAAGGATACAAGGATAATGATCTACAAAGGATATTGTACAGGATTTTACAGGATGGAAAATATGTGAGAAGGACCGACATATTGAGAAGCCACTAATGATAATGATGATGAAATTAAGTACATCTGTAACCCTATCTGAACCATTATGGCTTTACCCAGGTAAAATAGTTGTAGTAACAAAATGATCGAGGAATATGGCTAACACAGTTAAAAACTATTATTTTAAGCACACGATATTCAACTAAAGAGAAATGTGGAGGACCCGCAACAAGGTGAGGAATATGCTCTAGATTTGGAAGAATGGTCGAGTCAGCAGCCAAGAAATATGAAAGGGAAAGGAGGAGGTTTGAAGTTTTAAATGAAGAGTGGGAGAGCTCGAGGACATGCTTAAACTGGAGATGGAATTTTTTTTTGAGTTGAATGCTAAGGTTTAATATCTGGAGGAAGTGGTAGCAGAATCCAACTTCGTGAAAATTTGGAGCGTCGACAACCGATCGGGAAATGAGTCTATTTAATCAATCGAAGTGACTGAGCATGAATGGAAGGGGAATTTGTGGCCTCAGATCACTGGGGAATTTAGGATGTGGCAATTCCAAGTTTTGAGGCTAGGGGAGCTTTGTCTGAGATTCCTTTGGGTCTTAACTCTTTTGTTTTGAATACAGTTTTTTGATCTTTTTTTATATATGAATGTTGCTATAGAAAAATAAATAAAAACTATGTATCTATGGCTTGCATAGTTGCAACCGGTATTTTCATAGCACAAAATGTCACGTCGCAAAACTGTAAGTAATGGTGCGATGTACTTATTGGGTTGGCAGCCATAAACTTCCACCCTCCTCTTTTTTAATAAAAATTTTCTCGGTTCTCGTTAAATAAAACAAATTAAGAGGATTTTTCCATCATAATTATGGAGAGAACTGCTACAACAAGAAGTACATGCACATATATTTTCACATATATGTAAGATAATTAGATGCATGGTTTTGAAATGAATAAGACTAGCTTTCCTAATTATGTAGTGATAATATAGGCGAGATGTTTTAACACAACACTTGGAATTATAATTAAAAAAAAAAAAAAGCATTAGTCATACAATATGCTAAGTGGCACAATTTCTGAGAGTTTTGGGAATCTAGAGTTGTAATTAGAGTTATAATCACAGGTCTCATATTTCCTGTTTTTGTGATTTTCTTTGTGTGACTTTCTTTTGGAAAATAGGACATGTAATGGCAATGATCATAACCTTCAGTACGTAATGATAAAATAGATTATTCTAGTAGATGTTGAGGGCTAAAGGGCTTACTATAGGTGTATTGTGTTCTCCAACTTGAGAGAAAATTGGATTAATATTATCAAACTGAAGGTGTTTTTCATATGTGTGTATATATACATGTGACAGAAAATATGCGGTAAGGGAAAACATGGGTTATTATTGGGGCTGACCTAAATTAATTTTAAATCTAATTTTAATAGTTGGGATATAATGATGATGTAGCTAGGGATTTTTCCATGAATTTTCAAAAAAATGGAAAAAATAGATATGTGATTGTTGTTAAGGGATTGATTTTTTTATGACTAAAAGCAATATTATTAAGTTATCTGGGACGAGGTAGCATATCATATTTTTAAAATACAAAACCTATGAAGGAAGGCTAAGTATAGTTTATGTTTATCGATTCAGACTCCTATACCAACTAGACATCATCCACACTTATAACTTGTAGAGATCATAAATGTGCCATATTTCCTCCTGCAATCCATAAATGGAATGATTTCCAAGGAAAAAATGTGTAAACATGAGTTTTTATTCCATCATGGGCTCATTAAACTACTAGTTTTCCATCCTTTGGTTAAGTTGGAGCACATTTTCTTTTGGATTGATTTTAGAGATGTGGATATGAAATATTTCTTGGAGAACCAAGAGGAAATCAAGGATAAGGATATTAAAAAAAATGGAAAGAATAAATTCAGAAGTATAGGGTGCTATAAACATAAGGAGAAGAAAAATATCAAGTTAGAAAACTCAAATAAGGAAGTTTCAACCACCCTAATTAAGTTAAGAAAAACTACAAAACTCAAAAGGAGCACAACAATAATAGATTTAGATCCCTAGGTCTAGAGAAGGAATAGAACAAGATAAAAATGGATCTTTGGATAAATGAAACCACCTTTCATAATAGTGATGCAAATTGAAGACTCGCCCTACCCTACAAATGACCTTCAATAAACGAAGAAACACCTCAACTAGCACAAGCATCCCCTTCTAAGCATAACTATACTAGCAATTGCACCGAGAGGAGCAAAAGAACAACGATAGGAGTAGTGGGAGTGGGGAAGGCAATAGTTTGAGTGGGGAAGGTGGAAGACAATATATCAGTACATTAAAAGGAAAATTGTAAAAGGAAAACAGGTCTTCCTCAAATTAACAAGTGAAATCTTCTACCAACCTTTATGACACTTATATCTAATCTTGCATTGTGGAAAAATTGATTTCCATATTTCCACTCATATTCATAGTAAGGCATGCATATTGGAAATACACACTCATAGCAAGCTACAAAGAGCTCCCCGTCTGTTGCTAAGCCAACACCATATCCACATATCTAGAAAACATGGCTATTTATGTATTGTGGAGGGTTTGGCTACAATAAATGAATAAAATATCCACATAAGAACTTGTGAGATAAAATAATCCATTAAATGAAAAAAAATGCATTAGCAACAATTTTTAAAAAGGTATGAAAATATCTAGACTGATAATAGACAGAAAATATGATTCAGACTTGTCAAGTAACACCTCTTAAAGACAAATAATGAGAAATATTACCTCACATTTCTCGAAGAGGAATACAATGTTCCAATTACATCTAGACATCCAAAACATAATATAGTTTTTAACTACAATATATATGAAGTATTTAATTTGAATCCATATTTGTTTCACATAACCACTCAACTCAGGTTATTATTTGGAAACAATTCTAACTCCACTAAACACCAAAACAACAAAGGCATCTTAAAAATATTGAAACCAGTTTGGATGTTCTTTGTAATTATTTCAACGTAGATTTCTATGTACTCAAAATGTCCCCTTCTAGCTATGGAAAATACAACTCATACCTTAAAAAAGGAAAAAGAAAGAAAGAGAGAATGGATCCAATTTCAAAGAAGAAAATAATTGTCGTAATACATGGGGAAAAGTAAAAATTCTCCAGCTCCAAAGAAAGGGACAAAACAAAGTCCCTTTTACTATATAAAAAAAAATCAGTGAATATAAACAACATTGCATGATAAACAGAATTTACAGAATTTATTAACTTATTAAAGCATGGGTTTCATGCTTGGGTCAATAATCAATAGCTCAAGTCTCCATAGTAGGCTTCTAAGATTTTTTTTTAGTCAAAGTCAAAGTGATTTTTGTAAGAGACCCTTCCTGGGTGCCTTAAGGTCAAGAAAGGAATTTTTTTTTGGTGTCTAAATATCTCCTCCACCAAATTAGCTCCTTCTCCCAAAAGGATTACCATTCATCCTTCAAAGCTAACCTCCAAAAAAAATATAATCAAACCGACCTTCATTACAAGCCTATAAGTCAGGTTCAAGTAAAATTGTTCACGTCAGCTCAAATGCACAGTGAACGATAAGTATAAATAGCCTACTATTTCACCATTTGAAGGAGAGAAGTGAATAATTCATTCAAGACTTAAGAGAAACTATTATAGGAACGAGAAATGGAGAGGAAGCTGAGAATCTTAGAATACTATTATATAGAGGAAGTCAAAAAATGTGAATTGCAGAAACAATTATAGGGAGGCTAAAGTTCCTTGTTGCAGATATAATTATATACAGGGTTGATACTATTGTAGAAGGAATGCCAAGATTTCTGAATTAGGAGGGTTGAGACTATTGTAGAAGGAGGGTCGAAATTTTGAAGTTGAAACAAAAGGAGCCAAGAACCATGATTATAGAGACAATTGCAGAATAACTAGTTTGGTGGTTGGAGTAAGTCTATTTCTCTAGTCAAAGGGTCAACTGTGTCTCAACCTAATTTAATCCACTAGAGGAAGAGTTTACTGGGTTTCCTCCTTCATAGAGGTTTTTTCCCCGACTATGCACCTACATCTTGTGTTACTGTCTTTGTGATATTCATGTTGGGATTTATTTGATGAAAGGAACACTAATGTAATCACCATATAGTTTCACAAGTAAATTTCAATATAAGAGAAATGAAATTGAAGAATATAACTCACATAATGCCCTAGATTTCTCAACAAAGGAGAGGCATTGGACCTCATTTGAGTCACACAAGTAATTCAAAATCTTCAAGAATTCCAAGGAAAATTCAGAGTGAGAAATAGGTGAAGGATAGTGAGGAAAGAAAGAAGGTATATTTGTTTGTTTTTTGCATCAATTATTTTTTTGGCAAGTTCACACATATGGGAAGAAAGTTATCTCTGTTCATATTTCAAGCTAGAGAAGAGAAACATACTAAGTTATAGAGAGAAGCATTGTTGTTTGGGTGGATGGCCTATCACTTGGTGAGTTGTCTTGATCAAAGGTATTGTAAGTATTCCTTTAATTTATATAAGGAGAGAATTTTTCTGGTTATTCCCCTGTGGAGGGTTTTTCCTTGGCCCGGAGCCTATTTTTTGTGTTCTTGTTTGCATTGTGATCTTATTTATTGGCATTGTCTTGATGATGAACAAAAAATAATAATGATGATAATGAACTAAAATTATATCACAAAATTTTCCAATATAACAAGAGAAAACATTATAAAAGAAACCCTAATTTGCTTTGCCCTATTTTTTCTAAACATCTATGTTCTTGGAAGATTTTCAATGTAGAAATAAAAAATTTCTTGAAATCAAATGCAACGAAAAACTAAATAATGCACTTAGTAGCCAAGTGCTTTGTGGGCTAAGGTTGATTACTACTTCTTCAAGTTTTTTTTCGCGTATATGAATCCAACCGTAGCTAATATTTCAAATCTAGATATTATTGGAAATATGTTTTCAATGATGGCAACAGGTAGTAGCAGGTGGTAGCAGGTGGCACAAATGTCAAAGTTAAAGTAGCATCTAGGAACACAAGAAGGGAAAAGGGACAAAATCATAGCATAGGATTTAGATGCAATTCCGGGGTAGCAGATCATCTAAGGAGAACATGGAAACCACTAATATGAATACAGATCTGAAAGATATTTTGAGTGGTATATGGAAGTACCAAAACGACCTCCTGGTGTGAAAGTTAGAGCCAATCAATGTTGGGGACCCCAAGCTAGAATTTTTAGAGTTAAAAGTGGTTGGAGCCTTTGGCACACAACAAAAGTTGTAAAAAGTACCAAACTTGGTGCTAAATCTGGTGGAGCCTCTAAGTGGGAGCTCTGGGCAGACGTGGAAAATAGATTGGGCTAGAGGAGCCCACTATACAGGCTGGCCCAGAAGGCTTACCTTGGAGGGTTCACCCTAATGGAATAGTTTTATAGCCCAAGTATAAGCGACTGGAAGAGAAGGACTCATATGAATCCATCCCGACAATCATACCTTGGAACGCAAAAACCCCAAAAATATTAGAATCTCAGAACACAAAGGAAAATGGAGGGCCATATGGCATATCTCTGGGGGCACTGGAGAGAGTTTACTAGATAGGATCTGTGGTCTCAGAAGTGGTTTCTCAAACCTTTAATTATGTAGATTGATGTTGTAGATCCACCCTGAGGTCACACCTCCAAGTACCACAATCCACTCAAAGTGGTGTCAAGGACGATTTTTAGAACCCAGTAGTTTTTTATTTCAATAAAGGAAATGGTCACAAAAAAAAGTCACAGAGGACTTTTTTCTCTCCTGTAGGACGATAGGTGGCAGTAGTTGATTGTATCAAGTGACGTTAGGTAATGACATCAAAAGGGAAATGTGGAAGGCATATTATAGGTTTTAAGGTACCAAAAGGCGCATTTTCAAGTGACTTGTGTCACCTATCATAAGGCGACATGTGGAATTAGGGATGTCATTATGACATCATCCTAGAAGCACCAACCTAGTGGTTAATAAACAAACACAAGAGGTATTTATAGGCTACAGGTGCCAGAACACATCGACAGTGTATAGAGCGACAACCGATGAACAGAGGGTTGGGATAACCCTACTAACCAACTCATCCCAGTGGATGGAATGGCAAGTGGGGCCAACCTTGGATACCTGAATCCCATAGCCTATAAATAATTGAATTAAATAAAAGAGTCTGGATTGGGAGCGCTAGCCTTTTGGGTTGGTCCTTGGTTTCCTTTCATAGAGGCATGACCAATGGTGTGGAGTTGTTACCACAAGGAAAAAGGCCTCTGACAAAGTGTAAAAGGGCTAATAACCCAATGAGTAAGCCAATGGTTGCATAGACCTGGTCTTATGACGAAAATTTTTTTAGGGTGTGCAGCGAAAGGGGCTAAAGGATTAAAACAACATAACTGCTAGTTTAACTATAGTTTTGGTAGTTAAACTAGAATTGACTGAAGATAAAACAACATTTGTACTCCTAAGTTTTGTAAAGAGCCAAAATGCATAAAATTCGTAGAAAAAATCAGTTTAAGAGGTAGAAAAGGAAATGAAGCTCATTTTAACTTGGAGATGAAGCCCATAATATTAAAATTTGTCTAGAAATACTGATATGAACAGGACAAAGCCAAAAATAAATAAGCACACAAGAAATCAAAGAAACTATAAAAGAAAACCTAATCAAGCAGAATTGACATATTGTTTTTGAGATAATTGTTTCTATTGCAATGAGGTGATGGTATGGTGTTTTCAGTAATCAAGGATTGATAAATGTGTTGGTGGTTGAGAGATTCACTTGTTTTTTGAAAATAAGAGAATTCATTCATGTTTTTTAGTATGAAAATGGATCAAAGATTGAAACAGTGAGTGTTTATCAAGTTGTAGCTTGTTGATTAGAGGTTCCTGTAGGTGCTGAAGAATATTTGGGGTTGTAGATCCATTCAATTGTAGATGAAAAATAAGGGAGTTGTACCTTCCTACTAGTTCTAGCCAGAACATTGTATTTTCAAGTTGTAGCTTGCCCTATGAATAAAATTGAGAATAAATTTTTAAGAAGTTGTTTTTTATTTGCTTGTTCCCTTGATTATTGAAATTGTTGTTTGTCATACTTATTGTTGAAAGTTATATTTACTATATTATTATTCTTACACAATGTGAAAATAAATTTTAAATTAGTAAAATTGTTAAATTACTGATACACCCTCAGTATTTTCCTAGTTTCCAACAATTGGTATTAGATCCAAGTTACTTATGATTAGCCTAAGAGCTGGAAGAAATATCAAGGACCATGGCCAACCAAGAAGGTGGATTTACCAATAAGGAACCTTTGTTCAATCGAAAAAACTATGTGTTCCAGAAATTGAGAATTTTGACCTATATTCAGTCACTTGAAGTTGATGTGTGGGATTTTGTGGATGAAGAATACCATAGACCTCTAGAAGTGGTAACCAAATATCATAAGTTGGAGTTCACATGTAATGCTAAAGAAATGCATACCATGGTTGCTAGCCTACCATAATCTGAGCTTTTCAAAGTGATGGAAAAATTTGTGAGGGATCTCAAGTGAGGATCTATAAAGTATAAAGGTAAGTTTCCCTTTAAATGTTTTAAGTTTGTCCAAGTTGGCCATTACACATCAAAGTGTCCTAAAAATAAGAGAAGGGATTGTTGGCTCTCATTTTTTACCCTTTTTACCATGCATAATCCATATATCCATCATACTTTACCATCATACCATGGTCATATTTTCCATATTTTTGCCTCTTATTTTACATATAAGTTAAATAATTATGTCTTTTAAATTTTAGAATTTTTAGTGAAAATTGGGTATTAAAAATTATTTTTTACTAGAACAAAATTTCTTGTAATGGCTCCCTTGAAGTCGTATGTGCAGGACACCTGGGTGGAAAATGAATATATATTCGAGAAGAATGGGAACCAAGGATGGATATACTACTATTGACACAATCCAAATGATTATGAACATGCCAGGTCAACGTTGGTCAAAGTTGACCAGTCACCGAGAAAACCCTAAATAAAGGGGCAGTTTTGTGATTTAGTGGGATTCTACCATATTTTGTGCAACCAAAAAGATGAGTTTGACATGATTAGACGTATTAGGAATATTATAGGTTGTTACAACTATTTTAGCAAATTTTTTATTACTTTTTTCTTATTTAAGCACAATCATTCAACACTTATGAACATATATTATGATTATTGAGACTTCTCCATTTCTGAATAAAATATGAAGAATATTCCTTCTACTTCTTATTGTTCTTTCTATGGAATGTGATTATTGATCTATAATAGTTGATAATATTCAAGTGTGCTAAGAAAAGGGTGGAGGGCCCCCATTCCAAGCTAAGTACACTACAATGCATTTTTGTGCATAATTGTGAATATCTTATATTTGTGTTTCCTTTATAGTTTCTTGTGAATATTTTCTGAATAGATTCATTATTTACATGTCCATTTATGTTTTTGAATGATTTCCTTTCAACTATTTGTTTAAGTATGGAATTTCAACCAAGGAATCTAAGTTAGATCCTCTTCCTTCTAGATTAAGAACTAAAATGGAAATTGTGCATTTAATATTTACTGCTTTCTTGAATTGATTATCATATATGATTTTGGACTGATTTTGTTTCAGTGATTTCTTTAAGTAGGGGTGGTCAACCAAGGCATCTAAGATAGATCCTATTCCTTATGAATTAAGAATTGAACTGGAAATTGTGTTTATGCATTTGATCTTTACTGCTTTCTTAGCATTGTGTTACGATTTATGGTGGAATTGATCTTTTTGGAATAGGGATAATGAGAAAGGATAACCAAGTCATATAAGATAGAGCCTATTGTTAGAAAATTATATATTACAGAGAAATGAAACACATTAAATATGTGGAAAACACAAGCACATAAAACACATAAAACTAGAGAGACATAGATATATGTGGTTCACCCAGTTTGACCTACGTCCACCCTGAATAGCTAGTCCTTCCTTTCTATTATCCAACAAAATGAAGAGACATAACCTATAGTAGATCCACTGTAATATCCTCTATTCTCTCTCATAGTATCCCTATCTGTTTCTCACTCTGAGAATACACATACAATACACAACCGCAATACAACACCTTCATACAAGCGAGGGGTTGCCTTATAGGGAAAAAAAACCTAAACTAAACATAACTTCTACCATCAGATCATCCGCCTAATGAAGGCCCAGATTGACTAGAAATTACTATACTTTTACAAGGAAATTTTACATCTTTTTTTAGCTTTGGGGGCGCTTCCCCCTAAACCTCCCACTAGGGAGGGGCTCCATAAAGTTGTAGCTGCCTCCCCTGGACCCCCCAGGTAGCATTTAATTACGGGCGTCATTTCCGCCCCATTAAGGTATGAGGGTCCAATGCTGTGATACAAAATAAACAAGCTAATTAGGCTCCACACCCAACACCTATTTCTTGTTGGCTATGCTCCACAAAGACTAATTTTACTCTTGCTTCCAAATCAGAATTTTAGTGTTTTATTTTTAGAAATTTATATTTGTAACATGCATTTCCGTTATCTTCACATAAAAATTACTTCCTACATTAACTTAATATAAGATCCATATACCTTGGTGTGCTTTTAAGTTTACCAACCTGGATTGATAAGTAAAAAAAATGCTATAATCTAACTCAATAAATTAGACCAACATTTTTACACTGTTGTTGGGGAAGCACATTAGATATAGTTGATTAGGAAGTTTGTATACAAAAACATAAAAATAAAAACATCAAAAAGAAAAAAATTGTAGGATTTCTTTTCATTACGGTTATTTATGCCTAAACAAAGAGATGATGAGGGTAGATATACGAAACAAAGCCACCGAACTATTAAACCATTGGTGGGAGCAAGACCATCCACATTCAAACTAACACCAATTTCTAGGAAACCAACTTTAGAGGATCTAGAGGAAAAAAAGCGTCCAGGAAAAATGTTAGCTTTGGTTGAAAGACAAACTTTGTTGGCTTATGAGGTAAGGAGAAAAAAAACACAAGAAGAACCACCTTCTATAGGAAAACATATAAAAAAACCAAGTGATTAACCAGTTTTTGAACAACTTGAAAAATTTGAGGATATAGAAGCTCAAATATCAACTGACACTTGAAAAAATTGAGAAAGAAATGATGGAAGATAGACAAATATCCACCATTCTGGGATTAACTCTAGAACAAAGGTTATAATATGAGATACAACAGAAAGAATGAGAAATAAAAAGAGAAGAAGAGAGGAAAACAAAAGAAGCCACTAAAAGGGAAAATGAGAGAAAAAGAAGGGAATATGACAGATGAGACAATGACCAAGAAACTATTTTCAGATTCCCAATAATAGATACTAGAGAAATATTGGGAGAAGAAGTAAAAATGAAAAACATTCCACCTTCCATTTTGCCAAACTTTTATGGTATGTCTTATGAAGATCTTAATTCATTCTTATTTGAATTTGATATCTTGTGTCAAACCTATGGGTATACTGATGATACACATAAGCTTTGTCTTTTCCTTGCAACTCTTAAAGAATCCATATTAAAGTGGTTTATGGGATTAGGTGAACATACTATTACCAATTGTGAATACATGAGAAAATTTTTTCTCAAGAAATATCAAGCATATTGCAGGCCTAGGGATTCAAAAGATGAAATTTTTAGAATGACTCAACAAGAAGATGAAAGTCTAGAGGAATACTTAGAAATATTTCTCTATAACTTAGAAAAATCTAAACCTGATTCTTTAATTTTGGATACTATTTGAAGAATATTTTTAAATGGAATCCGAGATGAATATCTTGATATCCTTTATGTAATGGGTAAAGGAGATATTTCATATCTACCATTTGATGAGATTGCTGAATTATGTAAAAAATATTCAAGAGGAAGAGCAAAAAATGGGAAGAGAGATGCAAATTCCAAAGTTACTAAATTAGCAACAGGAAGTATTACAAGAGCTAAGCTAGGAAACTTGTTTGAAGATTTCAAAAATAATATCTTAGGCACGTTAGGGACACAAGTTGATGTAGTTAAAACATGATAGAAAAATTCAGAAAAAGATCAAATATTATCAAAATTTTGTCCCAAATATAGGAAGACAAATCCATTAAGAGAATTTCCTTTAGACGATATTCATGTTTGTGGACTTTTCACTAAAAAATACAACTGATAATTTTCCAAAGCTAAAATAATTACAGGAAAATAAAATAGAGGAAAGCCAAGGGATGGAATCTCTCTATTATTTAGCACCAAGAAGACCTTTCCAGCCTCGATTTGCAAGTATGCCTCAAAATACTCCTCAACACTTTACTCAACAATTTTCTCAAGGCTATTAATATCATGTTAAAAAATCATGGAATGCTCCCATGCCTTGCTAGGCTTGGCCTCCTCAACAAACTCAAAATCAACCTTCTCAAGGTTGAAGAGTGTATTCCTATGGAGCCCAACCTCCTCAACAAGAATATTCCCAGTCCTTTCCATATCAACAATTTCAACAACCACAAAAACCAAATCCGTCTTCACTTGCACCACAATTAACCTAACCACGACAACTTCAACTGCCATCTAACCAACCACCACCCAGGCCAACTCAATTACTAGCCCAACCAGTGGAAAATCTGAGTAATAAGTTAATGTATAATATGGAAGAAGGAAATTTATTTCCGACATATTCAATATGTTCATTTAAGGTTTGGGAAAGTACTACAGAAAGACTCCCCCATCATCATAGAAGAACAAATATAAGAAAGAGGGAGTCCTAAAAAATCCAAAAAACAAACATGCAATAGAAGAGAATCAAATTAAAAAAGGTAAGGCAATAATGACTCAAACACCTCCTCTTCTTGAAATATTTATTGAGAAAAAATCTTTTATTACTCTTCCTAAATTTGATATCTTAGATGAATTAAATAATACTTATGTAAAAATTCCTTTATTTCAAGCAATAAAAATATCCCAATCTATACAAAAGTAGTTAGGGAATTATGCATAAAGAAAACTGGAAAAAGAAATCAATACCCACCAACAAAATATGTAATTGAAATATTATCTAGCCTCATGTCAACAAATACTACAATTGAAAAATATGTTGATCTTGGAATACCGATGGTAACAATTTCAATCAACAATTTTTTAGTTTCTAAAATTCTAATTGACTTAGGAGATGCTATCAATGTCATGATAACATGAACCATGAAATATTTGAACTTGCCAAATATCCGACCTACAACTAGAATTTTGGAACTAGCAGATAGTTCCAAGGTAGTACTTGAAGGAATACTTGAATACATCATAGTTTCTTTGGATCCTTGGGAATGTCCCGTAGAATTCCTAGTCTTACAACAAAAGTCAAATTTAGGGGGCCATCCTTTAATTCTTGGCAAACCATGGTTAGCCATAGTTTATGCCTTCATTGGATGTAGATCAAGAAGTATGATCATATCACACGGGAATGAAAGAAAACACACAACACTAATCTATCCTCCTGCTCAATATCCTTCTTTACTATCATGGCCTGATGAAAAAAAGGAATAAATTCAGCCTACTCTAAGCATCAATCAAGTTTTTTATTTAAAGGAAGAAAACATGAGGATTTAATGGAATTCTTTATTTCTGAACCAAATATATTAGGGCAATGAAGAGAATTGCAATAGAATGCTGCAAGTCTGCTCTTAGAACAATATTTATGGGAAAATTGCACTATTAATTCATTACAAACATCATTTGAAGCTATATTTCATCGTAACTCAACTAAAAATTCTCAGAGAAAAGTAATTCAAATAATCCCCGGAAGGAATTTAATATTGGTAACAATTTACAATCATCACATGAAGAAAAAGTAATTACAGTATTAAAGAAATACTCAAAATATTTTTCTTGGGATTTGTTGTGCTATACAACAACCCCCCATTTATCTTTTATAAATAGGGACCCTTTAGAAATAAATAGGAAATTTATTTAAATTTCCTAAATAAAAAAACTTAGAAAATAAATATTTTCTTTTTTCCACCTTATTCTTTTTTTAGCACATCACAAATCACATATTTTATGAACTTCAAAAGACTCATAAAAATTAAAATATGTGAACTGTGATATGCGCTCAAAATTCTCTGAAGATATGATTTAAACTTTGCAAAAAGCTCCAATCACTATTATATTTACTTTATCACACCACACTTTACTTAATAAAAACAAAAAACATTAAAAGCAAAAATATATAAGTTGCGACTTCACAGACCCAACAAGCAAATAAACAAATGAATATAAATCCTTCGGCTATCGTAGTCACTTCAGTTTTGTTAAAAAGTGCAATTCGCATTTCGCTCAACTTATAACATATGCTAAATCATTATCCTATAAAAGTTGCGATCTGCGATTTGCGCAGATCGCATTTCACAGCCTTTAAGGGTGAGTATTGCGAATGGTTATAAGTTATAATTTGTGATATGTGCACCAACGCCATTTAATAGACCAAGCGTGTAAAACAACTTGTGTCATGTCAAAATGAAATTTAAGATCTTAACAACTTTAAAGCAATTGATAGATCTTACGTTTGGAGATATATGAAATATTAATTCAGAGATTATGAATGATGATTGATGCTATATTTTAATAAGATTGATATCTTATTGCGTGTGTTTGAAATAAATGATTGATTTATCTCTTTGATACTCCATATTTTTTAAAATGCGCTCTGCTTTCAGGAAACCAGTTAACGGATTGAAGAAGAGAAAAATGAGCAAAAAGGGTAAAGAAATTTCTCAGACGTCATCCACTCAAGACATACATATGTCTCCATTATTTTCAAATACTGTCTGCAACAAAGATTGCGGCATTTTGACATGGGAAACAATGTATAAACTTTTTGAAAGTGAAGAACCAAGGGTGATAAACAAAGTTTCTTCGACATGCACTACTTATACCTCCAACAAAACTCTTTTTGATGTTTCATGCTCATACTTTCACAGGATAGCTGCAATACCAAATATTCTTCCTTATACAGACATGGTTAAGTGGGCAATTGACCACTTAAACATTGAAGATAGAATGTTCAATAATTCGAAGGGAGAAACTATGGGTTCTTTTAGGGAAAAATATTTAACAGCAATGTGCCATCTACCACCCCTACAGTAGAAATATGGAAAAGACTATTTACAAAATTTTAGAGGAGAACATCTAGATCTTATCAAAGTAATCCAAGAATGGAAGGATAATCAAGGGAAATTGTAGCAAGATAAGTTTGGTATGTACCCAATTTCGCAAATTCCTAATCATTACTGTTATGTTGCTGGTATGTTATGTAGATTATTTTCCAAACCAGATAGCACTAGATTCTCAAGAGACTTGGTTCCCCTAATTGACGCAATCGTCAATTCATCTATTTTGAATTGGGCAGACATCTTATCCAATAACCTATCCAAGCAGATAACCGAATATAAGAATAAAAGAAGTATTTCACTCAGAGAAATGCCTCCCTTTTATATGTCTGTCTACATCATGGATGCTATCTATTTTACTTCTAGTTTTCCTACCATGGGATGGAAATGTAATACCAAGGACCCTACCCCAATTCACATTTACCACAGAGAAATCTGGGATTTGGAATTCCACTTACACTTCTATTAGATCGTTTATGGAGTAATATTACCTATACATCAGGTGATTTTTTAGTAAAAGAGCTCAGACATTCTTCCAGTAGCTAGATGGTTTGCCGAAGAGAATTTTACATATATTAGAGTATTCAAGAGTTATTCTTCTCCCCATGTTTTTCCCTATTATGTTCCTGATAATTTACTTGCAAAATAAATAGCCTATCATCTTGTTAATGGTGTTACCAAACAGATGAAGGATGATAAAAAGGCTATTTGGCCTAATTTCCCTATACAATGTGGCACATTTGCATTGTCTAACATCGGCCATACTTACAAGGAAGTTTCCAAAATTTATTTATTGAAATTGGAAGTAATGCAGAGAAGATTATATGACCCAAACAATGTGATTAAAAATTGCATCATAGAGCTTAAGATGAAGCCTTTTTTAAATGAGGAAGATGGATTCGACGATCTTTTCCAGGGCATGGAAATTTTTTTAGATATTATTAAGTATGTATCTAGTCAACTAAGTCAAGAGGATTTTGAGGCTTTTCAAGCATACAGAAACAAGAGACTAGAAAAGTCCCTCTCAATTTTTTAACTATTGAAGATGAAAACAAACACACTCCAAGAGTTAGCCTGGATGATGAAGTAAAAGATATGTCTGAAGATGAATCAGGTCAATCACAACAGAAATCTCATGATTTGGATCACTCTGAAAATGAATCTGAATCTAAAAAGGAAAATTCAGAAAAGATAATTGACTAAGTTATTTAGGATATGGAAATGCTAGAGGAGACAGAAAAAAATGGAACAGAAACAGATTCTCAAACAACTCAACACAGTCAAAATATGTTAGATTAGTCCAGTTCACCACAAACAAAAGATCTCATAGATGAATGGAAGGAGTTTCCAAAGAAATAAAAACTCCTAAAGAGAATATTAATACTGATCAATCAACGAGTTTCAAGACACCTGAACACTCCCAAAAGATAGTGGAAACTGTTAATCCACTGCAAAGAATTCCAGCATAGCATGATATTAGATAGTTTTACAGATTAAAGATATTCCTTCATTAGATATTTTCTACAGTTTGTTGTGAAACCAGCTCCAAAAAGAGAAGAAAAGAGATATCAACACCTTAGAAATAAGCCACTTTGAGGGGGAAACCTCTAATACATTACATGAATGAACAATTCTTGGATGATACAAATGAAAAAACCTCCTTTCTATATATAAGAGTCCATGGGGCCACAGTGTAATCCTAGTGGGGCCACAATGTAATCCTAGCCGACCTAACAATAATAATTTAAGGGCACAATAATAACAATATGGGGGTTACAAGGGTACAATAACAACAATAAGGGGGTTACACTAACAGTAATAAGGGACTATACTAGTAATATAAGGACCTAAGTTCTTCCATTTGATGAGATACTCTAAAATTGATCGGTTTCGTAGTTGTCGAGTTCTTGTTTCCGTAACTGCTTCAGGTTCCAATATGGTTTTTCCTTCCTCATCAAGTTCTGGCAATATTGTTTGAACTTGAAGTTTGTCCCCTATAACATTTTTTAAGAATGAAACATGGAAAACTAGATGCACTTGTGAAGAAGCAGGAAGCTCCAATTTGTATGCCATAGAACCAATATTTTGCAAAGCCTTGTAAGGACCATAGTATTTTAGTGATAATTTATTATCCTTCTTAGCTTGCTTGAGGGAAATTTGTTTGGATGGTTGTAGCGGTAAAAATACCCAGTCTCCCACATCAAAACTTCTCTCACTGCAATGTTGATCTACCTATTGTTTCATTCGATTTTGTGCCAAATTTAGGTTATCCTTTAAGAGTTGGAGAACTTCTTTTTGATGCTCGATGTGATCCTCCACTGCTTGAACCCTAGCATTTTCCCTTAAAGGAGATGTGATGGATGGTGGATATCCATAAAGTGCCATAAATGGGGTCATTTTTGTTGCAATATGGAAGGAAGTGTTATACCACCATTCAGTTAGAGGTAACCACTTGACCCATTGTGCTTGCTTATCAGATACAAAACAACAAAGATATCCTTCTAAACATTTATTCACTATCTCTGTTTGACCATTGGATTGAGGATGATAAGATGAGATATGAGCTAGTTGAGTACCCAAAAAAGAAAATAATTTCATCCAAAAATTTCCTGTAAAAATGGGATCTCTGTCACTTACAATAATCTTCGGTTTTCCATGTAGCTTTTGAATTGTTTCCATAAATGCATTAGCAATTGTACTTTCTTTAAATGGATGAGATAATGCACAAAAGTGTGCATACTTGGTAAGTCTATCAACTACCACCATGATGATACTCCTTCCTCTGGACTTAGGTAAACCTGTGATAAAATCCATTGAAATCTCCTCCCAACATTGACTTGGAATGGATAAAGGTTGTAGAAGACCCGAAGTCTTAATTTTCTCCACTTTATTTTGCTAGATAACCAGAAATTCCGCCACAAAATTTTGAATATCAAATTTAAGGCCATCCCAATAAAATTCTTTGTTCACCCTGTGTTAAGTTTTTAAAAATCCCGAGTGTCCTACTAAAGAAGAAGTGTGCAATTCCAAAAGAATATTTTGTTTAAGTTGAGAATCCTTGCAAATATATAAGCGATATTTGTACCATAAGGAATCATTTTTCCAACTAAATGTATTAGATGTACTAGGATCTTGCTGCAACTTTTGAATGAGAGTCCACACTTCTTCTTACTTCTTCCATTCATCCCTTGCTTCGGTTATCCAATCTAGTTGGATAATTGAAATGGCACAAAGCAATACAAAGAAATGCTTCCACCTCTTCATCCTTTCTTGAGATTGCATCTGCAACAACATTTAGCTTCCCTTTTTTGTAGATAATTTCAAAGTCATAACCCAACATCTTTGTGACCCATTTTTGCTTCTCTTCTAAAGATAGTATTTGTTCCAAAAGTGTTTAAGACTATCATGATCAGTTTTTACCTTGAAGTGTATTCCCATTAGGTAAGGTATCCATTTCTTTAGTGCATGTAGCATTGCCAACATTTCCTTCTCATAAATAGCCATTTGTAAATACTTTCCTTTGTTTTAACGACTTTCAAAAGCAATGGGTCTTCTTCTTACATTAAAAAAACACCAATTCCATTTCCTAAGGCATCACATTCCACAAGAAAGGTTTTTGTGAAGTCTGGTGTAGCTAAGACCGGTGCTAGGCACATTCCCTCTTTAAGATGTTCAAAGGCCTTAGTTGCTTCAGGAGTCCATGAAAATGCATATTTCTTCAATAATGCTGTTAGAGGTGCTGCTATTCTCCCATAATTCTTAACAAACTTGTGATAATACCCTGTTAACTCGAGAAATCCGGGCAACTGCTTTATGGTTGTGGGGACTTTCCATTCCTTAATGGCTTTAATTTTGTTAGGGTCTACCTTAACACCCTTGTGAGATACAATATGACCCAGATATTCCACCTCTTGTAATCCAAAGAAACATTTGGATGTTTTTGCATATAATTGTTTCTTCTCCAATAGTTTGAGCACCCTATCAACATGTAGAACATGATCCTTCCAAGACCTGCTATAGATTAGTATATCATAAAAAAATTCTAGCACAAATTTTCTAAGGAATGGTTTGAAAATGGAATTCATCAACCCTTGAAATGTAGAAGGTGAATTGGTAAGGCCAAAAGGCATGACCAAAAATTCATAATGACCCTCATGAGTTCAAAATGTTGTTTTCGGAATATCTTTAGTCTTCATTCTAATTTGATGATATCCTGAACGAAGATTGAACTTGGTAAAATAAATTGCTCCATGTAATTCATCCAATAATTCATTAATCACAGGAATGGGAAATTTATCTTTAATAGTGAGCTTATTGAGCTCCCTATAATCTAGAAACATGTGCCATGATCCATCTTTCTTGTGCACCAATACTACTAGAGCAGAGAAAGAACTTTGACTAGGTTGAATTATACCCGCCTCTAACATTTCTGCAATCATACATTCAATTTCACTCTTTTGGACATAACGATATCTGTAAGGCCTGATGTTTGGAGGAGCACTTCCTGGAATCAAATGAATAGCATGATCATGATCACGAATAGGTGGGAATCCTTTGGGAGTATCAAACACCTTGAATTGATTGTCCAAGACTTTTTGGAGATTTGGAGTAATAGATGATTTTGATGTTGGAACTTCTAGTGAGCATAATTGTGTAATTACACCTCGTTGTTCTTTCTACAGAAGATTTTTCATGACATTAGAGCTTATTATCTTTCCTAGCTTCCTTGCGATACCCCGTAATTCGATTTCCTTTCCTTCCGAAAAAAATTTCAAGAAAAGTTCTTGAAAATTAAAGCTACCGTCCCCAAAGATTGTAACCATTGTACTCCTAGTACAACATCAGCACCTCCCATTGGGATGGAAAGCATTGGAATATTCAATAAATATTCCCCCATGGCTAGCTTGATATTATGGCATTTTCCAGAGCAATTTATGGTTCCTCCATTTGCAACCATCACTTGACGTTCTAGTGCTGGGTATAGGAAAGAATTCAATTCCTTGGCTACCTTACAATGAATAAAATTATGGGTACTACCCGAATCAATCAACACTATTACCTTTTTCTTCTTGAGATGTCCTTCTATCTTGAGAGTTTTAGGAGTGGTAATTCCTGCCAATGCATTACATGATATGGTCGGACTCATTTCTTCTTCTTCTAGGGTTTCTTCCTGGTGTATATCCTCTACTTTTGAAGTTTCTTCTTCATTTTCTTCTTCCTCTTCACAATCTATGCAAAATAATTTCTTCTCAGTGCACCTATGACCTTTAGTGTATTTGCTATCACAACTGTAGCATAGCCCTTTTGCTCTTTTTTCTTGCAATTGTTGTGGTGTCAACCTTGTAGGTTGTGGAAGTCTAGGAGTAGAAACACTTCCATCTTTATAGATGTGAGTGGTAGGCTTCCTTGTCGCCATAATTTTACATTCAATTTTTGTTGCCAACCTGGGTGCCTTCTCTAATGAATCAGGTTCCCAAACGTGAACTTCATGTTGGATGCTATCCTTTAAAGTCCCTATGAAGACATCAATACTGTGTTCCTCTGGAATATCAGTTACCCTTATATTCAATTTTTGGAAGTCCTCAATGTCCTCCTCTATTGAACCCTTTTGTTTGAGATTTATCAATTGGCTAAAGAAGGTGTTGCTCTTTGTATCCTCATATTGTGCTATCATTTCCTCCGTAAAAATTGACCAAGTGACAATTTTTTTATGGGAGAAAAGCCATCGATACCATACAAAATTATTTTGTTCTAAATGTAAAGTTGCAATGTGTACCTTTTGTGTGTTTTTCACATTATTGAGATCAAAATATTGCTCCATATGTAGTATCCATGTTATAGGATCCTTGCCATCAAACTTTCTCATATACATCTTTAGAATATGGTGGTTCTTCAATCCAACATTAGAGTTTATGAAATCATGATTAACATGTATTTTATTCTCATGATGAGTTTCTTCTACTATATTTTTGCCATTAGGAAAAATTTCTTGTATCAACTTTGCCAAATCATCATTCATGTTTTCGATGTCGTCTTTCATTTTTTCATCGAACTTAGCTTCCATTTCATCCATCTTAGCTTCCATGCCATCCATCTTAGCTTCCATGCCCAATTCCATGCCATCAATCTTAGCTTCCAAACCATTCATCTTAGCTTCCATGCCTTTCTTCAAACCATCCATCTTAGTTTCCACGCTTTTCTTCAAAACTTCCATTTCATTTTTTTTTGCTCTTTGTGATAGCGAAATTTGGTGCACTTTCTCTTGTAATTTTGATATCTCATGTTGTGTTTCTTTGTCTTCATGAGTCATAGTAGATCCTTCTGAAGGCATAATTGGTGTTGAATTCTTTTTAGGGGGGATTTTAGAACCCAATACTGATATCTATTCTTCAATATGCCCTTGGAATAAATTAAAACCATTTTTTTTCAAATGAGACTTATGTAATTCAAAAAAAATACACACATTTTTCTTGCTTTTGAGGAGCTCAATATTGAAACTGAATTATCTATGTGATTTTCAACTTCCTCTGTATCCTCTTTCGAATGCCATAGGTCTGACCTGATTTGGATTCTTCAAGATGAAGTTATGTCCAATTTCCCACAATGACCTAATTATGGACTGGTTCAGTATAGCAAACTTGTACGACTTGCCGCGTGTCACTTTTTTCTCCTTTGGCTTTAACATTGATAGTTAGGAAACTAAATTCCATGTTATTTCAGCCACTTTTTACATAATTCCAATCCAATGTTCAAAGGGAGAGTTATGAATATGTTCCCACGATCACCTCTTTGAGATGAAATTCGGGAGCCTGAAAAAGACCTAACTTCCATAGATCATATCTCCGAAAATATTGTGAACCAAGCTTTGAAATTTTGTGACGATGTTCCTCAGGATTTTGGCTTCACGTTCTAAACATTTTAGCTTTTGAACCTTTGTAGAAATTTTTTTATAGCAAACATGCCATGATGACCTATTTGGTGCAACGAAACCCTAGAATCCAAATCTCTGATACCAAATGTTGTGAAACCAGCTCCAAAAAGAGAAGAAAAGAGATATCAATGCCTTAGAAATAATCCACTTCGATGGGGAAACCTCCAATACATTACATGAATGAACAATTTTTGGATGATACAAATGACAAAACCTCCTTTCTATATATAGGAGTCCATGCGGCCACAATGTAATCCTAGTGGGGTCACAATGTAATCCTAGCTGACCTAAAAATAATAATTTAAGGGCACAATAATAAAAATATGGGGGTCACAGGGGTACAAAAATAACAATAAAGGGGTTACACTAACAATAATAAGGGACTATACTAGTAATATAAGGACCTAACATAGTCCTAGTTACAAGGCTATAGTTAAAAGAAATAAAAGAATGAGAATTGATGAAACAAATCCAAATCATACAGATGAATCAGTTGATGTACCATGGATAGATTCCTTAGATGACCCTACTAAACATCTAACCAAATTATCATAGTATGCAGGGGCATATGCTACTGCTACTGTCGATAAAGCTACTGAGGTTAGAGTGTTGTTAAAACAAAATGAAGCCAGAGTACAAGAACTAGAGAAGTTGTTAAATTAAGAGAAATCCAATTCCAGTGAGAAATTCAAAGTAAACACAACCCAATTTCATAAAGATATTGAAAGCCTCAAATTGTAGCATCAAACAGAGATTAATGAAAAACAAGCACAACTGGAAATAACAATGACTAAATTACAGAGTCAACCACAATTATAGAAATTTATTAAAGAAGCACTTGATTTAAACACTAGGTTAAATAAAGAACAAGAAGTGTTTTTTCATCAAGCTTCTATGATTGATTCTTATTGTGATTCAAGTAAAATAATAATCAAGCAGATAGCAATTTAGAACTTGAATGTGAAAGACTTGAGAAGAAAATCGAAGAGCACATTCAATGACAAGTTTCAGATTAAGGAAAGCAAGCTAATTTACTTCAAGTAGATAAGATTCACAAAGAAATTATATTCACAGAATGGGAAGCGCAAATCAAACAGGTAGAGAAAGTAGTGGCAAAGACATCCAAAATATCAAGTGAGATTATTGAATCTATATGTGAGCAACTGTCTAAAGCAGAACTCCTTAAGGAAAACACGTTTGATGTGTTTTAAGAAACAAGACAGGTAGAAAAAAAGTCGAAGCAGAGAGTAGACACATAGGAGGAAATGATTAAAAAGGTAAATAATTTTGATCAAGAAAATTACTGGAATTTTCTGATCAAACCCTATCATCAGCATCAAACTGTGCAGTCTCTTATAGCTTCAACAAAAAGATCCCAGTCAGCAATCTCAAATGCTATTTTGAAGGGACATATCCGATCAAGGACATCACAGCCAGCTCAGCTCAAAGCAATGTTATATATTTTCCAAATTCGTGACCACACTCAGAAAGAAGGGCAAGACTCACAAAATCAGAATTGTTAGTTTAATTTCCTAGATTGTAGTTTAAGTTAGCTTTTTGAGGAAGGTTGTTTGAAACCTCCTCTATATTTTTGTAATAACCTATTTTAATTTATAGTTAGTTTAGTATTTAAACCCTTCTCATGCATTTAGAGAAAGGTCCAGAAATTTGTCAAAAACATTTGCAAAGAACGCATTTTTGTAAGTTTCTGAGTGCTTTGATGAATTAATGGAACACATTCTATTAACTTTTAACAATTAAAGATGTTTAACTAATGTTGTACTACTATACTCTTTAAATTGCTTGAAAGTGAGGAGCATATTCATTGCTGCCAGTTTACATGAGTAGAACTTCATACATATGGTACTTCTATTCACTTGTATTAAGTTTTACTTCATAGATTGACAGTCATATTTTTATTGAATTATATGTTTGAAATGTTATCATATATAAATATTACATGCACTCTTGTTCTAATATTTATTTATGGTCTCTGATTAAATATGTAATCACACAGATAAAGGCAATATTTCTTTCACAATTCTTCTATGTAAACTATTTTGTTAGAAGAATCATTTTACATAATTTTGATCTCTTTCGACTGTTAAATGATCTATATTACTAATAGTCGAAAGATATCATTTTAGCATAAAGGAAAAACACCTCGGGTATATATTAGATTAATAAATTAGATAGATGCATATAGATTAAAATCATTATCCATTTGCATGTTATATTCACAACACCCTCAAAATCATCCTTATTGGGAAACTGGTCCCATTATCCCCAGTTGGAACTAATATACCAAATGGAAAAGGAGCTTCTTTAAGGTCCGGATCGGGTGGTTTTCCCATGTTTTGGCAATGGAATTCTGAGGCCTCAAAATATTGGCGCTAGAAGGAGGGCTAAGTGAATGGCACAAAGGTTTGATCAATCTAAAGGCCAATCAAAAAATCCCTCTCCCTCTAGATCTCCATCAACTTCTAGAAAATTATCTAGATCCTCATCTATAAAATCTAAAGTTGATCATCTTTCCCCTAAGTCTCCTAGCGATACTCAAACTATACTATTTCCAGAGTATCACCAACATTCCCTAGAAGTTCAGTCTTTGATATACAAGTTAGAGAAAGTATCTATTTCTGCTAAAAATCCTGAATCTTCTCAATTATCTGATCTTAGTATTTCATCTTCTTTACAACCTCAAAGAATATTAACTCAATCAGAAAGTCAAAAAACAGGGATTCTCCCTTTTGAATTTCCTATCAATAGTACTCGAAAGAAGTTAAAGAGGACTCAATCAGAATTGATCACTAGTGAGATCTTATCCCATTCAACCCCATTACTTCCACTCACTTCCACAAATTTCATTCCAATAGTCGGTATCACTTTTACTAGTTCCAATATGCAAAATACTAGTCCTAGTACTCGACCTGCCTCATCATCAATTCACAATCAACCCATCCAAAATCCAATGGAAGGTCAAGTCCCTCCACCAAATGTAAACCCATGGAGTAATCCCGAGGCTGTAAACATGCCTTCTCCTCTTCATGCTCTGCCTAAAAATCCCTAAAGATGGTTACCAAAATTCAATCCCGATGGTGGTCTTCCTGCAGAAGAACATATTCATAATTTTATGTTGGATGTCAACTTGAATGCAGTATTTGAAGAGGATTGCGTTGTACGATTATTTCCATATACTTTAAAAGGATCTGCAGGATCTTGGTATTTTTCATTACTTGCTCGCTCAATAAGTAATTGGAATATGTTTGAAGAACAATTTCTGGCTAAGTTTGGAGACGAAAAAAGTACTGCTACTCTTATCAATGATATTTCAAATCTTAAAGCTAAACTAGGTGAGAAGATAAAAGATTTTAATTCAATATTTAATAAACTACTCAATAAGATTCCTGTTACAGCAGTTCCTGGTGCATAAGTTCAAATTGAGTGGTATATTTCATCCCTTACATCTAATATAGCTATTTTCATTGATAGAGAAAAATTAGCAACACTTGCAGAGAATATGAAATAATCTCTATCTGTAGAGAAACACATAACTGCTCTTGAGAAAAAGAATTATCAGGAAGATCGTAAATCAAAGAAGACATATTTCAGATATGATTCTAAGAAAAATATGCCAAAGGATGTGTTTGATGTAGAATGTCTTCAATTTTTTTTGAAAACCATGACCAATGAAATGGCAGATATCAAGAAACAAGTTGTTGAAAATTCAAATTCAAAAATGAGTTTCAGGAATTTCAAGAAGAAATAAACCTCTAATTCTCAACCTCCAAATATTATATCTAATGTTGAATCAGATCAAGAAGAGGAGGAAGAAAAAACAGAGGAAGAGGAAGATGACGAAGAATAAGAAGTCGAACTTAATGGAATGTGGGATTTTATCCTATCAAATGAAGAACAACTTGAAGCTTTGCCTGTCAGCACATGTAGCAAAACGATTACTGAAGAAACACAACCTAGTCAATAGAAAAAAAAAATCTACTCCTTCTAAAGACAAATCAATAAGAAAAAAGTCTAATTAAAAGGCTACACAAACAAGTCCTGTTACATCAGACTCTCCACCTATATGTAAAACAATGGTTATCTCAGATACATTGAGTATAATATAGTTGAAGACATGAAGAAGACCAGGGCAAATATTTCAATTCATGAACTTACCAAATAGAAGCAACAACAACAAATCTTACTTAGAGAATTAAAAGTTGTTCCTGCTTCAAACTTACCTTCTCCAGTCATATTTCAAGTTTCTAATTAAATGGGTAAGCCGCCTTCTCCTTCAGTAAAAATAAATGCCTCAGATTTAATTATGATAGGTGATCGATCCATTTCTCATATTCCCCCATTTCTCTTGACCTATGAGATCTATAATAAAAATGTTCATAATTGTTTAATAGACTCAGGGACTTCTTAGAATATAATGCCAAAATCAGTTTGTGCTAAATTGAACATTACTCCTCAGTGTTCTCCAGTTCATATGGTACAACTTGACAAAACTAGAGTAGAAGTGGTAGGAGAATTAAAATCTGTTTCCTTCAGATTGTCGTCAAATCCCAAAGTTGTTCAAATAATTGATATTTTGGTGGCAGACATTCCCGAATTTTATGGTCTAATTTTAAGTCATGATTGGTCTGAGAAACTACATGGCTATTTTTCAACAGACTGGTCACATATGTCGTTACCACATAATGGTAAGCCAAACCGAATTCGAATTGACCGTGAAAATTTTATGAAACACACAGTGACTGATCTTGACGAGATTAATGAGCTAGTAGCCTTCAATAAAAACATTATTGGAAACTACTCTACTCAGTGATTTTTTAGGAAAATTTAATGCTCAACCATCCCCTTTCTTTGATGACGCGATTTTATCTCAGATTGAGAATTTTTCCCAGTCAGATAATTCTAGATGTATTAATTTTTTAGATAGAAAAATAGTTAATTCTTTGTTTTGGACCCTTTATTTTGACGGTTCTAAATCTGAAGATGGTGCAGGTCCGAGTTGCATTTTAATAAACCTAGAAGGCGAAAAGACTATGTTAGCCTGCCGATTAGAATTTTATTGTACCAAAAATGTAGCTGAGTATGAAGCATTAGTTCATGGTTTATTAAAATCAATTCATCTGAATATGAGGCATCTGAAGGTTTTAGGAGATTCATAAATCATAGTTAAGCAAGTAAGAGATACTATCCATTGTAATCCTGGACATTTAAAACATTATCAATCATTAGTCCAAGAATTAACTACTCATTTCTTAGCCTTCAACATTTCTTCTATACCTCGAATACAGAATGCTAGTGAAGATTTACTCGCTAATGTAGCATCAAAATTAATCCCGTCCGAAGAATTTAGTCTCGATAGATTTTCTATTGAATTGATTTTTAGAACATATATTCTTGATAATATCACTAATTGGAGAGTATTCAATAATGACTCATATATCATAGATTTTTTAACATCTGCAGAATATTATGATAATCAAATCATGGATGAAAGTGAACATGACACTCAGATTAAGAAATAACAAGACGAAAATCCTATTCCAAAATCTGTTGTCAAGTTAGAAGAATTATATGATCTAAAGGATAGATTTAAAAGAGTAACCAACTCAAAAATACAAATTCTACCTTAATATTTGAGTTAGTTAATCTAGGAAGTGAAGAAAAACCTCAAAATATAAATCTAGGTCTTGGTCTGTCTTCCAAAGAAAGATTATCATTCATCAGATTGTTTAGGATGTACAAAAGTGTCTTTTCTTGGGATTATTCTGATCTTAAAACATATGATACTTCTGTAATTCAACACAAGATTCCTATGATCTCATAGGAAAAGCCCATACAACAGAAATTGAGAAAGATTCATCCAAATTTGGAAAATCAAATTAAAACTGAATTGAATAAACTTCTCAAAGAACAAATTATCTTTCCAGTTAGACATTCAAAATGGGTATCAAATTTGGTACCTGCGAGGAAGAAGAATGGTGATATTAGAATTTGCATTGATTTTAGAAATTTAAGCAAAGCTTTCCAGAAGGACAATTTTCCACTACCAACCATGGAACAAGTATTACAGAAAGTAGTTGGTTCTGAGCTCATGTCGTTTCTAGATGGATTTTCAGGTTACAATCAAATCCTCATTTATGCAGATGATAGATTGAAAACTACGTTCAAAACTAAGTGGGGAACTTATGCTTATCAGAAAATGCCTTTTGGATTAATTAATGTAGGTGCCACTTTCCAAAGAGCTATGGACACAATATTTAGAGGACTTATAAATAAAAAAATATTTATCTATTTATATGACATTACTGTTTTCTCTAAATAGGAAAATCATCATGTGAATGACCTAAATCAAGTCTTTGAATGATGTAAAATGTATGGCATTTCATTAAATGCAAAGAAGTCACTTTTTGCTTTAGATGAAGGAAAACTGTTAAGATTCATTGTGTCAAAAAATGGTATCTATATTGATCCTGAGAGAGTTGATGAAATTAAACGAATTTCTTTCCCTCATAACAAGAAAACCATGCAATATTTCCTTGGACAAATTAATTTTGCTAAGAGATTTGTCCCTAATTTTTCTCAAAGAGTTTTACCATTATAGAACATGATTAAGAAAAATTTTGTCTTCAAATGGGGAGATAATGAAAGAGAAGCATGTGAATTGATTAAACAATGAATTGTCAATGCTCCATTCCTGACCACCCCCAATTTTCTTAAATCATTTACATTGTACACTTTTTCATCGGATACATCATATAGAGCTGTTTTGACATAGTTGAATGACCAACAAATAGAAGCACCTATATCATTCTTTAGTTAAAATTTAAAAGTTGTAGAAATGAATTACACATTTGTTGAAAAACAAGAATTTGTTGTTTTTAAAACCATAAAACATTTTAGTCCTTTTCTCCTAAAGTATCATACGAAAATCATAGTTCCATTTTCTGCAGTAAGACAACTTTTGATGCAGAAAGAATTAGGAGAAAAAAGAGCTAACTAGGTAACTGAATTACAAGAGTATGATGTAGATATAAAACCATCTAAAATCGTTAGAGGTCAAGGTTTTTTCAGAATGCTTACATGAGCATCAGATTTGCCAGTAGAAGAAGATTCAGGTAATGTGAAAATATCATAGGTAAGCCTCAATGATTCAGAGTCACAATATGCTGATCTTATATTTTATTTAAAAATTGGATATGCTCCAAATCATCTCAGTTATAAGACAAAATGAGATCTTAGATTAAAAGCTAAAAAATATGATTTAATCAATGATGTGTTATTTAGAAGAAATTTTGATTCTGCACTTCTAAGATGCTTAGAAAAATCTAAAGCAGAAAAGGTCTTGTAGCAACACCATGATGGACTAGTTGGAGGACATTTTGGAGGAAATACAATTGCACATAAGATCTTGCATGCAGGTTACTATTGGCCTACACTTTTCAAATATGCCCATGAATATTCAAGAAGATGTAAATTATGCCAAAGTACATATGGAAAACAAAGAAAGCCAGCATTTCCATTACAGCTGGTTAATATTGAAAAACCATTTGAGCAATGGGGATTAGATATAATTGGTGAGATTGTTCCTAACTCTTCCAAAAAGCATAGATATATTCTTACAGCTACATATTAATTTACCAAATGGGTGGAAGCAATTCCATTAAGAGTAGCTAATTTAGAAAATATCATTGATTTCATTGACCAAAATATCATAACTAGGTTTGGCTTACCTACTGTGATGTTTGATAATGCATCTTATTTCTCTGGAACTACTATGATAGATTTTGCGATTAAAAGAGGTTTTAAACTAAAATATTCTGCAAATTATTATCCATAGGGAAATGCTTTAGCAGAATCTACAAACAAAAATATGATTGGAATAATCAAAAGAATTGTTGATCAGAATCAAAGAAATTGGCATAAGTCATTAATTTTTTCTCTTTGGGAACATCGAATAACTCAAAAATATTCTACTGGTACTTCTCCATTTAATCTTGTATATGGAAAAGAAGTTGTACTTCCAACAAATGTAGTTATTCCATTTCTTTCCTTAGTTCAATTAATTGATGAAACTCCTACTTCTTCTTTACAATTTATACAAGGTCAAATTATGAAGTTAGAAGAAGAAAGAGAAAAAGCCAAAAAAAATCATGCTCATCATCAACAAATAATAAAATCCTTATTTGATTCAACTTTTATCATTCCAAAGAATTTTCAAATTGGTGATTGAAATGGGAGAAAGTGCATGAGGAAAAAGGTAAACATATGAAGTTTCAAAAACTCTGGCTAGGTCCATTTCAAATAATTGAAGAAATAGGCCCATCAACATTTCTATTACAAGATTTATTAGGAAAAAAGGATTCTTTGCCTGTTAATGTGCAAATTTAAAAAAAAAAAATTCTCATAGGAAGTAACCCCTTCTATCCTTGTATATTAGTGTCTTTTTTTTTCTCTTTTAAAATAAAAAGTTGCTTAGTATTAATATTTAGCTTTTCAAATCTCAGATGATTTTCTTTTGATTTTTTCTTTTCACTTATAAAAAATTAAAAATGTTTAAGGAAGAAAAATCGAAAGATTTAAAAAGAAAAATTGATTTTATCTTTCTGAAAAATGAAATTTTACTGAAATCAGTTATTCTTTGATGAGCTCTCATATTTATATAGCATGAATATTCTATTGATCAGTCAAGAAAATAAAATTTAACATGGTAAAGACCTGTTTACAGAAAAGAAATCTGAAACTCGACATTATCATCCAAAATCTTAAAAAGACCAATGATTCACCCCATCCGGAAAATCTTATAAATTTTCAAAAAGGAATTCAAAAGAAAATAAAAATATATATACTTAGAAGAAAAAATTAAAAGATAATAAGTCTTATCACGAGCTTTTTTACCATGTTCATAAGGAAATAGTTAAACTGACATTACCAATACTGTCTACCAAAACAGGGTAATGACTTGAGATTATATCAAAAAGGCAAGAGGTCTCATCAAGAGCCATCTTGATCAGCTTAATTACTACTAGTGAGTGGCATTGTCATCATTTGGTTACCAAGCCAAGACAATGGATTTTAAGTAAATAAAATAATAGATAAAAGAAAATTCTCAAAGATCAGAATTTACTTTTGAAAATTATAAGAAATACTGGATGGGACAATGAATCATTGTTGGGTAAAAGGTAACCCTGCCAAAAGCTTAAATTTCTTATTGGAACAGAGGCTCTATCTATGATAAAAGAGTAAATTTTTATAAAAATGATTTTTAAAGGCCACCTACTTTACCTTTTTAAACAGAGTAAGGACAGATATAGATTTTCATACTTATATCTTTAATAGAGGAATTCCTATGAATAGTGAATAAGAGAAATTTTCATTGCTTAGTAAGATATTATTTATTTGAATTTTATTCCTATAAATATTTTATTTTCATAAAGCTTAGAAATACCAAAAATTTCATCAGAGCTATATGGTTCACCCAAGTGAATCGCCAATTGTTGTGCTATACAAAAACCCTCCATTTATCTTTTATAAATAGGGACCCTTTAGAAATAAATAGGAAATTTATTTAAATTTCCTAAAAAAAAAAAAAAATAGAAAATAAATATTTTCTGTTTCCGCCTTATTATTTTTTTAGCGAATCGCAAATCACACATCTTATGAATTTCAAAAGACTCATAAAATTTAAAATATGTGAACTACGATATGCACTCAAACTTCTTCGAAGATATGATTTAAACTTTGCAAAAAGCTTCAATCACCGTTATATTTACTTTATTGTGTCGCACTTCACTTAATCAAAACAAAAAACATTAAAAGAAAAAAGATATAAGTTACGACTCCACGGACCTGACAAGCAAATAAACAAATGAATATAAATCCTTCAGCTATCACAGTCACTTCAGTTTTATTAAAAAGCGCAATTCGTATTTCGCTCAACTTATAACATATGCTAAATCATTACCCTATAAAAGTTGCGATCTGTGATTTGCGCAGATTGCATTTCGCAGCCTTTAAGGGTAAGTATTATGGCTGGTTATAATTTATAATTTGTGATATGCGCACTAACACAATTTAATAGATCAAGCGTGTAAAACAACTTGTGTCATGTCAAAATGAAATTTAAGATCTTAACGGCTTTAAAGCAATTGATAGATCTTATGTGTGGAGATATAAGAAATATTAATTCAGAGATTATGAATGATGATTGACACTATATTTTAATAAGATTGATATCTTCTTGTGCGTGTTTGAAATAAATGGTTGATTTATCTCTTTGATACTCCATAGTTGTAAAAATTCACTCTTCTTTCAGGAAACCAGTTAACGAATTGAAGAAGAGAAAAATGAGAAAAAACGGTAAATAAATTTCTTAGACGTCATCCACTAAAGAAACCGATATGTCTCCATTATTTTCAGATACCGTCTGCAACAAATATTGCGGAAGTTTGACGTGGGAAGCAATGTATAAACTTTTTGAAAGTGAAGGACCAAGGGTGATAAACAAAGTTTCTTCGACAGACACTACTTCTACCTCCGACGCAAATATTTTTGACATTGCATGCTCATACATTCACAGGATAGCTGCAAGACCAAAGATTCTTCCTTATATAGACATGGTTAAGTGGGAAATTGACCACTTAAACATTGAAGATAGAATTTTCAATAATTCAAAGGGAGAAACTATGGGTTGTTTTAGGGCAGACGATTTAACAAAAATGTACCATCTACCACCCCTGCAACAGAAATATGATAAATACTATTTGCAGAATTCTAGAGGAGAACATCCAGATCTTATCAAAGTCATCCAAGAATGGAAGGATAATTAGGGGAAATTGAAGCAAGATAAGTTTGGTACATACCCAATTTCCCAAATTCCTAATTCTTACTGTTATGCTGCTGGTATGTTATGTAGATTATTTTCCAAACCAGATAGCACTAGATTCTCAAGAGACTGGGTTCCCCTAATTGACCCAATCGTCAATTCATCTATTTTGAATTGGGCAGACATCTTATCCAATAACCTAGCCAAGCATATAACCGAATAAAGGAATAAAAGAAGTATTTCACTCAGAGAAATACCTCCCTTTTATATGTCTACCTATGTCATGGATGCTATCTATTTTACTTCCAGTTTTCCTACCATGGAATGGAAATGTACTACCAAGGACCCTGCCCCAATTCACATTTACCATAGAGAACTCTGGGATTCAGACTTCCACTTACACTTCTATAAGATATTTTATGGAGTCATATTGCCTATACATAATATGATTTTTAATAAAAGAGCTCCTAGGGTTTCTGAAGAATCCAATGCAGACATTATTCTAGTAGCTAGATGGTTTGTCGAAGAGAATTTTAAATATATTAGAGTATTCAGGAGTTATACTTCTCCCCATGTTTTACCCTATTATGTTCCCAATAAGTTACTTGCAAAAGAAATAGCATATCAGCTTGTTAATGGTGTTACGAAATAGATGAAGGATTCTAAAAAGGTTGTTTGGCCTAATTTCCTTGTACAATGTGGCACCTTTGCATTGTCTAACATTGGCCATACTTACAAGGAATTTTCCAAAATTTATTTGTTGAAATTGGTAGTAATGCTGAAAAGATTATATGAACCAAGAAATGTGATTAAAAATTACATCACAGAGCTTAAGATGAAGCCTTTTGTAAAGGAGGAAGATGGATTTGATGATCTTTTCCAGGGCATGGAAAAATTTTCAGATGTTATCAAGTATGTATCTAGTCAACTAAGTCAAGAGGATTTTGAAGATTTTCAAGCATACAGAAACAAGAGACTAGAAAAAGTCCCTCTCAATTTGTTAACTATTGAAGATGAAAACAAACACACTCCAAGTGTAAGCCTGGATGATGAAGTAAAAGATATGTTTGAAGACAAATCAGGTCAATCACAACAGCAATCTCATTATTCAGATCACTCTGAAAATGAATTTGAATCTGAAAAGGAAAATTTAGAAAAGATAATTGATCGAGTTATTCAGGAGATGGAAATGCTAGAGGAGACAAAAAAAAATAGAACAGAAATAGATTCTCAAACAGCTCAGCACATTCAAAATATGCTAGATCAGTCCAGTTCACCACAAACAAAAGATCTCATAGATGAATGGAAGGAGTTTTCCAAAGAAATTAAAAATCCTAAAGAGAATCTTAATACGGATCAATCAACGAGTTTCCAGACACCTGAACACTCTGAAAAGATAGTGGAAACTGTTAATCCACTGCAAAGAATTCCAACACAATATGATAAATAAATCATACCAGCCTACCCTACAGATCAGATAGCTTTACAGATTGAAGATATTCCTTCATTAGATATTTTCTACAGTCCTAGTTACAAGGTTGTAGTTAAAATAAATAAAAGAAGGATAATTGATGAAACAACTCCAGAGCCTACAAATGAATCAGTTGATGTACTATGGAAAGATTCCTCAGATCACCCTACTGAATATCTAACCAAATTATCACAGTATGCAGGGGCATATGCTACTGCTACTGTCGATAAAGCTACTGAGGTTAGAGTGTTGTTAAAACAAAAGGAAGCCAGAGTACAAGAACTATATAAGTTGTTGAATGAAGAGAAATCCAATTCCAGTGAGAAAGTCAAAGTAAGCACAGCCCAATTTCATAAAGATATTGAAAGCCTCAAATTGCAGCATTAAGTAGAGATTAATGAAAAACAAGCACATTTGTAAATAGCAATGAATAAATTACAAAGTCAACCACAATTAGAGAAATTTATTAAAGAATCACTTGATTTAAACACTAAGATAAAGAAATAACAAGAAGTTTTTTTTCATCAAGCTTCTATGGTTGATTCTTATTGTGATTCAAGTCAAATAATGATCCAGCAGGTAGCAATTCAGAAACTTGAATGTGAAATACTTGAGAAGAAAATTGAAGAGCACATTCAATGGCAAGTTTCAGATTTAGGAAAGCAAGCTAATTTACCTCAAGTAGATAAGCTTCACAAAGAAATTCTATTCACAGAATGGAAAGCACAAATCAATCAGGCAGAGAAAGAAGTGGCGAAGACATCCAAAATATCAAGTGAGATTATTGAATCTATATGTGAGCAACTGTCTAAAGTAGAACTCCTTAAGGAAAACACATTTGATGTGTTTTCAGAAACAAGACAGGTAGAAACATAGTGGAAGAAGAGAGAATATACACAGGAGGAAATGATTAAAAAGGTAAATAAGTTTGATCAGGAAAATTACTGGAATTTTCTGATCAAACCTAATCATCAGCATCAAACTCTGTAGTCTCTTACAAATTCAGCAAAAAGATCCCAGTCAACAATCTCAAATGCTATTTTCAAGGGGAAGATCCAATCAAGGATATCGTAGCCAGCTCAACTCAAAGAAATGTTAGATATTTTCCAACTTTGTGACCACATTCAGAAAGAAGGGCATGACTCACAAAATCAGAATTGTTAGTTTAGTTTCCTAGATTGTAGTTTAAGTTAGCTTTTTGAGGAAGGTTGTTTGAAACCTCCTCTATATTTTTGTAATAATCTATTTTAGTTTATAGCTAGTTTAGTATTTAAATCCTTCTCATGCATTTAGATAAGGGTCCAGAAATTTGTCAAAAACATTTGCAAAGAATGAACTATTGTAAGTTTGTGAGTGCTTTGATGAATTAATGGAACACATTCTGTTATCTTTTCACAATTAAAGTTGTTTAACTGATGTTGCACTACTGTACGCTTTAAATTTCTTGAAATTGAGAAGGATTAGATTCATTGCTATTAGTTTACATGCGTAGAACTTCGTGCATATTGTACTTCTATTCACTTGTATTAAGTTTTACTTCATATATTGACAACCATATTTTTATTGCATTATATGTTTGAAACGCTATCATATATAAATATTACATGCACTATTGTTCTAATATTTATTTATGGTCTCTGACTGAATATGTAATCATACAGATAAATGCGATATTTCTTTCGCAATTCTTCTATGCAAGATATTTTTTAAAAGAATCATTTTACATAATTTTCATCTCTTTCGACTGTTAAATGATCTATATTATTGATAGTCGAATGATATCATTTTAGATCGCATAAAGGAAAAACACCCCGAGTATATATTAGATTAATAACTTAGATATATGCATATAGATTAGAAATCATTATCCATTTGCATGCTATATGCACAAAACCCTCAAAATCATCCTTATTGGGAAACTGGTCCCATTATCCCCAGTTGGAGCCACTATACCAAACGGAAAAGGAGCTACTTTAAGGTCTGGGTCGGGTGGTTTTCCTCATGTTTTGACAACGGAATTCCGAGGCCTCAACAGGATGATATAGATATGCAGGGAATTCATCCAAAAACATGTATTCACCATATTTACATAGATGAAAATATAAAACCTGTAAGACAACCACAAAGAGGAATGAATCCAATGATGAAAGAGATAGTAAAAGAATAATTGGAGAAACCATTGTAGATAATATTTATCTACCCTATCTCAGACAGTCAATGGATTTCCCCCTTAGTTGTGGTTCCAAAGAAAAATGGAAAATGGAGAATCTATATAGACAATAAGGAATTAAACAAAACAACACTTAAGGGTCATTTCCCACTACAATTAATTGATCAAGTCCTATATTCATTAGCAGGTAAAAAGTATTTTTCATTTCTTGATAGATTTAGTGGTTATAATCAAATCAAGATAGCATTAGAGGATCGCGATAAAACTACATTAACTTGTCCTTGGGGTACATATGCTTACAATGTGTTACCTTTTGGATTATGTAATGTGCTAGCTACTTTTCAAAGAGTTGTCTTGGCCATGTTTTCAGATCTTATACACGAATGTGTAGAAGTTTACATGGATGATTTCACTATTTATGGAAATATATTTGATGATTGTTAAAACAAATTGGATTTTTTTTTACAAATATGCATTGAGAAAAATCTATCTCTTAGCAATGGTAAATGTTTTATGATGCTAACTGAAGGGATAGTGTTGGGACACCATATTTCATCTTCTAGAATAAAGGTGGATCCAACAAAAATAAAAATCATTGTAAAATTATTACCACCAACAAATCAAAAATAAGTAAGTTTCCTAGGTTATGCAGACTATTATTGGAGATTCACTAAAAATTTCAGTAAAAGGGTCCTATCCTTGTTTAAATTGCTCACAAAGGACATAAAGTTTCAATGGAATACATATTTCCAAAATTCATTTAAGAAACTAAAACAAAAATTATCCAAAACACCAATTCTTAGAAGACCAAATTGGTCATTGCCATTTCACATATACACAGATGCATCAGATATTGCATTAGGAGAATCATTAGGCCAAAAATAGAATTAACTATGCTATTTCATCTATTTCATTAGAAAGAATTTAACCCCACCCGATTTGAATTAAACAATTCTTGAAAAAGAAATGCTTGGTGTAGTACATTCAATAAATAAATTCATGCATTACATAAGATGATATGAAGTGTTAATTCATACATATCATTCAACCATTAAGTATTTAATGAATAAACCCATCACTAATGGTAGGATTACTAGATCGTTGTTATTAATGCAGGAATTCAACATTAGTGTATTAGATTGACCAGGAAAATAAAATCAAGTGGCAGACTTCGTTTCAATGCTTCATCTTCCTGGTGAGATTGTTCTAGTTTCTGATAACTTTCTAGATGAACACTTATTTTCTATAACAATCAAAACTCCATGGTTTACTGATATTGCTAATTATTTATCATCTGGAAAATTACCTTCTCATTTTATAGAAAAACAGAAAAAGAAAATAATTAGATATAGTGCTAGATATAGTTGGGTTAATGGAGACCTCTTCTATACTGGACCTGATATGTTAATTAGAAAATGTGTAAGAGAAGATGAAATTTTGGATATCTTAAAAGAATGTCATGATTAACCATGTGGTGGCCATTTTGTAGACAAAAGAATAACAGACAAGATTTTGAATCTGGGCTATTATTGGCCATCCATATTCAAATACTCAAAGACCTATGTTCAAAAGTGTGACAAATGCCAAAGATTAGGCAGACCTGTAGTTTCTAATGAAATGCAATTGAAACCACAAGTACTTATAGAGCCATTTGAACAATGGGCTCTTAACTTTGTGGGACCTATCAATCCAACCTCTAATGGTAAGAAGTACATCGTAGTATGTACTGACTATGTAACAAAGTGGGTGGAAGAAAAATAAATTTCAAAGCCAACATAAAATATAGTGGTATATTTTATTTTTGAAGAGATATTTGTAAGATTTGGGGTTTCAAGGCAGATTTTCATAGACCAAGGAGAAAAATTCACTTCCAAGCTTGTGAGAGACATTAAATAGAAATATAAAATCAAGCACAGGAAATCAACTCCACATCACCCTCGGGGAAATGGAAAAGTGGAATCAACATGAGAACATCATGACAAAGATAGTGAAGATGCATGGGAAGGATTGGTTAGAGAAATTGAATGAAGAATTATGGGATTATAGTATAACATGGAAGAATGCCACTGGACTTAGCCCCTATCAGCTTGCCTATGGAAAAGAAGTGTTGCTACTAATTGAATTCCAAATCCACACATACAAACTTGCAGCCAAACTAAGACTGAATATGTCAGAATCACAACAAAAAATAATTATGCAGCTAAATTAACTAGATGAGATTAGAAAGGAAGACATAGAACATACATCACTAGTTTGGAAGAAAACAATGAAATGACATGAAAAATTTATTAAGAAGAATATTTTTCATATAGGGGACTAGGCACTTCTATTTGATTCAAAATACAAAGATTTCAAAGAAAAATTTACCACTCATTGGATAGGTCCATATGAAGTTGAAGAAATATTTGATAATGGATCGGTGAGAATCAAGACCATAGATGAATCAACATCATCATCTTTAGTCAATGGCTATAGACTAAAATTGTACTATAAACCAATAAATAAGGAATATTTTCTGAATAAAATCTCAGCAGAAGAAAACATTCAAGTTTTGGAAAAGCATAGTCATATTCCTTCCTTAATTGTAGAATAAAAATGAATGAAAAAAATAAAAATAAAAAGATAAAAAATAATAAAGAGATTTGGATATGAAAATCTGGATTTCTGGCACAATACAAATCTGAATTCATATTGGAAAACCAAGTCACTTGTCTAATATGAATTCATTTAAAAACAAATTGTGTTTTTAATTTACTTTATGTTTCAAGTAGACAAACTATTCACCAATTTCCAGACTTGAGGACAAGTCTCAAAATAAGCAAGGGGGAAGAAGTGCATTTGTTTTTAAAATCTGAGAAAATCAACATGTAATAAAAGATGAACAAAATTATCAACTTGATATGGAAGCAACTCAAAATGTAAAGGACCTATGAAAATTGTAAATTTTACTTTAGTAGGGACATTAAAATTCAACATCAAAATCTCTCAGAAGGGACTTGAACATGAGAAACATCACTTGAGTAACATTACAAAGGGACCTGAGGATCAACGTAAAAGGGGATTGTACTCAATCAAGTTCAAATTTCATCATCAAAAGGGACCTGTTTTCGCTCAAGTTCATTATACAAAGTTCATCATCAGAAGGGATCTGTACTCAATCAAGGTTACTATTCAAGATCATCATCAACTGAGGGAGCTAATTAATCAAGGAAAGTACTGTAACTTATAAATTAATTTTTAATACCTTTTTTATTTTGAAAATAATTCTTAATTCATGAGACTAATTAAACCTTAATGTATAGGAGTGAAAACCCTTCATTCCATGTACATACAAAAATTCATAAAACCCTATATCCCTCTTTCATAAAAAAATTCCACCCAACTACCTATTCAAGTCATGTCCTTTGCCTACAAATCTTCTTTGCAAAACAAAAAAGCATGGTTAGTGTCATAAAAAGAAGAATAAAAGTGGAATGACGCATTCATGGTTCAATGATGCATTACCATGTTCTAAAATGTATTTTTTTTACTCTATTCTAGGACTTGAAATGACCTTAAATGGTATTTTCAAAAATATACCTTAAAGAATAACAATGATGAGAAATGCATCATAATAAAAGAATACATTCTACACTGAAGGACAAGGAAGAAAAAAAAATCATGACAAAAAGGACTTTGAAAGAGCAAGGTAATCACTAAATGGAATGCAATACAAGGTGCATGAATGAATTAATCACTAAATGTAATGCAATGCAAGGTGCATTAATGAAATTGAGTCGTTATAAAGGAAATGTATGCAAGGTGAAAGAAGTCATACAAATAAAACCGTTATGTCTTAACCTTTGCAAAATTTTATGCATGGATGATGGGTGCAATAACTTTAGAAAACATATGATTCAAATGCATGGTAACTTGTTATCGATTTTTGAAAACAATTAAGGTACAAAATGAAAAAAAGGGAGAAGGGACATGTGTTTAAGCCACGATGGAGAAAATTCAAAACACGGACCGATAAAAAAATAAAACGTTACCACATAGAGAAGCAAACACAGGGAAGTAAACACAAAGAGAAATGTTAAGCAAAAAGTTCAACACCTTTACACAGGGAGAAGGAAGGAATTCAACACGACACAAAGAGGCAAAATTTAGTGCCTTCACGTAGATGAAAACTCAATAAGAATAATGCTATGTCTTTGGTAAGAAATGTTTAACCCATAATTGAACTCTGTATTATAAGCATATACAGGGATGAAAGTGATTTAATGAAGAGTTGATTCTAGGGTAAATGAGGATTCTAGTGTTGAGAAAATCCGGGACTATCCGTGAGAAAAGTGGAGATGGAATTAAACTAAATGTTGAAGACCTCAAATCAAATTCCAAAAATTTCATGAAATATTTGAGTTTGGTTAGGAGTTGAATGCAGGCAGTTCATTTTTGGCATGTAAATATTGGCAGTGTAGATAACCACAAACTCCAGTTGGTAGTGTGATTTAAACTCTGAGCTAGCAAACGTTTTGGTGACAACCTAAGTTTATAATTGTGTGGTGGCACCGTAGGCTCAAGAGCAAGCTATAGGTGTGTGAGTTCCAAAAAAAATACTCTTTTAATATTAATAAACCACAAAAACAAGTCTAAAGTGTGTGGTGACTATTGGAGAACACCAAGAAAATAGATTTATTTCGAGGATTTGATTTCTAAAGAGGCAATGTATGGTGATGTTAATTAAGAGTTGAAAACAAAGATAAGGAGATGAATACATGAATTTAATGGCAACTGTTCAAAATTGTGATTTCTAGAATTCAATTTCTGGAGAGGGAAGTGACCAAGAGGTCATTTTCTAAGGGTAGAGACAGGGTATTTTCAGAGTAGTGACAACACATTTTCAAGGTATTAAAACAGAGCAGTGATATCAACAAAGGTAGAGGTGGAATCTCTCCATATCAGTAGAGACATAGGTGATAGAGTTCAATACATCAAATCAAGTGTGTTCTGCTCATAATTGAAGGGTTCAAGCAATCAAGAGATTGCTTCATATATTCCTAAAAACATCCAAATTAGGTCCTAGTAAGTAGCACTTTTGTGTTATTTAAAAGGATTTTTTTTTTTTAAATAAATCCACCAAGAAATACCTTTCTCCTCTGGTCATAAATATAATTTCTATGTTCTATTTAACTGAAAATAAATCTCTTTTAATAAAACACAGAGTTATTATGAGATTATTTACAGTTGAAGGTTATTTAACTTGGTACATGGAAAAAAAAGAGAAAAAGCATCCATATTTCAGTATGGGGATTAGGATTGAACCCACTAGATTTCAATTGGAAAATTGGAATAAGGAAACCATATTAAAAAATACTAGGAAGGCCTACTACATTTTTTAAGAAATTTTAGGGGGCATAATGGAAAGGTCACAGAGGAGTTTGTAGCTAAGTTTGATAATGAAATGTTGGCAATATGATGCTGAGTGTTGTCCTTGATGGCAACCCACTTGATGAAGATAATGGCAACCTACTTGATGAAGTTGTCCCTGATGGAATATGTCTTGATGAACTTGTTAAATGATGTAAATCTGATGTATATACAATGAGTACAGAAGGTAATGATGGAAGGAATGTCAGTATGTGCTAGAACATGATGAAAAGAGTATGTCTCAATGCATACGCGGATTTGTCTATACAAAGTAGCGTATGCACGCGGGAAATAACGTGCCAAGTAGCGTATGGGAAAAAGCGCTCTAAATATGTAAAACCAGGGGTAACCACCATGGTATTGACCCATTGTATTAAGTAATGATTCGTCTATGTGACCTCGCCCAGGAATACCATTGAAAGTAATGTGGTTTTGGCTCATGGTATTGAAAAAGGGTAAACCTATATAAGGAGAAGAAAATAATTGTGCATGGAGCGTATGAGACTGGGCTTTGATGAATACTTCACTCTGAAGTATATTTGTATGGGTGAACTCTGTTCCTAATTGATAGATCTGAATCTATGATGCTCCTATGAACATGATAAAGGCTCAAGATCTCTAGATCTAGAAATGGTGAATGTCAAGGATGATCTGAAAAGAAGTGAAGAAGACCTGGCGCAATCCTGTTGAAGAGATTGAAGAAATCTGGGTAAGTTTATAGATCTGGTCTGTACTGCAAAGTTTATCTTTTATAGATCTATACGCAGGTTCGTTTCATGGAAAGCGCGTGTATACGCGGGTATGTGGAAAGAAAAGAGCGTATGCGCAGTTAGGGTTTTCTTTGGAAAATGTACTGAAGTATATGCGAGTTCGTCTTCTGAAAGGCGCATATATACGCGGGTCTGATTAAATAAAAGCGCATATGATTTCTGATCTGATGGTTACTGAAGGTTGAATGTGTTTCTGCATATCTATTCTGAAGTCTGGGTTATATCTGATATTCTGGTTACAGTGGTTTCACTGTTCTGTTTGATGCTTTGGGAAAAGGTTGTTTATTGACAAGTAAAGGGTTGTGTTGGCGCTGTTTGATCCAGTTTGAAAATTGATGAAACGTGGTCTGCAGTGGATCTAAGGGTTGAAGCCTTCAGTATGAAAGTGGAAGCTTTCTGCCAGTAGAAGTTATCAGGGGTAGGAGCTCCCTTCCAGGAGAGGCTGGTAAACAAGTGCAGGGGGTTGTAGCTCCCTTCCAGGAGAGGCTGGTAAACGAGAGAAGGTTGTAGCCTTCTGCAGGTGGGTGCCTGCGTGCTGGTATGAGTCTGCACCAGTACATGTTGTAAGAAGTTTTCTTAATAATAAAATTTTGAAGGCTGAGACGACGGCAACGGTGGTTTTCTCCCGAATTGGGTTTCCACCTAAAAATCCTGGTGTTCATGTGTGTTGCCTATGTGTGATGATTATTCTGTTCTTTCTGTATCTATTTACTGCTTTCTGAAATATCTAATGAATGAATAAAGTAATGATCTGAGTTAAGAATTGAATGCATAATTAGATCTCTTAGCATACGCGAGTTCAGTAAAGTATATCCGCGTATATACGCTAGTTTCCTTCAGGAAAGTCGCGTATAAGTTTTATGAAAGAAAAATAAAAATCTAATTGTCTGCCCTGAATACTGATTCACCCCCCCCTCTCAGTATTCTTCTCAACAATTGGTATCAGAGCAAGTCCTTCTGAAAAGGCTTAACCGCTAGAAGGAAGATCAAGCAAGATGAGCAATCTTGAGGGAACAACGTCTATCAAGCCTCCACTCTTCAATGGAAGCAATTTAATCTTCTGGAAAATAAGGATGAGATCCTATCTTCAGTCTATGGGAACAGATATATGGGCCATTATTGAACAAGGGTATCAGTATCCAGCCTCGGTACCAACAGATGCGACAGAAAAGAATAATTATGAAACTAATGCAAAAGAAGTCAATGCTCTATTGGGGAGTCTAACTGAATCAGAATTTGTCAAGGTCATGCAGCTGAATACAGCAAAGGCAATATGGGACAAAATCATTCTAAGTTATGAAGGTGATGCAAAGGTAAAAAGTGCAAAACTCCAAACTCTCAGAATATAATATGAAAAGTTAAAAATGCATAGTGATGAGAGCATTGCTAGTTTCTTTTTATGTCTTGATGACATTGTAAATCGTATGAGAAATTTGGGAGAAACAATAGCTGAATCTACTTTGGTTGAGAAAATCTTAAGATCACTAACGGCAAAATTTGAGTCAAAAGTTTCTGCACTTGAAGAAAAACAGGATCTCCAAAACCTTACTGTGGTGCAACTTCATGGGATACTAACTTCTTATGAAATGAGAAGGGGAGGATCATCGGATGTCAAAGAAGCCATCTTTAGAGATTCTACAAAAGGGAAAGATGTACAAGAAGCAGAAGGATCAGGATATGTCTCAGAAGAAGAGGAGGTAAATTTTGTAAAGAAACTTCAACTTGGCACATGACGATTCAGAGGTAAATTTCCTTTCAAATGTTTTAATTGTGGAAGAGTTGGTCATTATGCTGCTAAATGTCCTCATAAAGAAACTTTTTCAAAAGGAAAGGAAGTAGCAAGAAGAAATAAGAACCGGTCTAGCACTAGAAAAAGTTACTATACTCATGAAGACAGTGATGGGTTATCTGATAGTGAGGAAGAAGGTGAAAAAAATCTTAGACTTCTTATGGCTTTTGAAAATGATTCTAAAGAAGATAAGGATACTTTTATGGATGCCCTAGAGGACAATGATTTTCTTAATCAAAACAATCAACTCAAAATATGCTTAGAGGAAAGTAAAATAATTATAGAGACTCTAAAAAATCAGATTGAAGAAGAGAAGAAGCACAATGAAAAATTAGAATGTGAAGTGGTAAGTCTAAGAAAAGAACTTGAGAAAGTAAAGAATCTGAATCTTAGATTTTCTAAAGGATCTGAAACCTTAGATGAGATTATCAAGGTACAACGTTCTCCTCTTATAAAGACAGGTCTTGGATATACCGGAGAATCTTCTCAAGCTTCAGCACCAAATTATCTAAAAGCAGCTACAACTGGTCTACAACATTCTGCCACTCAGAAAGGGGATAAATATTCTTCACAGGTAAAGCATGAGCAGTTCAAGTCAAGAAAATTCAGCACGAATACTTGTCAAAAGAACACCAATCGGCAGGTAAATTCAAATAGAAGATTTCATGATCGCAGAAATTTCTACTTCAATGGACAATGTTTCTCATGTCACAATTTTGGTCATAAAGCTGTTCAATGTGTTGCATATAAAACTATCATGACAAGAGAAGCAAGAAAGAAAAGGATTGATATTGGAACAAAGAAGAATACCTATAACAACTTTTCTCCTCTTCAAAATGAAGTTGAATGTACTTATTGCAATTACTTTGGCCATGAAGAATCTGAATGCAGGAGCAAAATCCAGCCAAAAGAACATGTTCCTTCCAACACCAAAGTATGGAAAAAGAAGGATGTACAGGTTGAGAATTGTGGTATAGCTTTATTTGCAGAAGGAGAAGAAAATCAATGGTACATTGATAGTGGATGCTCAAAACATATGACAGGTGACAAAGACAAACTCCATACTTATAATGCCCTAGAAAAGGAAAAGAATGTTACTTTTCGAAATGATACACCCGCTGTCATTAAAGGAAAAGGATCTGTTTTTCTAAAATAAAAGGTGAAAGCTAACAATGTCATGTATGTGGATGGATTGAGACATAACCTGTTAAGCGTAAGTCAAATGTGTGATCAAGGAACTGAGGTTGTCTTTAGTTCAAAAGAATGTGTGGTATGTGATCTTGATACAGGTAAAACAATTATAAAAGGAAAAAGGACTCCAAACAACCTGTATGTATTGAAGAAATGCAAAGATCAATGTTACTTGAGCAAATCATCAGAAAATTGGTTGTGGCATAGACGGCTGGGGCATCTGAGCTTCTCTCAAATCAACAAATCAAGCAGACTTAAAGCTATTTGTGGTCTTCCCAATATTACTCTTCCTGAAAATATCATATGTAAATCTTGCCAATTCGGTAAGCAGACCAGAGTGCAATTTAATGCCAAGGAAGGATCATCAAATGGGCCTCTTGAACTTATTCATACAGATATATGTGGACCTATGAGGAAAAAGTCACCACGTGGTGAAGAATATTATATCTTATTTATTGATGATTTCTCTAGAATGTGTTGGATTGGGTTGCTTAAACACAAGGATGAAGCATTTGAGAAATTCCAGATATTCAAAGCTTTGGTTGAAAATGAATTAGATCTAAAAATAAAATGTCTTAGATCTGATCGAGGAGGTGAATATACATAAAATGAATTCCTTGAATTTTGTGAACAACATGGCATAAAAAGACAGTTTTCGGTAGCAGGCACTCCTCAACAGAATGGTGTAGCAGAAAGAATGAATAGAACAGTTCAACAAATGGCTAGAGCCATGCTTGATGATTCCGGAACACCTGACACATTTTGGGGGGAAGAAGCTCACACAGCGGTAAATATTCTCAACAAGGCACATGTTCGTGTAAATAGTGACAAAACGCCATATGAACTCTGGTATGGTAATCCTCCCTCTGTGAAGCATTTTAAAGTTTTTGGGAGCAAGTGCTTTATCAAAAATAATGATGAAAATCTTGGCAAGTTTGAACCAAGAGCAGATGAAGGTATACTCCTTGGTTATTCTTCTCAAAGTAAAGCATACAAATGTTACAATAGAAGACTTTGAAAGATTGTTGAATGTATTGATGTTGTTATTGATGAGTCTCCTGCAGCTTCAAAAGAAGAAAAACAAGCAACAGATGAAGGTGATGATGACGTATATCCTTCTACATCAAATAGAAATAATATAGACAGTGAACCCAATGAAGAATCTGGAGATGATTTATCTGGAAAAGCTCCATCTAGATATGTTCAAAAGAACCATCCAGAATCTCAAATCTTGGGTGACAAAGGATCTGGTGTACAAACAAGAAGGACTCTTGTGGGATCTTCTAGCTATCTGGCATTTCTGTCCACTATTGAACCACACAATGTTAATCAAGCTAGCAAAGATGAATGTTGGATTCAGGCCATGAATGAAGAACTTGATCAAATTGAAAAGAATCACACTTGGGAATTGGTACCAAGACCACATGATAAAAATGTCATTGGAACCAAATGGATATTCAAGAACAAGCTAAATGAGAATGGGGAAGTTATAAGAAACAAAGCTAGACTAGTTTTCAAAGGATATGCTCAACAAGAAGGTATAGACTTTGAAGAAAATTTTGCTCCTGTAGCTAGACTTGAAGCCATAAGAATGTTTCTTGCTTTTTCAAGTTTTCAACAAATCAAAGTTCATCAAATGGATGTCAAATCTGCTTTCCTCAATGGTGATTTAGAAGAAGAAGTTTATATAGAACAACCAGAAGGATTCATTTTGGGAAATGATGAAAATCTTGTTTGTCGACTTAAAAAGGCTCTATATGGTCTCAAACAAGCTCCAAGGGCATGGTACTACCGTCTTGACAAATATCTTCATCAACAAGGATTTTCAAAAGGGTCTGCTGATAGTAACTTATACACAAAAATTGAAAATGATAAACTATTGATTGTGATTGTATATGTTGATGATATCATTTTTGGAAGTAATGAAGAATCTATGAGTCAGAAATTTGCTTCTATCATGCAGAAATAATTTGAAATGTCTTTACTTGGGGAACTAACATTCTTTCTTGGCTTACAAGTGCATCAAACTACAGAAGGTATATTCTTATCTCAAGCAAAATACCTTAAGCAAATTCTGAAGAAGTATGGGATGGAAGAGTGCAAACCTGTAAGTACACCAATGATAACCGGATGTAATCTCAGTTCTCATGATGATTCTCCCCCGGTGAATCAACCAGAATATAGATCTATGATAGGAAGTCTTCTGTATCTCACTGGGACTAGACCGGATATTATGCATGCAGTTGGGATTGTTGGACGATTCCAAGCCAATCCAAAATAATCTCATCTTCAGGCTATCAAAAGAATATTCAAATATCTACAAGGAACTCAAGACTTTGGACTATGGTATCCAAAGAATGTTGATCTTACTCTTCATGCTTACACTGATGCAGATTGGGCTGGAAATGTTGATGATCGGAAAAGCACAAGTGGTGGTGCATTCTATATGGGGCCCCGGTTGGTATCTTGGTTCAGCAAGAAGTAAAGCTCTATTGCCTTATCTACAGCAGAAGCAGAATATGTGGCTGCCGCATCATGTTGCACTCAACTTCTCTGGATGATGCAAACCTTACAAGACATTCAAATCAAATTTTCACCTCCTATCTCCATTATGTGTGATAATACAAGTGCCATCAGTATTTCAAAGAATCCTGTTATGCATTCCAAGACCAAGCACATTCCCATCAAGTATCACTTCTTACGTGAGCAAGTGCTTGAACAAAAGGTTGAAGTTGGAGTATGTTCCCTCCAAAGAACAAGTTGCTGATATATTTACCAAACCTCTGCCCAGGGAAGCGTTCGAATATCTCAGACAGAAGCTGGGAGTAGTCTCTGCTGGGAAGAAAATCAGAACTGCTTAAATTTAGAAGATCAAACTGAATACGCGGGTTTCCTGCAAGACAGTCGCGTATATACACGATTTTATCCACAGAAAGCCGCGTATGGATGCACAAGCTAAGAGGGAGATGAAGGAGTACACTGATGTACAGTTTCAGGGGGAGCAATAGCCTTGCTGGGTATTATGCATTGTTGGCTTATGATTATGAAATATGATCTCTCTTGAGGTCTTTCTGTCAGTGGTCATAAAAGGTCATATTTGTAATTTGATGAAAAAGGTCATGTTGAGACCTATGATGACATTTTGTAATATTCAGTCATGTAAGGACTTGTTAAATTTGTAAACCCACTTGGTTGGGTATTTGAGTCTCATATGTAAATTCACTTGGTTGGATATTTGATGTAAGTATGAGTCATTGGTGATAGGAAGGTCATAGAGTCATGTACTTCATTGAAAAATATGTTTGAAGATTCAGCATGAACTCAGGGGGAGCATGGTAACTTTAGTACACATCAGATCTGCAGAGCGTTTCCGTCTACATGAGGAGAAAAACCTTGTGTTGGTTTTTGATCCGCCCTTTGCCCTTGATGCCAAAGGGGGAGAGTGACATGGTGTTTGAATAAGGGGAGAATCAATGTATCTATCTGTTGTGATGATCAAACACCATTGTGGTTGCCATCAAGTCCAAAGGGGGAGATTGTTGGCAATATGATGCTGAGTGTTGTCCTTGATGGCAACCCACTTGATGAAGATAATGGCAACCTACTTGATGAAGTTGTCCCTGATGGAATATGTCTTGATGAACTTGTTAAATGATGTAAATATGATGTATATACAATGAGTACAGAAGGTAATGATGGAAGGAATGTCAGTATGTGCTAGAACATGATGAAAAGAGTATGTCTCAAGGCATACGCGGATTTGTCTAGACAAAGTAGCGTATGCACGTGGGAAATAACGTGCCAAGTCGCGTATGGGAAAAAGCGCTCTAAATATGTAAAACCAGGGGTAACCACCATGGTATTGACCCATTGTATTGAGTAATGATTCGTCTATGTGACCCCGCCCAGGAATACCATCGAAAGTAATGTGGTTTTGGCTCATGGTATTGAAAAAGGGTAAACCTATATAAGGAGAAGAAAATCATTGTGCATGGGGGTGTATGAGTCTGGGCTTTGATGAATACTTCACTCTGAAGTATATTTGTATGGGTGAACTCTGTTCCTAATTGATAGATATGAATCTATGATGCTCCTATGAACATGATGAAGGCTCAATATCTCTAGATCTAGAAATGGTGAATGTCAAGGATGATCTGAAAAGAAGTGAAGAAGACCTGGCGCAATCCTGTTGAAGAGATTGAAGAAATCTGGGTAAGTTTATAGATCTAGTTTGTACTGCAAAGTTTATCTTTTATAGATCTATACGCAGGTTCGTTTCATGAAAAGCGCATGTATACGCAGGTATGTGGAAAGAAAAGCGCGTATGCGCAATTAGGGTTTTCTTTGGAAAATGTATTGAAGTATATGCGGGTTCGTCTTCTGAAAAGCGCGTATATACGCGGGTCCGATTAAATAAAAGCGCGTATGATTTCTGATCTAATGGTTGCTGAAGGTTGAATGTGTTTCTGCATATCTATTCTGAAGTCTGGGTTATATCTGATATTCTGGTTACAGTGGTTTCACTGTTCTGTTTGATGCTTTAGGAAAAGGTTGTTTATTGACAAGTAAAGGGTTGTGTTGGAGCTGTTTGATCCAGTTTGAAAATTGATGAAACGTGGTCTGCAGTGGATCTGAGGGTTGAAGCCTTCAGTATGAAAGTGGAAGCTTTCTGCCAGTAGAAGTTATCAGGGGTAGTAGCTCCCTTCCAAGAGAGGCTAGTAAACGAGTGCAGGGAGTTGTAGCTCCCTTCCAGAAGAGGCTGGTAAACGAGAGAAGGTTGTAGCCTTCTGCAGGTGGGTGCCTTCGTGCTGGTATGAGTCTGCACCAGTACATGTTGTAAGAATTTTTCTTAATAATAAAATTTTGAAGGCTGAGACAATGGCAGCGGTGGTTTTCTCCCGACTTGGGTTTCCACCTAAAATCCTGGTGTTCATGTGTGTTTCTTATGTGTGATGACTCACTCTGTTCTTACTGTACATGTTTACTGTTTATTGAACATCTAATGGATGAATGATGGAATGATATAAGTGAAGAATTAATGGCATAATTAGATCTCTGTGTATACGCGAGTTTTATGAAGGATATCCGTGTGTATATGCTAGTTGGCTTCACAAAAGTAGCGTATGGGTTTTGAAGTAAGAAAAAGTAAAAGTGTTGAGTAAGTCCTAAATACTGATTCACCCCCCCCTCTCAGTATTTTTCCCAACATGAAAAGACTATAGTAGGAGACATTCTTGTTCCCATTACTCCAGAATATATTGATCAAGCCACAAATTTGTCAATGACTGGAGAAGAATACCATAAGGGGAAACATTTTGAAGAGAAGGGATGGAATTACTTCTTATAAAAAACAGAGGAAGGGAACATTTGATAAAACTAAAGGAGTTCCTAGGGACTGGATAAGTGAATCCTGGGCATAATTGGCTCTTATTACTCATAAATAATTTACCTGTGATGGGAGATATAGTATTGTACACCTATATCACATCAAATTTCTCATACACATCAAAGGTGACTATAAATTAAACCTTCCCTATTTCTTTTCCAATAGTTTTACGAAAATGATTGAAGGACTAAAAGGAAAGAAAAAAAAAAAGAAACTAATTGCTATCACTAGGAGTTGATCAAAATGTTGATTGAGTTTCAATTAAAAAATAGGGGAGAAACATGGGAGAATTCCTTAGGAAAAAATCACTTTTTAGAAGTCCAAAAAGAAGAACAATTGACCAGAAATGAGGAAACAATTGGATGATTGCATCTTTCAAAAAATATTATGCAATCCCCATTGTATCTAATAACTAGAAACAAGAAGAAACAAGAAGAAATGAAAAACAAGAAGGAAATATCCTATGTATCTATTCCAAGGAGGCTAAGAAAGAAATAAATAGAATAACAATGTGAAAAATACCAAGATATTGAACTCGAGATCCTATAAATTCCTCTTAGCACACATCAGCAATCACCTCATGAAGTCATTGAAAAAATGGAAAGGGAGGCACAAGAAAAACTAAGAGATCTAGAGAAGGATTCTTACTATGAAGATACATGGATTGGAGGACCATAATCCCATTCATATGAAAATGGATCAAAGAAGTTTCCAAAGAGGGTCATAATGAAGAACATGCCAAGAAGGTAAAAGACTTAACCACTTAGCCTTAAGTTAATGAAATTATGGAAAGACACCTCAAAAATGAAAATGAGATGTATAAAGAACAAAACAAAAAGGTGGTGAAATAAAAAAAGAAAATGAAGAAGAGAATGAGGAAGTTAGAAACATAGAATATCCTAATTTCAAAACAAGCTTACATGTGGTTGAAGGAGAAGAAACTATGACAGTATCAATATGAGAAAAAAAAAGTGAAGAATGCAATAAAAAGGAAGTGGAAAAAGGACATGAGGCATTGAAATCATTTTGCAGGTAGCTCAACAGGAAGCTTAAATATCAAGGGACATATCCATAGGTAGAACATTAGGAAATTCAACATACAGAGGCAGAAGATCAAAGAGACAGAGGCAAGCATGAGGACATGCTTGAGACTCAACAAGGGGGAGATGTTGGCCCTCATTTTTAACCCTTTTTACCATGCATAATCCATCTATCCATCATCCTTTAACATCATACCATGGTTATATTTTCCATATTTTTTCCTCTTATTTCACATTTAAGGTAAATAATTATTTCTTTTAAATTTTAGAATTTTTAGTAAAAATTGGGTATTAAAAATTATTTTTGACTAGAACAAAATTTCCCGTAATGGCTTCATTGAAGTCTTATGTGCATGAAAAATGAGTGGAAACTGAAGATATATTAGAGAAGCATGGGAACCAAGGATGCAAAAACTCCTATTGGCACAGTCCAGATGAGTTCGAACAGGCCTAGTCAATGCTCGTTAAACTTGACTAGTCACTGAGAAATTCCTAAATAAAGGGGAAGTTTTGTGATTTAGTGGGATTCTAACATATTTGTGCAACAAAAAGGACATTTTCGACCTGATTAGATGGATTAGGACTTTTATAGGCCGTTTCATCTATTTCATCTAAGTTTGTTATACTTTTGGCTTATGTAAGCATAACCATTCAACACTTATGAACATATATTATGATTATTGGGACTTCTATATTTCTTAATATAATTTGAATAATCTTCCTTATAATTCTTGTTGTTCTTGTTGTGGAATGTGATTTCTTATCTGTAGCAGTTGATTTATTCAAGTGTGCTAAGAAAAGGGTGGATGACCCCCATTCCAGGCTAAGTACAAGACAGTGTATTTGCATGCATAATTGTGAATATCTTAGATTGTTGTTTCCTTTATAGTTTCTTGTGAATATTTTATGAATAGATTCATTATATGACATGTCCATTTATTTTTTTGAATGATTTTCTTTCAGCAATTGGTTTAAGTAGGGAAGGTCAACCAAGGCATCTAATTTAGATCAGCTTGCTTCTAGGTTAAGAACTAAAATGGAAATTCTACATTTAAAATTTACTGGTTTCTTGAATTGATTATGATCTATGATTTTTGAATGATTTTCTTTCAGTAATTGGTTTAAGTAAGGAAGTTCAAACAAGGTATCTAAGTTAGATCCTCTTCCTTGTGAATTAAGAATTTAAGTGAAAATTGTGTTTATGCATTTGATCTTTACCGCTTTCTTAACATTGTGTTATGCTTTATGGTGGAATTGATCTTGTTGGAATAGGGATAATGAGGAAGGATAACCAAGGCATCTAACTTAGAGCCTCTTTCTTGTTGTCTATGATCCACAAAGACTTATTGCACTCTTGCTTCTAGATAAAAAATTTAGTGTTTTATTTTCAGAAATTTATATTTTTAATATGCATTTCCATTATCTTCACATAAACAACTACTTCCTACATAACTTAATCTAAGATCCATATACCTTGGTGTGCTTCTAAGTTTACCAACCCAGATTGATAAGTAAAAAAAATTCTCTAATTTAACTAAATAAATTATACCAATAGGGATTATGATCCTAAAGAAAAATTTAATAAGGTTTAAAAGGACACAAAGAAGGCTAAGAAGAAATGTTTCTATGCTCAAGAAAAGAGCTCCTCTGACAGTGATCCCAACCAATCCTCAGATGAGGACATAGATGATGAAAGTTCCAAGAAATTCAATATTATGGCCATAATAAACCTACAAGTAGTGGCTATTTATGATGAAGATGAAGAAGAAAGGAGAAATTGACCTTGAAGGAGAACTGGTAAGTGCACTTGAGGAGATTGAGAGGTTGCGAAAGAAAAATAAAACCCAGAAGGAAACTTTGTTAAAAGAAAAGGTTGAGGTTGTAGAGCCATTTCTCTTGAAAATAGAAGAAGGTAAGAAGATACAAGAGACCTTGAACACCCATTTTAATGAAAAAGATCAAACATGTGAGAAGTTGGAAGGAAAAATTGTATTACAGAAGGAGTTGGAGAAGGTGATCCAGGTGGATATTGGTGGCCACCCGCCTATTCCACTTGGGGCCCCACCATTATCTCTTTTAGTTTTTTTCAAAACTTACTATTTTTTGCAGTTTTTCAGGTCCTAAACTTCCAGAGCTATTTTGAAGCCCCAAACGGAGATAGTATGCCAAAGTTACGTCCCCGGGAAGTTGAAACACCAATTTACCCAAATGGGGCCTATAGTTTTGGCGCTTCATCTCCTAGGGTTAGGTTTTTGGACGTTTATATTTATCCATTGTTTCTCCATAATAAATAGGCCCCCAATCCTCATTGTAACACAGTTTAGAGGTCTGTAGTCACCACATCTCTTCTCAGAGATTCACTACCAACACCCTAGCTATTTTATTTCCATCATGTTTGTAAGCATGTTTCTGTGATTTGATATTAATGAAATGAAGCCTTATTTCCGCTATATTTATATGTTTATGATTATTTCTATATTTTTTTGCGTTCCTACATAAATCCGAGTCAGTGGTATCAGAGCAGTCTAATTTTTCTCGATCCTTCTTTGCATGTCCCCAACGAGGTTAAGGTATAAGGATTTAGGGCTCGATCTAGTGGAACCTTTGCAAGATTAGCCTCACAAACCTTGACGGACGCCCATGGGGGATGGAAAGAAAGATGAGGGAGCAGGAGATCTTATCAAAATATTGCTCGAGGAGGCCCTCGAAAAACAAAGGAACGCGATGATGGATAACTTTGCCCAGATCCTTCAACGACTGCCCACCGGCGACGCATCTGCATCTAGCGGCCACTCTAGAGGCGCGACTCCTTTTAAGGTACAAGTAAACTTTGACATTCCCATATTTGAGGGTCAAATAGATGAAGATGTCGTAGATAGATGTTTGAATCTATTAGAAGGATATTTCTCGATTCATGACTTTTCCGACCGAGAGAAGATTATTTTTTCATGCCTCAAAGCTACCCCCCATGTCAAGGATTGGTGGGAAACCTAATGTGAGAAAAAGGATGAGACAGAACCCTCTCTGTTCTCAGCCGTGCCCACTTGGAATTATTTCCAAGATGCCATCAAGGAACAATACTATCCTTTGGGGAGCTATGAGGACAAGTACATACAATGGACCACGCTGCGGCAACAAAGGGATCAAGATGTGCATGAGCTAACAAATCTGTTCCATACCCTGTGCACAAAGTTGGGTATCAAAGATTCAAAGAAAAATTTGGTGCTAAAGTATCGCGGTTGTCTGCACAGATACATTTAGGAATAAATGGAGTTCCTCGACATCTCCTCGCTTAGTACGACATACCGGTATGCTGCCAAGATTGAGCAGAAATTCAAACAGAAAAGCAATGGAAAGGTGCCCCCAAACTGCAGAAAAAAGGAAAAAGCCAAGGCATGGTGGCCCAAGACAACCTGCCAAAGACACAAGCAAAGAACAACACCGCGAAGCCAAAGAAGGACACGGAAAAGTGGTGTGAGTTCCATAAGAGCTCCACTCACAATACAAGTGAGTGTCAGGCCAAGCAGTCCCTAGTGGCCGAGATGAGGGCTTCTGAATCAGATGCATGCTACGACTCTGAATTAGAACCTAACAAGGTGAATGAAAAAGGGAAGCATATTATTGATGTGGAGCCCAACACCACTGTTGCCACTACGAAGATCCAGAAGGAGGAACCAGAAGATCCAGAGGAGGCATAGCGTTTTTTCCACTCCTAGATGTGGGTAAAGGGTTCCCCGCTACGGTTCATTGTCGAAAATGGAGCCAAAAGAACCTCATTTCAGCAGATGTCGTGAAGCAGTTGGGCTTGCTGACCACAGAGCATGCACAACCATACACCATCGGGCATGGAAAATTTTGGGGGCTAATATTCGCAAGTGGGCTAATTTTCCATGATTTTCCCCAAAAAAAGATTTGCCAATTTCCATTTTTTTGTAAAAATGATTCGCCCAAATTTTACAATATAAAATTATTTTACCTTAAAAATAGCCAACATTATATAGAGACTATATATAAAATCATTATAAATTTTGTATAATTTTACAAACATATCAATAAAATTTTATAGTTCACATATTAGGGACTAGTGAAATTTGCCAATGTTTTAAACTTCAAGATAATTTTCCATCATTAAAATTATCCCTGCCATCGGGTGGCTTCACCAAGGACGGGATCTTCGCGTTAGCCAGTAGTGATGCCTTCCCTATAGCATCAAGCACTTCATGGATGAGGTATTGTGTGACATTGCTCCTATTGATGTTTTTGATGTATTATTAGGCCAACCATACTTGTGGAAGCGACAAGTTGTGTATGAGTCCCGACCTTGCATTGTTATTGTTACTTTGGAAAATAAATTGTACAGGATACCAGAGGTACCACTGCCTCCAAATATCTCTTTGGTTACTGCAAAACAATGTAGTAAGCTCATTTCAAAAACCAGAAAATTTGTTTTCCTGATGATCTGCCCCTAGGGCAAGATGAAAACTGTGGCCACGACCTCCAGACAAGGCTCCTTTGCACGATAACAACAAATGGACAAGGTTATGGAGGAGTACGAGGACATCTTAACCTCACCCATAGGGGTGCCTCTACACTGTCAGGTCAAGCACCCCATTGACCTGACCCTAGGTGCACTGCTACCCAATGGACCGATCTATAGGTGCTTAGTTCTGGAGAATGATGAAATCAAGAGGCAGATTCAGGAGCTGTTGTAGAAAGGTCACATCCGGCCAAGTTCATCACCCTGTGGGAGCCCAGTCGTGTTGGTACAAAATAAGGATGGGAGTTGGAGACTCTGTATTGATTATCAAGTGTTGAACAAGATCACTATCTGGAATAGGTACCTGATCCCACAGAATGATGACCTTCTGGGCCAACTCAAAGGGGAAAAATATTCAGGAAGATCGACTTGAATTCTGGGTATCACTAGGTACTAATTGAACCCTCTGATGTGTGGAAGACTACCTTCAAAGCCAAGGAGGGCCTTTTCGAATGGCTCGTCATGCCTTTCGTATTGAAAAATGTTCCCGTGACCTTCATGAGGTTGATGGATGACATATTGCCTCCATTCACTAACTCATTTGTAGTGGTATACTTGGATGACATTCTGATCTTCAGCCAGACTTGGGAAGAGCACCTCCACCACATCTGAGAAGTCCTCTAAACACTGCGACAACACAAGTTGTGTGCCAATTTGGAGAAGTGCACTTTTGGCATGACCTAGGTTCAATATCTGGGATACATTATTGATGAAAGGGGGGTGCATGTGGATCCAGACAATATCCAAGTCATTTAGGATTGGCCAGCCCCAACCACCCTAACAGAGCTTTGCAAATTTCTGGGCCTTGCTATTTTCTACCATAGGTTCGTGTTGGGATTCTCTCATATCACTTGGCCCTTGAGTCAAGTCGCCAAGGGAGGAGCGAAAGAAAATTTCTTTTGGTCGGAATCTCAACAAAAGGCATTCGTAGAATTGAAAAATTGCCTCTGTTATGCCCCAGTGCTCACATTACCAGACTTGCAACAACCATTTGAGATCGAGACAGATGCCTCTAACTATTCTGTTGGGGCAGTTCTTACTCAAAAGGGGCATCCAGTGGCATATCATAGTGAGACATTGTTTGACACAGTTCAAAAGTATCCCACTTATGACAAAGAAATGTATTCCATTGTGCAGGCTTGTCGACAATGGAAGCATTACATTTTCGGGAAGGAGAAAATCATCCACACAGACCACCGACCCCTGTAGTTCATACAGACACAAGGGAAGTTGCAGAATGATCACCATCAGAAGTGACCCACATATCTGAAACAATTTCATTTGAACATCAAGTACAAGAAGGGTAGCACCAATAATGTTGCAGACTGCCTTAGCCGACCACCAATCGTGGCCATAACCACCGTTATCAACTCTTGTAGGCATGAGACTTCTGATTGGTCGTTTCTCTACAAGAGCGATCCAAAATTCAGCTACACATACAAGGCACTTTTGGGGGGTATGCAAGTTCCAAATTTTCACCTCCAAGATGCACTATTATGTCACCTGGGACACCTTTGTGTTCCTTCAAGTGAGTGTGCCAAGATGATATGGGAAGTGCACTATAGTCAATTCGCTGGGAATTTTGGGGTCGAGAAAATAGTGGCAGTACTTTAGAATTATTTCTATTGTCTGAACCTTCGACAGGATGTCGGGAAGTACATCAGATCCTTGACTTCTTGTGCCATTGCCAAACTGACCATCAAGAAGCAAGGGCTCTATACTCCGCTACCTACTCCTAGTCAACCTTGGGAATCCATCTCCATGGATTACATATCAAGCCTTCCTTCTACTAAGCATGGAAACGACTGTGTTTACGTGGTCGTTGAAATATTCTCAAAGATGGCCATTATGGCGGCCTACAAGAAGAATATCACAGTAGAAGCCCCTGCTAAACTCTTCTTTGAATGAGTGTGGGTGCACTTTGGGATCCCACAGTCTATCATATCAGATCATGACAGCAGGTTGCTCGGCACATTTTGGTCCAGCCTCTAGTCAATGTTGGACACCAAGCTCACCAAGTCCACAACTTTCCATCCCCAAACTGATGGCCAGACAGAGGTCATCAACAGGATGATTGTACACATTCTACGCATGTACAATTCAAAGAATCCATGCACATGGGATGAGAGCCTTCCCTATGTACAACACAATTATAATTGGGCTCTCCACAACTCAACCGGCCATAGCCCCTTTTAGGTGGGCTTGGGATTCCAGCCACTATGTCCCATTGACGTAGCCATGCCATTTGCAGCTACTTTCTTATGTCCAGTCTGAAGCTGACAAAGCAAAAAAATTCATCAAGCGCATTCAGCACATCTGCCAACAGGTTCATGACATATTGGACAGAGCCAATGCTAAGTATAAGAAATGACATGATCAACATCGGGTGCCACATAACTTCCAGGTGGGCGAAAAAGTGTGGCTACATTTGCAGAAGGAACGCCTCACTGGACCCCACCACAAGATTTTCCCACTCTGATATGGGTCGTACACCATCACCAAGGTTGTAGGGAAAAATGCCTTCGAGCTCAGTATTCCACCATTCCTTGGTTTGCACCCAGTATTCAATGTAGACCGCATTCGTCCCTAATTCCCACCTCTATTGGACATCTATGACATTGCAGAAGAACTCACACCAAAAGAGTTAAACCCATACTATATGGAATAGGCCACCATAGACTGTATCATGTACATGAAAATCAAGAACACTCGTTGACAAAAGATCCAACTATATCGGGTTGTCAAAGCTAGCCAACTCCTGCACCAAGGCAAGTGGTTCACCAGGGGCCAAGTTCAATAAAAGTTTCCTCATCTCATGGAGGAACTCAACGCAATGGGGACCATTGCTTCATAAGGGGGGAGGAATGATCCAGGTGGATATTGGTGGCCACCCGCCTATTCCATTTGGGGCCCCACCATTGTCTCTTTCAGTTTTTTTCACAACTTACTATTTTTAGTATTTTTTGGGGTCCTAAAATTTTGGAGTTGTTTTGAAGCCCCAAATGGAGATAGTATGCTAAAGTTACGTCCCCAGGAAGTTGAAACACCAATTTACCCAAACGGGGCACATAGTTTTGGCGCTTCATCTCTTAGGGTTAGTTTTTTGGACGTTTATAGTTCTCCATTGTTTCTCCATAATAAATAGGCCCTCGAGCCTCATTGTAACACAGTTTAGAGGTCTGTAGTCGCTACATCTCTTCTCAGAGATTCACTACCAGCACCCTAGCTATTTTATTTCCATCATGTTTGTAAGCATGTTTATGTGATTTTATATTAATGAAATGAAGCCTTATTTCCGTTGTATTTCTATGTTTATGGTTATTTCTATATTCTGTTGCGTTCATGCATAAATCTGGATCAGAAGACCAAAACATAGTTTATTTTTAATAAAAAATCTAGCAAAGGGACTAAAAGTTTTAATGATATTTTGGAAGCTCAATGCATGGCCAATGGTTTTAATGGTCTTGGTTTTGATTTTGAATCTAGCACAACAACTAAATCAAAAGGTAAAAAATAAATTTTCTTTGTCCCCCCGGTAAAATAAGGGCCCATGCAATATCTAAAATATAATAAGCATTCTAAGAAAATTCAATAGAAACAACAAAAGGACCACATTGTACATGCTATTCTAATTGCCCAAAATTATGATCAACACAACAAGAACTCATCTAGGAAAAATTATATCTTCCTAGGGTACTATTTTACATGCACCAACTATGGCCACAAAGCATCAAAATGCAGATTTAATCTCTCCTATAGACAACTCTGATCTAAGAGAAGAATTCAACAGAGAAGAATTAGACCCAGGTATAATAATTATTTTTATCCCCTAAATTATCAAGTGAAATGTTTCAAATGCCAAAATTTTTGGCATTTACTTATAAAGTGTAGGCTGAATGAAAATAAAAAAGAGTCGGTTATTGAGCAAGTTGAACAGAAATCCAAAGTCTAGAAAGAAAAATGAAAATCAGAGCAATATTATTTTACGTTGTATGTATATAATGATGGGATTAGTTGGTATGTGGAAAGTGGTTGTTCCAAGCACATCACATGAGGAAAAATAAATTTTTGATTTGGAAGCCAGTTGAAAAAGGTAATGCGACCTTCAGTAACAATGCTCTAGGAAAAAAAATTGCAAAAGAAGTAGTCATTCTCTCAAATGGAAAAGGTAAATCTAAGAATGTTTTATATGTTGATGGGCTGAAACATAATCTACTAAGGCTATCTTAAATGTGTGATCAAGGATATGATGTGGTTTTTAAAGCCAAAAATTGTCAAATAAATTCCACAGGTATAGGTGAAATAGTTTTTGAAGTTGTAAGAATAGAAAATAATGTCTATTTTCTAAAGGAAAAAAGAAAAAAGTGTTGTTTAACCAAGATAGATGAGAGTTGGTTATGGCACAAAAGGCTTGGAAACCTGAATTTTGACCAGATTTTCAAGCTAAGCAAGAAAAATGTAGTCATGGACTTTCCTATGCTTTCAAAACCAGAGAAAATTATCTACAAATATTTCCAACTAGGAAAGCAAGCTCGAGTTTCTTTCAAGGCAAAGGAAAAATATTCAACAAAACCATTGCAGCTAGTACACATGTATTTGTGTAGACCATCCAGAATGCAATCAACCACAAGTGAGCTATAATTCATGATAATGATTGATTATTTGAACATAATTATGTGGTTTTATTTCCTTAGGAACAAATATGAAGCTTTTGAAAATTTCAAGGAGTTCAAATCCATGGATGAGAATGAAATTGAATGCAAAATCAAAAGCGTAAGGTATGACAATGGAGGTGAGTTCACTTCAAATGAATTTGAAAAATTCTGTAAATATTGGAATCAAAAGGAATTTCACCATAACAGAGATTCCTCAGCAAAATGGTGTTGCAGAGAGAGAAAACAGATCAGTGAAGCAGTTATTAGAGCAATGATGACATAAAATAATTTTCAACAATGTTTTTGGGTAGAGTAAATTCACACAACAGTTTTTTTTCTTAGTGAGGCTCATTTCAGAACAAATGATGAAAAAAATTCCGTATGAACTACAGAGTGGTAGACATGATACAGTTAAACACTTCAAAATATTTGGAAGCAAATTCTACACTAAGAAAAACAATGAGAAACTTGGGAAATTAGATGCCGGAGCATATGGAGGATTTTTTCTTGGTTATTCAAATAAAATCAAGGGTTACAAATGTTACAATAAATTGAACAAGAGAATAATTGACTATATAGATGTGAAAGTACATGATCACAATGATAAAAAATATTTCCTTGATGAACCAATGAGCATTGGTGATTATAATGCTCATACAACTATAGACAAAAGCGCGGAAGAAAACTCTAGTCCTCAAGCTAAAGATCCCCCAAGTTATGTGAAAAATCATCCCCTAATTGACCAGATTGTTGGTGACTTAAATTTCGGAGTGAAAATAAGAAGGTAGTTGCTCAAGCCCACTACTCAAGAACATGTTGAACTATTTTCCATGGAAGAGCCAAATGATATTTTTTGAGCTATTAATGATCGATATTGGCTAAAGGAATTGAATGAGGAATTAGACCAGATAGAGAAAAATCAGACTTGGGAACTTGTTCCAAGATCTGCATACAAGAATGTCATTGTCAAAAAGTGGGTATTTAGAAATAAATTAAACGACGTTGGAGAAGTGGTAAGAAACAAAGCCAACCTGATATGAAAATTCTATGCTCAAATATAAGGCTTGTATGATGAAAATTTTGTTCCTCTTTCTAGATTAGAAGCAATACGAGTGTTTTTGGCATATGCTTTCTTTAATAAATTCAAAATTTATTAAATGGATGAAAAATATTATTTTCTTAATGGAGAGCTACAAGAGGAAGTCTACATAGAGTAGTTAGAAGGCGTTCAACTGACATCGAAGCTAGATTATCTTTGCAGACTTAAGAAGGCTTTGTATGGTCTCAAGAAATCCCCTAGAGCTTGGTATTCCAAGCTAGAAAACTACTTGATCAAGTGTGAATTAAAAATAGGAGCAACTGAAAACAACCTATATGTCAAAGAAAAGGATGGAATACTCATTATGGTGGTAGTATATGCCGATGATATCATATTTTCTGGTGACTCATATTTTTTGACCAATGAATTTGCAACTGGTATGAAGGCCGAAATTGAGATGTCCATGATTGGAGAGCTACTATATTTCCTTGGATTTTAGAGAGCACAGACCCCTAAAGGAATTTTTATTTCTCAAGGCAAGTATCTCAAGGAAGTACTAAAGAAATTTGGCATGGAAGAATGCTCCTTAGTTAGCACTCCAATGGTGACAGGTTGTAAACTTACAAAATCTTATGAATCTCTAGAAGTAGATCTGAATCTTTACAGGTCCATCATAGGAAGACTTTTATATTTGATAGCTACAAGACCAAACATGATGCAGGTTGTTGTTATAGATGAAATATTTCAAGAAGATCCCAGGAAAATCCATCTATTAGCAGCCAAAATAATTCTCAGATATCTCAGAGGAACAATGAACTATGGACTGTGGTATCGTAGAGGTAAATATTTTACATTTTATTCTTGTACTGATACTAATATAACAAGTGATGTGGATGATCAAAAGAGCACAAGTGGAGGTGATTTCTTTCTTGGAAACTATCTAGTATCATGGTTGAGCAAGAAGCATGCTTCCATTTCATTATCTATAGATGAAGCATAATATACAACAACATCTTCTTGTTGCACTCACTACTGTGGATGAAGAAAACCTTACATGATGTACAAGTATTCTATGATGAGCCTATTCTCATTATTTGTGACAACACTAGTGCCATAATCATGTCTAAGAATCTATTTTTTCACTCTTATATCAAGCATATTCCCATTAAGTATCATTTCCTGAGAGAGAAATTTGAAGCTCAAATTGTGAAACTGGATTATGTACCTACCAAAGAGAAATCTTATGATATTTTCACTTAGCCACTTCCTAGAGAACATTTTGAGTATTTGAGGAAAATATTGGGAGTTGTGCCTCTTTACTCCCTCCACTGACACTTCATTTAAAATGGATAAATACATCTGTTTCATTATCAACAAATTAAAGTGAAGTTTCCAAGTCCATATGGATCAATATGATAGAGAAATAATTATAAAAGATTCAGTATGATGACAGAGGGAGCATGAAGTTACCTTTTCCATTAATTTCAAAGGGGGAGAGATCTAAAGACATGCAGCCAAAAAAAAAATTTTAAATAGGGGGAGAGACCTATGGGAGGAGAAATCTATAGGAGACAAAGAGGTGATCAAACACGACAACAAATCGACAACAACAACTATCTCATGGGGAGAAACTGTTGGAAATACTGAGAGGGGGGGGTGAATCAGTATTCCTTTTCAATTAGAGCATTAGTTAATCTTTAATTATTATCAATGTTTGTACAATGATAGCAGTAAACAAGAGGAACACAAATGTACACAGTTTTTAAGGTGGAAACCCACTTCAGGACAAAAACCACCTAATGATTTTCTAATAATTCTTTAATATTCAACTCCAATTGAAAATAAAGCTCCAACTTCCTAGAATCTAGAAAAGCATTCTTCTCCAGCTCCCACTAGATGGATGCTCCAATGCCCGAGATTCTTCAGTATTCAAATGAACGGATGCCCCAACACCCAATGAGCTACAACTCACCCTAGCACCACCCTACCACCCTATAGAAGAATAAAAGAAGAATGGACTCCCGTACCAGGGAAAATGGCCCACTTTACAATGATATAGAATGATGTAGAAGAAGAATATATACTAGACCATAACCCCAACTTTGATACAACTACCTAATGATGATCCTAGACCTCCCAACACTGCCTCTTCAACCCTTGGCAGATAGACACTAGTACAATTTGTACAATAATGTATTTACAATGACTAAGTACAATGATACATTTACAATGATTGTATGCAGTGCTGCCCACTTGAAGACTTCATATAATGAACTTATTGCTACTGTTATGCACCTTGGTTGCTGCTCTTGTCATGCTACCCTCTGCTGCACCTTGCTTTGATTTTCTGCCATAAAAAGTCTAGTCCTTTGCAACCCTTGACAACACATGATCTAGCTTTTTCTTGCCTTCGAGGAGCTCGATATTGAATCTGGTGTATCTCTATCATTTCAGATCCTCAATATCTGATTTTTGGTCCTGTAGTAGTCCCTTGAGTCATATTTCCAATTCCATACGTTTGACCCAATTTGGATTCTTGAAGAGAGAGTTATACCCAATCTCTTACAATGCCCTAATTATGGACTGTTTCAGCAGAGATTACTTGTAGGGTGTGCCACGTGTCATTGTTTCTTCATTTGTTTCTAAAATTGATAGAGAGAAAATTAAATACTGTGCACTATCCGTCAATTTTTACGAAATTCCAATCTGATACTCAGAGACAGAGTTATGACGAATTTACCAAGGTCACTTCTTTAAGATGAATTTCAGGAGCCTGAAAAAACCCTGACTTAGACAGATCATATCTCAAAAAATATTGCGCACCTTGATCTGAAATTGTTACTACAGCTTCCTTAGGATTTCTACTTCACCTCATAAAAATTTCAGCTTTTGAACCTTGGTAGAAAAAAAGTTAGAGTGAAAATTCCAAGATGACCTGTTTCAGATGGCCGAATCCCTTGCATAAGGAGGAAATGAAGATCACAATTTATATGAATGCTTAAGTTGAGAGGGGCTTAAAAAAGTGAACGTGGGAAGGATTTTAGGAGCATTAAAAATATTAATTATGACTTTTCAATGACCCATGCCCCAACCCCATGGGGTTTTAGCCCACTAACTGGGGTACAAACTTCAAACATGAGTATCTCTCAAACGGTGAAGAATTACATGGCGTGCCATATATCAACAAAAACATCTCGACAAGTAGAAACCATAAAAATCATTATTGACCTAGAATATATTAATTTGGTAGGTCAAAATTCCCATGCAATATTGGGTTAGCCCCTGGTGCTGCTTGGGTTGACACTAATGACAACCGCTGATCAACAATCCCCCCCTTTGGCATTGATGGAAACACAAGTACTCCCCCTGCGATCATGACACCTCTTCCTACAACATTCTCTCCCCCTTTGACATGAATGGAAAAGGGTAACTCCCTTGAAACACAACCATCCTATGGACCTGTACACACTTCCACTCCCGCTGACACACAATCATCCCGCAGAATTGTACACACTTCCACTCCCGCTTTATATTCTGGAAAAGGGAAAATCTAATGAGAACTTGGGAGAATCCCAAGCTTTTGATGAAGATATTCAAATTATTCACGAGGTAAAGGTTTAGTGAAGATATCAGCAATTTGTTCTTTTGTACAAATGTACTCAAGTTTGATATTATTTTCAGCGACTTGTTCTCTAACAAAATGATATTTGATCGGAATGTGTTTTGTTTTTGAATGCATGACAGGATTCTTGGAGATGCTGATGGCACTAGTGTTGTCACAGAATATGGGAATAGGCTCACTGAATTGTACTTGAAGATCTTGCAAAGTTTGTTTCATCCAAAGAACTTGAGTACAACATGAAGTTGCTGCAATGTATTCTGCTTCCGCTGTAGATAACGAGATTGAAGTTTTCTTTTTGCTCAACCATGATACGAGACAACCACCTAGATAGAATGTTGCTCCACTAGTACTCTTATGATCATCAACGCTTCCTCCCCAATCTACATCTGTAAAGGCTTGAATAATGAGATTCTTACCCTTGGGATAACACAAGCCATATTCTTTTGTGCCCTTTAGATATCAAAGAATTCTTTTGACGACAATAATATGTGATTCTTTTGGTGCTGCTTGAAATCTTTCTACTTGTCCAACTGCTTGCATAACATCTGGCCGAGAGGCTATTACATATAGAATACTACCAATCATAGATCTGTACAACTTCTGATCCACATCCTTAGATGAGTCGTCTATGCTCAATTTGCAACTTGTTACCATTGGAGTAAGGACGGGTTTGCATTCTTCCATTTTGAATTTCTTGAGAATTTCCTTGATGTACTTGGCTTGAAATATAAATATTACTTTCTCTTGCTGAGATATTTGAAGCCCTAAGAAGTATGTCAGCTCACCAAGTAAAGACATCTCAAACTCACTTTGCATCTTTGTAGAAAAGTTCTTACTTAGTCGATCATCATTGCTACCAAATATTATATCATCCACATATACCTCGACAATTGTTAAATTATCTTTATCTATTTGTACATAAATATTGCTATCAACAGTACCTTTCTTGAACCCTTGTTGACATAGATATCCATCAAGACGAGCATACCATGCTCTGGGAGCCTGCTTGAGACCATATAGAGCCTTCTTTAACCTGCAGACATAGTCTTCTTTTTGTGATAGTAGAAAACCTTCAGGTTGTTCGATGTAAACTTCTTCTTCTAATTCTCCATTTAGAAATGCTGACTTAACATCCATTTGGTAGACTTTGTTTTTTCTTGAACATGCATAGGCGAGAAACATTCGGATGGCTTCCATTCTAGCAACTGGTGCAAATGTTTCGTCGAAATCAATTCCTTCCACTTGTGCATAGCCTTTGCAAACCAATCTTGCTTTGTTTCTGGTAACCTACCCATCTTCATTCAATTTGTTCCTGAACACCCATTTAGTCCCAATGACATTTTTATCTTTTGGTCATGGAACTAATTCCCAGGTGTTATTCTTCTCAATTTGATCCAATTCTTCATTCATAGCTGCTACCCAATGTTCATTTTGGTTGGCTTCCTCAAAACTACTAGGCTCAAAGGTTGCTAGAAAATAAACGTGAGCTTGTTGTGATGAACGAAGTTGTTGACCTTCATTTATGTCACCAATGATTTGATTTGATGGATGGTTCTTTTGAATCCACTCTTTTGTTCTCCTTGGAGGAGCTTCTTGTTGTTGTTCTGGTATATCTTGATGATCATTGTTTACTTCTTCCTCGTTGATAGTTGCTTCTTGTTCTACAATTTTATCTGTGTCTTTTTTAGCCTCTGTCTCAAGTTTCAAAGATTCTAGATCCTCATCATTACTTGCTAGAACACCATCTTCGTCAAATGTAACATTTATGCTCTCCACTATCTATTTTCGTCTTAGATTATAGCATTTATAGGCCTTTCTTTTGCGTGAGTAACCAACAAATATACCTTCATCAACACGTGATTCAAACTTACCCAAATTTTGATCTTCTCTTTTGATATAACATTTGCTTCCGAAGGTTCTGAAATATTTTACATTAGCTGGTTTTCCTTTCCATAATTCATATGGAGCCTTGTTGCAATTATTTCTGAGAAGACTTCAATTGATAGTGAAGACTTTCGTGTCAATTGCTTGAACCCAGAATTTTTCATCCAATTTTCAGTCCTTCAACATTGTTCTACCCATTTCCTGTACAGTTCTATTCTTTCTTTCAGTAACTCCATTTTGCTGAGGTGTTCGTGTTGTTGAAAATTGCCTTTTTATTCAATTTTCGTCATAGTATTGCTGAAATAATTTTGAAATGAATTCTCCACCATTATATGATCTTAAACACTTTATTTTCAAATCAGTTTCATTTTCAACCAACTCCTTGTATATCTTAAAGCACTCAAATGCTTCAGATTTTTTCTTTAGGAAACTGACGGTTGTCATCCTGGTATAGTCATCTATCATTAACATGAAATATAATTCTCCATTTAAGCCTTTTGTTCTCACAGGACCACATAGATCAGTATGTATCAATTCCAATGGATGTGATGAAAAGTGTTCTTTTTTTTTAAATTGGACTTTTGTCTACTTTCCATGCCGACATGCCTCACATAGTGTGTTGGAAGGTTTTGAGATTTTCGGCATTTCTCGCACTTATTCCTTTTTTCTTATCCTGATAATATTGTCAAAGTTTATGTGACCCATTCGTTTGTGCCATAACCAAATTTCATCTTCTTTAGCTAGTAGACATGCTTTAGTTGCTTCATCCAGAACATATATGTCGTTTGGAGCTTGACTTGCTGTAGCCACAATTTTACCATACCTGCCTTTCCTGATTTCACATTTTGTGGAGTTGAATAGAATTGTGTGTCCTTGATCACACATTTGTCCAACACTGAGCAGATTGTGATTCATGTTTTCGACCAATAGAAAATTCTTGGATATAACATCTTTGCTTCCGAGAGTGACGGTACCTGATCCTATAACATTTGAAGATCCATCATTTCCAAAGGATATGGTTCCATCCTTCTTCTCTTTCAGAGATACAAATTTCCTTCTATCTCCAGTCATATGCGTTGAGCAACCGCTGTCAACATACCACACATCTTTCCTTTTTTGAGCCTTGAGAGTGAGAGCACAATTATTAGTCTTCTTCTTCTTCCATGTTCGTTCATTCTGTGGCTTCGAAGATTCTTCTGGAGGATTTTCAAGTCTGCAGTCTCTGGCTATGTGTCCAAAGTTCTGACATTTGTAACATTCCATATTATTTCTTAAATTTTCAAATCTATTGATGTTTCGTTGAGCCCTAGGAGGTTCATATTTGAAGAATCTCTTAGAATTGCATTGGTTCCTAGGGTACGTGTGACATTATACAGCTTTATGACCAAATTTTCCACATGAATAACAATACCCATGAAAAATATGTTGGTACTTGGATGAAAATCTTTGTCGAGGAATCGTCTTCCAAGGATGTGCTTACGAATCTTGTCCAATGAAGTCTACATGTATGTCAGATCTCATAGGTTCATTGTATTTTGTTGTAGAAGGTCCCGCTTCTTCTTCTTTGTAACCGAGGCCAATTCTGTCGTTGTATGATCATTGATTATTGATGAGTTCTTCCAATGCCCTTGAGATGTTGGCATAGTTTTGGATAGTTTTTCCCTTCTTCACTTCCTTACGCAGTGAGACTACTTCGGCTTCTAATGCTTCCCTTTCTTGGTTGCTTTCTTCCAACTTCTTTTGAAGTGACTCTTCAATACATTTGTGTTCTTCAACCTCAATTTTGAGACCTTAAACTTGTTCTTCAAGAGTGTTGGAACGGATCTTCTCAGCATTGAGCTCTTTTATAAGCTTGATTGCCTCCTCATAAAATTCTTCTATGGTCAACCCTTCTTCTTCATTGTTTGATACTTCTTGTTTATTGTGCTTGGCAATAAACAATACTTTCTCATTGGTTTCTTCTTTGCTGTCACTTTCTTCATCAAATGAGGAGCTATCTTCTTTAGAGAGAAAGTTCCTTTTGGATCCTTTACTTTTTCCTTGCTTGTTGAATTTCTTAAAGCCTTTCTTTCCTTTTGAGTTGCCATCACTTTTGTTTGGACATTTTTCTACGAAATTCCCAACCTCACCACAACCAAAACATATCAATGGAAGTTTACCTTTGAATTTTCCCTTACCAGGTTTTAGTTTTCTCGTAAAATAAGCATATTCTTCATCTGAAAGACCTTCTCCATCATCTCCCTTTTCTTCACACTTGCAGGTGCATGTCATTTCAATTGAAGTTTGTTTGTCCTTATTGGTTTGCTTAGATGCAACGAATGCAGTTCCTAGATTTGAAGTACCCTTTTCTTCATCAAGTCTCATTTCATATGCTATGAGAACTCCATGTAATTCTTCCTTGCTGAGTTTGTCCAAATTTGCACTGTATTCTAAGACCGATACCTTTGGGTTGAATCTCCCTGGTAACGTTCTAAGAATCTTCCGTATAATAGTCTTCTCGTCAAATGGCTCTCCCAATCCTTCTAGAGTATTGGTTATTTCATCAACGTATTGGAAGTATGCAACAATGTTGCAATCTTCTTTCATTCTGAGTTGCTCAAATTTTTCTCTATAGATTTGAAGCTTTTCTTCTTTGACATTTGAGTCACCTGCATATATATTCTCAAGATTTTCCCATACATTTTTGGCGGTTTTACAACCCAACACCTTATGATAAGCAGATTCAATAAGTCCACTGATAATAATATTCTTTGCTTTTGCATCATTTACCAAATTCTTCTTACCTTGTTCATCCGCGGTTGATGTAAATCCATTTTGAGCAGTGTCCCATACTTCGTAACCTTGCGCCAAGAGATAGACCTCCATTCTTCCTTTCCAGAGTGCATAATTATTTTCATTGAATAGAGGTACACCATTCTTGGTATGCTCCATGACCTCCTTCCAGCTGTTAAACTGCTATTGAAGGAACCAAGCTCTAATACCAATTGTTGGAAATACTGAGAGGGGGGGTGAATCAATATTCCTTTCAATTAGAGCATTAGTTAATCTTCAATTATTATCAGTGTTTGTACAATGATAGCAGCAAACAAGAGGAACACAAATGCACATAGTTTTTAAGGTGGAAACCCACTTTGGGACAAAAACCACCTAATGCTTTTCTAATAATTCTTTAATATTCAACTCCAATTGAAAATAAAGCTCCAACTTCCTAGAATCTAGAAAAGCATTATTCTCCAGCTCCCACTAGATGGACGCTCCAACGCCCAAGATTCTTCAGTAGTCAATTGAATGGATGCCCCAACACCCCATGAGCTACAACTCACCCTAGCACCACCCTACCACCCTATAGAAGAATAAAAGAAGAATGGACTCTCGTACCAGGGAAAATGGTCCACTTTACAATGATATAGAATGATGTAGAAGAAGAATATATAATATACCATAACCCCAACTTTGATACAATCACCTAATGATGATCCTAGACCTCCCAACACTGCCTCTTCAACCCTTGGCAGATAGACACTAGTACAATTTGTACAATAATGTATTTACAATGACTAAGTACAATGATACATTTACAATGATTATATGTAGTGCTGCCCACTTGAAGACTTCATATGATGAACTTCTTACTGCTATTATGCACCCTGGTTGCTCCTCTTGTCATGCTACCCTCTGTTGCACCTTGCTTTGATTTTCTGCCATAGAAAGTCTGGTCCTTTGCAACCCTTGACAACACATGATCTAGCTTTTTCTTGCCTTCTAGGAGCTTGATATTGAATATGGTGTATCTCTGTCATTTCAGATCCTCAATATTTGATTTTTGGTCCTATATTAGTCCTCTGAGTCATATTTCCAATGCCACAGGTCTGACCCAATTTGGATTCTTGAAGAGAGAGTTATACCCAATCTCCCACAATGCCCTAATTATGGACTATTTCAGCAGAGCGTACTTGTACGGTGTGACACGTGTCACTTTTTCTTCATTTGTTTCTGAAATTGATAGAGAACAAATTACAGACTGTTTTCTATCCGTCACTTTTTACAAAATTCCAATCCGATACTCAGAAAGAGAGTTATGACGAATTTACCAAGGTCACTTCTTTGAGATGAATTTCAGGAGCCTGCAAAAACCATGAATTACACAGATCATATCTCAACAAATATTGTGCACCTTGATCTGAAAATTTTACTGCAGCTTCCTTAGGATTTCGTATTCACCTCATAAAAATTTCAGCTTCTGAACCTTCGTAGAAAAAAAGTTAGAGTGAAAATTCCAAGATGACCTGTTTCAGATGGTTGAATCCCTTGCATAAGGAGGAAATGAAGATCACAATTTATATGAATGCTTAAGTTGAGAGGGGCTGAAACAAGTGAACGTGGGAGGGATTTTAGGAGCATAAAAAATATTAATTATGACTTTTCAATGACCCATGCCCCAACCCCATGGGGTTTTAGCCCACTAACTGGGGTACAAACTTCAAACATGAGTATCTCTCAAACGGTGAAGAATTACATGGCGTGCCATATATCAACGGAAACATATCGAAAAGTAGAAAGCATAAAAATCATTATTGAACTAGATTATATTAATTTTGTAGGTCAAAATTCCCATGCAATATTGGGTTAGCCCTTGGGGCTGCTTGGGTTGACATCAATGACAACCGTTGATCAACAGAAACACTCATAGGAGACAAACTATTTTTCTAAAAGAGAAAAAGGTATTTTTTTTATTTTGATGTTGCCATCAATGCCTAAGGGGGAGAATTTTGGAAATATATTGTCATTTATGGAAACAAGTGATAGCAGGTGGTATCAGGTGGTAGTAGGAGGCACATGTGTCAAATATGGAGCAGGTTCCAAACATACAAGAAGGGAAAAGGGGTATAATTACTGTAGAGGATTTAGAGCCAATTATTGGGTATAATATCATATAAGGATTATATTCAAACCACCTAGATGAATAGAGTTCTAAAATATCTTTCTAGTGGTATTTGGAAGTCCCAAAATGGCCTCATAGTGTGAAAGTTAGAGCTAGTCAAAGTTTGGGAACCCAAGTCAATTTTTTTAGAGTTAAAAGTAGATGGAGCCTTTGGCACGTAGGAAAAGTTTGAAAAGTACCAAACCTTACGCTAAGTCCAGCGGAGCCTCTAAATGGGAGCTTCGAGCAGACATGACAACAAAAAATTGGGCCGAAGGAGCCCACAGTACATGATGGCCTAGCGGGCTTACCTAAGAGGCTTCACCTCGATGGAATAATTTTAGAGCCCAAGTCTAAGTGACTAGGAGAGGAGGACCATGATAACACCATCTTGATGGTCATACCCCAGAATCCTAAAAACCTAGAATCCTGGAACCCCAAAAATCCCACAATCTTAGAGCACGAAGGAAAATAGAGGGCCACGTGGTAGATTTTTGAGGGCACTGGAGACAGTCTTCTCGACAGCCTCTGTGGTCCTGGAAGAGGCTTCCCACACCTTTGATTGTGTATATTGACAGTGGATATCCACCTAGTGTCACACCTCCAAATACCACAATCTGCTCAAAATGGTGTCAAGGACGGTTTTGGAACCCGGTGGTTTTTTATTTTAACAAAGGAAATGGTCACAAAACAAAGTCAAGGAGAACTATTTATCTCTCCTCCAGGAGGACAGGTATCAACAACTAATTGGCTCAAGTGACGTCAGGTGGTGACATCATTAGGTACATATGGTTGGATGTTTCGAGGTTTTCAATTACCAAAAGGGTCATTTTTTAGTGACACGTGTCACCTCTCACAAGGTGACATGTGGCATTGGTGACATCACTATGATATTATCCCAGAGGAACCACCCCGTTGATTAATAAACAGGTGAAAGAGGTCTTTCTAGGCTACAGGTTTCAAGAATCATCAACAGTGAACATAGTAGAATCCAATGAACAAAGGGTCAGGAAGAACCTACTGACGAGCTCATCCCGGTGGATGCAATAGGAAGTGGGGCCAACCCTCGATCTATAAATCCCATAGCTTGTAAAGAATTGAATTAAATAATAGAGTATGGATTGAGAGTGCTATCATTTTGTGTTGGTCCTTTGATGCCTCACGTAGAGGCATTTTTATAGGCCATTTTGTCACATCTGGTCAACCAACCTACAAACTAGATCAATCAACATCCTTTTACCCCTTGACATTATCATAACAGAGATCCCTATGCATGAAACTTCCATATCCAAAAGTTTCTACCTTAAAACACCTTGTTTCAATCATTTTATGGACCAACGCTTCCTACCCTCTTATTGGAAAAATTCACCTACAATTTTATGCACTATGGCTTGCGTTGATCACCTACAGGTTTCTCCAGTATGCACCTGTGTTGGTTCTAGAAATTCAAGAAAAAGAGAGAAATTCCATAAGCCTCTTTTTCTAGAACATTCTAGAATTTTTTGCAACCATTTACCTCAAATAAAAAATTCAGATCCTATACTACCTTGGAGTTTCGATCCCTTATCCTTTATTCCCATCCTCCCATCAAGAGTGGATCTCAAGCCCTTGACTGGTAATTGGATAAGAACTCTAAAATTACTCCCCTCAACTATATATTTGTAGCCACCCACAAGCTATGGGTTGGATTTTTGAGAAATAATTCTACCCTTATGTTTTTGTTGTAAAGAGTTAACATTCCATGCATTAGGGTGATTAGAGGTGCACTTTGTTACAAAGAAGGAACAAGTCATCATGGAGGAGCTCTTCTACAAGATCAAATTCTATTTATGGTTATAACTCCTTACATTTATATTAATGCAAATAGTTATTTTTTTCCCTATACGTGATGTTATGATTTCATATATTTCAATGCCATGTTGATCCATTGATTGAAATATTTATATGATGCTACATAGATTCCATTGATCATTAGCTTGTGACGTCTGATTATGTAGGTTCTAATTTTGGCGACAAGAGCTAGGATTGGAGCATTCAAGCCAAGAAAGGAGTGAAGAATATGTCAGATTATAGGTGGGCTTCATCCCATTATCTATTTACTTTAAGGAAAATGATAACTAATATGTCCTTCTATTGTTCTAGACTAAGCCACCCAGTCTAGGGAAGACACTTTTATCCGTAGTCGTATATTTTGTACAACAAATTGGAGACTCCACCAGGGAAGGGTATATTAATTTGGTGTTTTTTTTGTCTTTAGTGTTTATTTCACCTCTTCTTCAGACCTTCACTATCATCTTCTCTCAAGAACAGACCTAGGAAGACCTTTCATTGAGTCTCAATTGCAATTTTTTTTCCAAAACTCCCTTATTCTTCACCAAGGCTCCCTCTGGTCTAGGGACAGAGTGTTGCACCTTTGTAGAGTCCTCTTTGTGGCTATGTTGCAAGGAAATAGTGATTCTTATACACCTACATTGGCTGCTTTTCTTGCATGAATATTCCCTTTTCTTGATTTTCTCTTTGTTCAGCCTGCTTCCAGCTGCAATTCCTTGAGTCTTGAGTGTCTTGTTTCCCCTCTAAAGCCTCCATTTTTTTTACATTTGTGTTTGGTTTCCTTTGATAATGATTTCATAATATTTTCCTTTGTTCTAATCATTAGGTTGTTTGCAAAATGATTTTGTTTGATCATTGGTTACTTGGATGAATTGTTTTTCTAGTCCTCATAATTTTGAAGTTTATTTGAATCAGTGATTAAACTTTTCATCTTATTTTTCTTCATTTACGAAAATTAAGAGGCTTGAAAACAAAAATATTCGCATTTTCATTTAGGGTTTTGTGTGTGAAACTGCATGTTTTTTTCTTTCATTTTTTCAAAAATATTTTCCCCTCAAACGTCGGGTTGGGGGGGGGGGGGGGGGTTGAATTTTGTATGAGTGTTAATCGCCTTTGAGTCACATCTCTTTTGATTTGTGAAAATTTCACCCACTTTTAGTTTGATTCATATGTTCATGAAATATTACATTACGTTTGATTTCATTAGAATCCTCTTGTGTTTATTTTGAATAATTATCTTGCATATATCACATTTGCATAGTTAGAATTCTCATTTTCACAATATGAAAGGAAATTATGCATAGATTACATTTGGATAGTTTTTAGGGGATCATGCATAGATTACATTGCATGGCTTTTCATATTTCAATGCTTTGAATTGAATTGGAATAGTGAAATTGAAAGATATAGTTAGGAAGATCTTGTTTGTTTCATATTTTATTATTGCATCATTGTTTGCATATCTTCCATACACAATATTGATTTCATCAAAAATGAAAAGAGTTATTTTTGTCATGTTAGTTGCATCATAGGTGTGTTCAGGTGACATTGAATTCTGAGCCCTAAAACTGAGATATAATTCAAGATCAACTCTAAATTAAATTTAATTAACCTAAGGAGCATTTGAAACTTAACGATACACATAGACGTCTAGGATAGAGATGTGTTTTGATGTCTTTAAATGTAGGAGATGTCGTTTCTTTGCCAGTGTTGCATTTTGGGGTGATATCCCATTCCACGTACGTAAGTGTATAAGATTTTTCTCCACGTATCTTTAGGTATATTGGACAACGCTCCACACACGTAAAGTATATGGGAATGCTCTCATCGAATGATTATGCATTAGACGACACTACTAAGGAATGCACTTCCAGGTACTGTCAGTATATTTTGGAAGTCCCCTATAGTTTTCTATCCTCTCCATAGGTAACCGAGTCAACCACCTTGTATACCATGATACACCGAACAAAACATTTGGGGATATTTCCTGCATGCATGTTAAGTCCTTGGTTCTCCAAGGTGCATATTTCATTTCACGGTTTCTTGGTAAACCATTTTTCCTAGATACCCCTTTTTGATTTTTTTTTTTTGTTAATTTATAAAATCAATTAATTGACTATGGAACAAAATCCTCACCATGGAACAAATCCTTAGTGGATCTTAGGTTGAGACTAATGGCAATAGTTCTTGAGTCCACAAATCAAGGAAACCCCTCTGATGGGAATCCTATCCTTTTCCTTCCTTTGGAAATATTAGTGCTCCTTATATGGCAACATTTCCCCTTCTAATATTTAATGTTGGTTTACTAGTTTGGTTATTTTAAACCACTATGGCTATGAATGTACACATTTCTCAACTAGGTTCTCCTCCACCTGAACAATATAAACCTCAATTTTTTAAAGAGCTTCCCGGATTATCCATAGTACTAAGGAACAAGTGTCAACATTTTGAATCCCAACGGGGATTCAAAAAATTCATGATGATGGATCCCTGTTGGGATTTGAAACGTCGACACTCGTTCCTTAGTACTGTGGATAATCCGGGAAGTTCTTTAAAAAATTATCACCACAGAAGTTTAAAAACCAAAATAAACCTCAATGTTCATCCTAATGTTGAGACTTTTCCTTCTTTACCTATTTGGTCTTCTTCCTCTTTTTCTGGTGAAAGCCTCTAAGTTAGTAAGCAGGTGGATAAGAAGAAGAATAAGAGGAAGATTAAGAAGAATAAAAATAAGGTGGGGGTAGCCAAGAAGTTATTGCTACCGACACAACTGGTATGGAAAAGTACTCCAATCAACCTTTCAATGTCAAATTTACTTACAAGTTATGTAAGGGTGACAACCTTCTTAGATATTGTCATGGTATTCCCAAGATATTAGAAGTGTAGTCCACAAGATCACATCATCCTTTTTCATCAGCCTCCAGAGATCATGCTGGTGATAAACCTTCAACTAGTGATAGTAAGGTCCATGGGAAAAATGGTAAAATTAAATTTCCTTGTAGGTTATGTGAAGGGAATATTCCTATTCACCTTTTCCCTTATATGGATGAATCCTCAAAAGTGTTGGAAAACCTTACAACTTCTCAATCACAACTACCAGCTAGTTATTGAAATATTTCTCCCAATCCTCCACTAGTTGATGAAGAGATTGATCAGAATCAAAATCCAACCAATCCCACTCTCTCTAAATGTGAATCCCATGAGTATATTCCCAACCAACCATTGGTTGAGAAAATGGTTGACCTGATTCCACCTTCAATTGATCATACCTTTCCTGTAGAGAGTGAAGTTCATACCACTCAGGTTCTTCTCATTTATTCAGGTTCCACTGAACTTAGAGGAAATCCTCCTATTTCAATGATACATGTGGACAATTTTATTATTCCCACGTCACAAGGTAGAAATCCCGTCATTCCCTTATCGCCAAGGGGTAGTTCTCTCATTCCCATGACACCCCCTACAAGTAGTACGGTCACTTCGATTGATTGGAGTCAACTAGAAGGATATCATCTTACTCCTTACGTGCCTTTCCAAATCATAGTACAGGCTTATAATATGGCCATACCTAGAAAAATCATAGATGAAGGCGCGTATGTTAGTATTATTTCCTCAACTACTTGGAGATATTTTGGTTCTTCGTAACATGTTCCTATTACCCAGAATCTGTTGGCTTTCAGTAGAGGAACTAGTCAACTGTTAGGGATCCTCCTAAGTTTCCTATTACTTTGGGAGGAAATACTGTCTATATCGATGTGATGGTGTTCCAAGACCCTTTATATTTTAATTTACACCTTGGGCATGACAATGTTTATGTCATGGGTGCTATTGTATCTTCACTCTTTCATTTGATGTGTTTCTTGCATGAAGGAAGAATCGTGACCATTGAAAAACTTTCATTCGTTAGTCCTAATTTGACTCTCGATCAACCAACATCCCTAAATGGTCATTATGTGCAAGTGGTATCTTCCTCACCATAGATTAATTATGTAGCAACATATTCCATGCCCACATCTACTGATGATATATTCAGTGATATAGTGCATCTTGTATTGGGGGAATTAGAGCCCGATATTTGTATTAGATTACTTGATATGTATCCCTTCTAGAGTGTTGTTATCCCATATGATGAGAACCTCTTGGAAGACATGGCCTCTTATGGGCCATGATCAATGTTCTCGAAGAAAAGTTCATTTTCTTGTGTCAAGCTCATTAAAAAATGAAACAAGGTCCAGAGCAAAGTTCCATTTCTTGTGTCAAGCTCCTTAAAAAATGAAACAAGATTTTGGAGTAGAGTTCCTTGTATTGTTTCAAGCTCGTTAAAAAATGAAACATATCCCCTTCCAATTTGAGTCTTTGATTAGATCTCATAAATTCCCAGTCAATTCTTTCACTTCCTCTTGTATATGAACCTTCATTCCATACACCTGTTAGCAACCACTAACACACTTAGGTGAATGAAATGAAGCTTGGGAGCATGTACCTCAAATTGATTCATTATGCTAGGGGCATGCAAACTTATTTCAAGCATAATTTTCCTTTGTTTCAATCTTGTGTAAAAATGAGACCAATTTCAAGCATATTTTCCCACGTTTCAAACCATGAAACCATTCTGTTAGGTCCTTATATTACTAGTGTAGTCCCTTATTGTTGTTAGTGTAACCCCCTTATTGTTATTTTTGTACCCGTGTAACCCCAATATTGTTATTATTGTGCCCTTACATTATTATTGTTAGGTCGGCTAGGATTATATTGTGACCCCATGGACTCCTATATATAGAAGGAGATTTTGTCATTTGTATCATCCAAGAATTGTTCATTTATGTAATGTAATGGAGGTTTCCCCCTCGAAGTGGCTTATTTCTAAGGTGTTGATCTCTCTTTTCTTCTATTTTTGGAGCTGGTTTCATAACATTTGGTATCAGAGCTTTGGATTCCATGGTTTCACTGCTTCAAACAGGTCATCATGGAATTTTCGCTATAAATATTTTTCTACGAAGGATCAGAAGCTGAAATTTTTATCACGCAAAGCTGAAATCCTGAGGAAATTCGTGTAAAAATGACAGATCTTGGTTCGAAATATTTTCAGAGATAGGATATGTGGAAGTTCGGGTTTTTCAGGATCTCGAATTTCATCTCAAAGAGGTGACCGTGGGAAAATTGTCATAACTCTCTCTGAGCATCAGATTGGAATTATGTAAAAAGTGGCCACAAGTACATGAAATTTAGTTTCATTTATATCAATTTCAAAGCTGAAGGAGGAAACAGTGAGACATGTCACGCCATATAAGTTCACCTTACTGAATGAGTCCATAATTAGGTCATTGTGGGAGATTAGGCATAACTTTTCCTTGAATAATCCAAATCATGTCAGACCTATGGCATTAGAAAGAAGATTCAGAGGGATACTATAGGAATTGAATTTCATATATAGAAGATCCAAAATCACATAGATAATTCAGTTTCAATATTGAGCTCTTCAAAAGCAAGAAAAAGGTGTGCCTTTTTTTTTCAAATTGCATAAGTCTTGTTTGAAAGATCAGTTTGAAATGATTCCAAGGGCATATTGTAGAATGTATATCAGTATTGGGTTCTAAAATCCCCCCTAGAAATAATTCAACACCCACTAATCCTTCGTAAGGCTCTACTATGACTCATGAAGACGAAGAAGTGAAACATGACATATCAAAATTACAAGAGCAGGTGTACCAAATTTCTCTCTCGCAAAGAGAAACAAAAAATGAAATGTAAGTTTTGAAGACAGGCATGGAAGCTAAGATTTATAGTTTGAAGAAAGGCATGGAAGCTGAGATGGATGACATGGAAGCTAAGATCGATGAAAAAATGAAAGAAAACATGTAAAACATGAAGAATGATATACAAGCATACATGGAAGGTTTGACAAAGTTGATACAAGAAATGTTTCCTAATGGCAAAAATATACTAGAGGAAACTCATGATGAGAACATAATAAATTTTAATCGTGATTTCATAAACTCTAATGTTGGATGGAAGAAAAAACATATTCCAAATATGAATATGAGGAAGTTTTATGGCAAGGATCCCATGTTAGTATCCTCCTCTCATCCTCCCATGGCAAGGATTTCAGTGGGTAAGTTCTTCCATTTGATGAGATACTCTGAAATTGATCGATTTCGTAGTTGTTGAGTTCTTGTTTCCGTGACCGCCTCAGGTTCCAATATGATTTTTCCTTACTCATCAAGTTCTGGAAATATTGTTTGAACTGGAAGATTTTCACCTATAACCTTCTTTAAGCATGAAACATGGAAAATTGGATGCACTCGCGAAGAAGCAGGAAGCTCCAATTTGTATGCCATAGTAACAAGTTTTTGCAACACCTTGTAAGGACCATAGTACTTTGGCGATAATTTATTATCCTTCTTAGCTTTCTTGAGGGACATTTTTTTGTATGGTTGTATTCGTAAAAATACCCAGTCCCCTACATCAAAAGTTCTGTCACTGCGATGTTGATCTGCCTGTTGTTTCATTCGATTTTGTGCCAAATTTAGGTTATCCTTTAAGAGTTGGAAAACTTCTTGTTGATGCTCGATGTGATCTTCCACTGCTTGACCCTTATATTTTTCTCTTAAATATGATGTGATGGATGGTGGATGATATCCATAAAGTGCCATAAATGGCTAACCACTTGACCCATTTCATTTTTTTATCAGATACAAAACAATGAAGATATCCTTCCAAACATTTATTCACTATCTCAGTTTGACAATCAAATTGAGGATGATAAGATGAGCTATGAGCTAGTTGAGTACCCAAACAAGAAAATAACTCTGTCCAAAAATTTCCAGTAAAATGGGATCTCTGTCACTCACAATAATCTTTGGGTTTCCATGTAGCTTTTGAATTGTGTCCATAAATGTAGTAGCAACTGTACTTGCTTTAAATGGATGAGATAATACACAAAAGTGTGCATACTTGGTAATTCTATCAACTACCACCATGATGACACTCTTTCCTTCAGACTTGGGTAAACCTATGATAAAATACATTGAAATATCCTCCCAACATTGACCTGGAATGGATAAAGGTTGTAGAATACCCGGGGTATTAATTGTCTGAACTTTATTTTGCTGGCAAACCAAAAATTCCGCTACAAATTTTGAATATCAGATTTTAGGCCATCCCAAAAAAATTCTTTCTTCACCTTGTGGTAAGTTTTTAAAATCCCAAGTGACCTCCTAAAGGAAAAGTGTGCAATTCCAAAAGAATCTTTTGTTTTAGTTGGGAACTCTTACAAATATATAAGTGATGTTTGTACCATAAGGAATCATTTTTCCAACTAAATGTATCAGATGTACTAGGATATTGCTGCAAATTTTGAATAAGTGTCCACACTTCTTCATCCTTCTTCCATTCATCCCTTGCTTCAGTTATCCAATTTGATTGGATAATAAAAATGGCACAAAGAAATGCTTCCACCTCTTCATTCTTTCTTGAGAGTGCATCTGCAACAACATTTAGCTTCCCTTTTTTGCATATTATTTCAAAGTCATAACCCAACATCTTTGTGACCAATTTTTGTTGCTCTTCTAAAGATAGTCTTTGTTACAAAAAGTGTTTAATACTATCATGATCATTTTTTACCGTGTCTTCCCATTAGGTAAGGTCGCCTTGTATTTAGTGCATGTAGTATTGCTAACATTTCCTTCTCATAAATAGTTTTCTGTAAATACTTTCCTTTGATTGGACGACTTTCAAAAGCAATTGGTCATCCTTCTTGCATTAAAACAACACCAATTCCATTTCCTGAGGCATCACATTCCACAATAAAGGTTTTTGTGAAATATGGCATAGCTAAGACCGGTGCGAGGCACATTGCCTATTTAAGATGTTCAAAGGCCTTAGTTGCTTCAGGAGTCCATGAAAATGCATCTTTTTTCAATAATGTTGTTAGAGGTGCTGCTATTCTCCCATAATTCTTAACAAACTTGTGATAATACCTTGTTAACCCAAGAAATCCTCGCAATTTCTTTATGGTTGTGGGGACTTTCCATTACTTAATGGCTTTAATTTTGTTAGGGTCTACCTTAACACCCTCGTGAGATACAATATGACTCAGATATTCCACCTCTTTTACTCTAAAGAAACATTTGTATGATTTTGCATATAATTGTTTCTCCTGCAATAGTTTGAGCACCCTATCAACATATTGAACATGAACCTTCCAAGACTTGTTGTAGATTACTATATCATCAAAAAATACTAGCACAAATTTTCTAAGGAAGGGTTTGAAAATGGAATTCATCAACCCTTGAAATGTAGAAGGTGCATTGGTAAGGCCAAAAGGCATGACCAAGAATTCATAATGATCCTCATGAGTTCGAAATGTTGTTTTCAGAATATCTTCAGTCTTCATTCTAATTTGATGACATCCTGAATGAAGATCCAACTTGGTAAAGTAAATTGCTCCATGTAATTCATCCAATAGTTCATCAATCACAGGAATGGGAAATTTATCTTTAATAGTGAGCTTATTGAGCTGCCTATAATCTGTACACATGCACCATGATCCATCCTTCTTGTGCACCAATACTACTAGAGCAGAGAAAGAACTTTGAGCAGGTTGAATTATACTAGGCTCTAACATTTTTGCAATCATATGTTCAATTTCACTCTTTTGGACATAAGAATATATATGAAACTTGATGTTTGGAGGAACATTTCCTGGAATCAAATGAATAACATGATAATGATCACGAATAGGTGGGAGTCCTTTGGGAGTTTCAAACACCTTAGAATGATTTCCCAATACTTTTTGGAGATCTACAAAAATAGATGATTTTGATGTTGGAACTTCTAGTGAACATAATTTTGCAATTAGGCCTCGTTTTTCTTTATTAAGAATCTTTGTCATGACATTAGATCTTATTATCTTTCTTAGCTTCCCTGTGATACCTCGTAATTAAATTTCCTTTCCTTCTGAAAAAATTCAAGAAAAGTTCTTGAAGATTAAAAGCTACCATCCCCAAATATTGTAACCAGTGTACTCCTAGTACAACATCAGCACCTCCCATTGGAATGGAAAGCATTGGAATATTCAATAAATATTCCCCCATGGTTAGCTTGATATTATGGCATTTTCCAGAGAAATTTATAGTTCCTCTATTTGCAACCATCACTTGACATTCTGGTGCTGGGTATAGGAAAAAATTAAATTCCTTGGCTACTTTATAATGAATAAAATTATGGTCACTACCCAAATCAATCAACACTATTACCTTTTTGTTCTTGATATGTCCTTCTACCTTGAGAGTTTGAGGAGTGGTAATTCCTACCAATGCATTACACGATATGGTTCGACTCATTTCTTCCTCTTCTAGGGTTTTTTCCTAGTGTATATCCTCTTCTTTTGAAGATTCTTGTTCATTTTCTTCTTCCTCTTCACAATCTATGTAAAATAATTTCTTCTTAGCACACTTATGAACTTTAGTGTATTTTCTATCACAATTGTAGCAAATTCCTTTTGCTATTTTTTCTTCCAATTGTTGTGGTGTCAACCTTGTAGGTTGTGGAAGTCTAAGAGTAGCAACACTTCCATCTTTATATATGTGAGTGGTAGGCTTCCTTGTCGCCATAATTTTACATTCAATTTTTCTTGCCAACCTGAATTCCTTTTCTAATGAATCAGGTTCCCAAACGTGAAATTCATGTTGTGTGTTATCTTTTAAAGTCCTTATGAAGACATCAATCCTGTGTTCCTCTGGAATATCAGTTACCGTTATATTCAATTTTTGGAAGTCCTCAATTTTCTCCACCACTGAACCCTTTTGTTTGAGATTTATCAATTGGCTAAAGAAGGTGTTGCTTTTTGTATCCTCATAATGTGCTATCATTTCCTCCATAAAAATTGACCAAGTAACAATTTTTTTATGGGAGAAACACCATCGATACCGTACAAATTTTTTTTTTTTCTAAATGTAAAGTTGCAATCCATACCTTTTGTGTGTTTTTCACATTGTTGAGATCAAAATATTTATACATCTGTAGTATCCATGTTACGGGATCCTTTCCATCAAACTTACTCATATCCATATTTGGAATATGTTGGTTCTTCCTTCCAACATGTAATATCCCAAAAGGGAGAATGCAGTAATATTAAAACACAATATAAGAACTGCAACAAAGTAAATAATAAATCTATATACACATCAGAATGCACATAAATATCTAAGCCATTTATTATATTGGAGGTGCAAAAATCAAGTACAACAATGCTCAAAATATGAGACACTCAAGCCAAAAGAGTAACCTAGAATGACCCTGCAATATTATCCCAAGAGGGACTGCGTAACTGCTGCTCTGTTGGAAGGTAAATTGTGCTGTCCCTACTACAACTATGGGGACTACAACTGTTTGTAAAATAGAAAGTTAGGTCTAGGCAGAATGGGAGCTCTAATGATGCTGAAATTATAGATCTGGGCTCTATGATGTATTCCCAAGATAACTCAGGATGGGTTTCTCAGATCTGCAAGTCTAAGAAAACCTTCCCCTTAGGGCTTCACATATATGCTACTGGGAAATGCAGATCTAAAGCTAGATCTGATGATATGATGGCTGCAATGATGTACAATCAGATCTATGCAAGAAGGGTTGATCCCTTCACTAGATCCTTGGGCTAAAAACTCAAGATCTAGCTCCTGCAATATCCTCCACTGAGAATAGCTACTGAATGAGCAACAGCTTCAGAAAACTGTGCTGTCAGAGAGGGGGGCTCTTTATTCTACTGCTAGATATGTAAAATCAGCTTCTGAGTGATGGAAACAATAGATCCAATGTGAGGAGGCTATCCCTCACAGGATTTCCAGCTGAAATACTGGAAACTTCCTTCCTCTAATAGATCTACAAGACTGAACTGTGCAATCCTTGAAGGGACTGCTGCATGGAGGTAAAACCCAAGGCTTGAATGCTAGATATAGATATGTTGCTCCTGAAAGGCTGGATTTGCTGAAAAAGGTGGTAGGATGAATCCTCCACTGATTTCCTATATGGATGCTAGAAAAAACCTCCTGAACATGGAACCAATTCCTGATAAGGAATTAAGAACAATCCTCTCCCAAGAGATCACTCAAGGAAAAAGGTGGGATTCCTGCTCGGGAACACCCTGTGCTAAACAACATTGAAAAATCTATTAAACAACACAAGCTTGGATAGAGATTTCTTAAGACAAATCTAGATATAAACAGATCAAGAAATGAATAATCCAAATCATGCCTTCCATTGTGCCTTTACCTTCATTATATGCATGAGCCTTCCATAGCCTGGGCCCACTCTAAATCTGCGTTGTAAATGTGGACAAAGTCTCCACGTTTGACTGCACTGTTCATCCATGTTCTCCATCATGTTCACATGGGGTGATTACCCCCTCAATCATGTGTGCATTAAATGCACCACTTCCTCCACTATCTTATCATAAGTGCTTCATGATCTTCTTTGAATGCACTATGATCTTAGTTGACTTCATGAAATATTCTCATGATTTTATATTTAAGATGCACCATCTTATTTGATTGATTCATCCTCCATAATCTATCTCATAAATGAGACATGATCTCCATTAATGGAGCTGCTCCACTACTCCATGATTCTAGATCTAGATCTAAAATATCCACATACACACATAAAAAGTGGATTTTATTCATATTTGAGGTTTGTGGGTCCCTCCACCATTTTATTTACTTAATTTATTAAGAAAATCAAGGACTCTAATATTCCAAATATGATGTGAAATTTTGGGAATATTATAGTTGCCCTTGGAAAAATGTTGCTTGTCCTCAATCAACTCCAAAAGTAGATGCAAATCCATCTATTCCCCTCCAAATGGCATCCACATAAGGAAGGCTTCCTCCTTTTGCTGCAATGTGTTATGCATGTTTGGTTCCAAATTTGTCTTTCAAAAAGATATATAATGACTTCCAACTGCATGGTTAGATGTGCTTCTTCCACCATGAAGTACCAAGTGACAACCATATGATGTCCAACATCATCATTAATACATGAGCTACATAAAATAAAGTGGCTCTTTCCAAAAAGGAAAAGCTCCATCTCACAATACATCCCTCCATCCCATGCTTTATGAATTTGATTGAGCATTGATAAGCTCTCATCCTTAGCCCTGTTGGCCTTGTTTGATCCAAGCATCATTCCAAAGTTATGAAAAAGAATAAGGAAAGGAGCTATATGGGTAGACAAAGATGTCAAACCATATTCTCCTAATAGTAACCACTAGAGTAACCAGCTCCAAAAAGAGAAGAAAAAAGATATCAATGCCTTAGAAATAAGCCACTTCAAGGGGGCAACCTCCAATACATTACATGAATGAACAATTCTTGGATGATTCAAATTACAAAACCTCCTTTCTATATATAGGAGTCCATGGGGCCACAATGTAATCCTAGTAGGGCCACAATGTAATCCTAGCCGACCTAACAATAATAATTTAAGGGCACAATAATAACAATATGGGGGTTACAAGGGTACAATAATAACAATAAGGGGGTTACACTAACAACAATAAGGGACTATATACAAGTAATATAGGGACCTAACATGCCCCTCTCCTTCAAAAAAGTGTTTTCCTCAACGCTTGAGTAGCTCTAGGTGCTTCTGTATAAAATTCTTATCCTCCCATGTAGAATCTTCAGTGGGTAAGTTCTTCCACTTGATGAGATACTCTGAAATTGATCGATTCTGTAGCTGTCGAGCTCTTGTTTTCATGACCGCTTCAGGTTCCAATATGATTTTTCCTTCCTAACTTCCACAGATCATATATCCAAAAATATTGTGAACCAATATCTAAAATTTTTCGACGATGTTCCTTAGGATTGCAGCTTCGCACTCTAAAAATTTCAGCTTCTAACCCTTTGTAGAAAAAAAGTTATTACAAAAATACCATGATGACCTATTTAGGTTAAATTCAGGAGCCTACAAAATGACCTAACTTGCGTAGATCATATCTCCAAAAATGTCGCGAAACAAGCTCTGAAATTTTGCGATGATGTTCGACAGGATTTTGGCTTTGCACTCTAAAAATTTTAGATTCTGAACCTTCTTAGAAAAAAATTTATAGCGAAAATGCCACGATGACCTGTTTGGAGCAGCAAAACCCTAGAATCTCAAAGCTCTGATACCAAATGTTGTGAAACCAACTCCAAAAAGAGAAGAAAAGAGATATCAACGCCTTAGAAATAAGCCACTTCGAGGGGGAAACCTACAATACATTACATGAATGAACAATTCTTGGATGATTCAAATTACAAAACCCCTTTTCTATATATAGGAGTCCATGGGGCCACAATGTAATCCTAGCCGACCTAACAATAATAATTTAAGGGCACAATAATAACAATAATGGGGTTACACTAACAACAAAAAGGGACTATACTAGTAATATAGGGAACTAACATAGCCTACTACAAATAAACACCATCAATGCACATCATGAGAGCATCTTGCCAAGCTTTACCCAATACAAAACACAAACATAGGAGATGTCATGTGGTGGCCAAAATCTCGCAAGGGAAACCAAAATGAACACACCTTATTTTGCTGCATTTTATCATTGATACACAAGGCATGAATCAGAAAAATATGAGCTATTGGGTGGTAACCATACTCACCCAAGAGCATCTAGCGCAACCATGCCTCCTTCTTCATTTCATAAGTGTTCTTCAAATCATGGATAAAAGAAATAGGAGTGTTACACAACATTTTGTCACCATCCCTGCAATACCTCACCCTGCATATTGGAGGGTCTTTCCCATGACCTGTGAGCAGTTTCATCCTCTGCAATCACCTTCCTTACATCCTTTTATACAAGAACAACATTTCTCCTGTAGAACATTTTCTCAAAAAACCCATAATAACCTATGTTTTGGCATTGGCGCGGGTAGCCAGTTCACCCCTCATGCCAATGTGGAGGATGTACACTAGAGGTCGCGCCAACTGGCATTTTGTCTCTTTGTTGTGCTCGTGCCAGCCTTTTTGGGAATTTTTTTTAACAAACTAGAGGCGGAAGTTTCCTTCAACCACCTCTGGAATGAGTCACAGGAAGTGGTTAACTGGATGAGCCATAGATCTCCCTCTTTAGGTAGTGGTTTCCTCCTCTCATGGGACACTCCTAGAAGATAGGTCTCCCTTCCATGATTATAGGGATCCTAACCTCTCCCTCTCCCCCTATATAAATGAGCTTTCTAACATCACGAAAGCTAGCAGAACAAAGAGGATTATGCAGCTGAAATGCTGAACTTGGTGAACTAAGATATAGTTGAATAACTAAGAAGGTAGATCAAGAAGGAATTCCATCGAGATGTCCCTTATCCCGTCTGAATTCCCCGATGAGCTTTGAGATGTGCTTCTCCCGAGCCCCGCTAGAGGAGACCACAACGTCGGAGCATGGTTGTATCTCTTCTTTCTACCTATTAATATAAGTGACTATTGTCTGGTTCTCGTCTTGTGTTTCGTCTTTATCCAATGCAATATGCTAGTCTTCTCTGACTGATTAGTATATTTTGGATGGAATTAGTACATGGTATGTGGATATTGTTTTCTGATCTCTGTGCAGGTGTCCAAATGCAATAGGCGGAAGGTTGTGACTTATCTTCAATCAGGAGCAAGAGACTCTCATCATCACTACAGGCATTGATGATAACTTTGGACCATAGGTAGGCCATCTTATCGCATCCTCTTTCATTCAAATATCTAGGAACCTACACTCTAACATGATTCCTTGTTTCTAGACCCACCCTAGGGCTAGTGGGATCGCCTCTATCCACAGAGGGGATTTACCTGAGTAACAAGTTGGCGACTCCACTGGGGATCAGTGTGAGTTTGTCTTTCATGTATTAAATATTCTTCTTGGTCTTTGTTTTCTTAGCTTTCATTTTCTGGTTGTTTTGCTAAGTCTTAGACCCCTGTTCATCCCAAGAGGATCATATATGACCTTTGTTTTTCCGAAATTTTCATTTTCCTAAGGTTGGCTTGATTGGCGCGATTTCCAATCTGACACTCACACCCACTGGCGCTTGTTTCCATTTCATCACCTGCGCCATCCCCTGTCTGGCACGGATTACAGCCAAAAAATCATGCCATTTCCTGTAGGTGCTAGGGTTTCTCCTATTTTGGGGTTTTTTGTCCATCCTGGTGTCTCCAGGTGTTTTCTTGACTTGATTTGAATGCTTTGGGTTTGTTTTTTACTGTGAACAACCTTCTTCCTTCAGTTGTTTGTCCATTTCTTTCAGCATCATGGCTTTAGGGCTTTCTAGTGATTGGATATGCTGAGCCTCCTATAGGAGTTTGGGTCTTTTGTTTCGCGGTCACCTTCGTTATTTTCTTGATTGCATTCATCTCCCTAGACCCGTTTTGAGTGATTGCATTTGGTGAAATAAGTCTTGAGTGAGTCTTGCCTCTTTCATTCAGTTTTGCCTCTTGTCACTCCAAGCAGAGCTCACATTGCTTGTATGGGTCTGTTTCGACATCTTTCTTCGATTTGAGAGATTGTGACATTGGTTTGAGTCTTTGTTTTGTTTTCTTGTGATTTTATTGAATTGTTTTGCTTCGACTCTTGCATTCGCGTTCTCGAACTAGTGTGAAGATTAATTTTTCATGTTATTTAGTGCATTGTTTACTCTATTACATTGAAAAATAAAAAAATATATCGTGTGCTTGCATGCTTGTTTGCATTGTAGAATTGGTGTAATGTTCCCAATTTTAGCCTCAAGCTAAAATGGAACATTATAGTTGCACATTTTAATTTTCTTAATAAAATGGGGGAGAAGACACTTTCGCCCCATTTAGATGAAGAAATAACACTCCTCATGTGAAAAGGAGGAGAATAAAGTAGCTGAAATAAACACCTAAGGGTGTGAATGGAACCCAGCTCACTTGGATTAGTCATCTTTGACTAATGTCAACAGCACTGCCAAGGGAGGAGAGGCTTCCTAGAGAAGTTGCGCAATTTTGGAGGGAAGACACTCTCATGAGGGTGGAAACCCTAATTGGTGGGACCATGGTGGAGGAGAGGTTCCTTTCTTTATAAGGAGGAGATGGCAGCCCATTTTCATTCATGTTATGGTCTAGAGTTTCAGACTTGGGTCTGCAAAGCTTGCATCCCCGGGCTGTTTAACAGGGTGATGGTGCCCTCAAGCACTAGGGTGTTCTCAGTCAGGAATCCCTACCTCTTCCTCAAGGAAGGATGAGGATTGAGCTACATTTCCTCAATCCGGAATTTTCCACAACTACTACCACCATCTACAGCGTTATTTCTGCAGCAGAGGGGACGTTGTGTTGCTTGGGGCAGCAAAGGAGGAACTCATGGAGTCATCTTAGCTAGTTTTCTTCAGTGGAGGAGTAATCTATTCATTGGAGGAGCTGCAAGGAGGATTATCAAGCTTTATTTCAGATCTGTTTGCATGGGCCAACGTTCCATCATCTCCCACTGCGCAGTCCATGGAGGAAACTGCATTATTTTGGAGGACATAGTGAGAGAGGGGTTTCTGGAGCTTCAGAGGAGGATGTTTCTGAGACAAAGTGATAAGAACTTTGTATTAGAGACATGATCATAGGAGGGCATCTACATTTCAGATCAGCCACAGCCTCACTCACATTTTGTATCAGTTGCTGTGACAACTCTGTTGTCACATTTTGTATTCTCCGACATTTCTAGCAATCTCTCCTAGATTGGCTAGAAATCTTGTATTTCAGCCCATTTCTCTGCTATTGGGATATTTCTTGTATTCCTTCAGCCACATATGTATTTATTTATGTTCAACAACTTATACCTTCATATACACTGCGTAGTCACTGCCCTCCGACATTTTTTGGAGTTGCAACAACTCATGTATTTCATTGTTCATTCATTGGAGGTTTGGTCTTAAAGTTTGAGTGGCTTTTCCATCAAATATTTCTTGTATATTTATGCTTATATAATCATATAATGATGGCTGCATACATTTCCCTCTCATGGCATGTTCATATTTGCAGAGTTCAATATTTATGTTCTTATGTTGTTGTAAGCTCTCTCATTTAGCATTGTTTTAGAGACCTAGATTGGGGAGATATGAATAACCTATCTAGAGTTATTTCTTTGAGCTCATATTCTACATAGGAGTTTTAGAATGAATTTTCTAAGGCATCCCGGTTGTTTTTTGTCTTATTTTTGCAGCAGCTTCCTTATACAGCGTCCTCGAAGACCCTGTAGCAGAAATTCCCGAGGTGGAATATTGCATATCCATATACAGAGTCTGTGAAGGGCCGGCTAGCCTCAGGATTTCTCCCTTCTTTAGAAGTAGTCATATCCTATAGAAGCCCCAACCATCAATCTCTGAAATGGACTTGCGATAGCTCACTGAAGAAGAAATTGGAATATCTGAAGATATTCCCGATGGAGCAACAAGTTCCAGATTTGGAACATTACAGTGGTATCAGAGCATGATCCTGGCTCAGCCTGTGCCCAAGATCTATTGCCATCAGCAAGAGGAGCTTCTCTCCGAGGAGAGGATATTGAAAAAGGAAACAAGGAAAGAAATGATGGAGAGGAGGTTTCCCTTCTTCTTTCCAGACCATTGAGCACATCATTGAAGATCTGATGAAAGGTAAAATTTGGAGGAATTTTCTGAAAGGGGTTTGTTGATGAGACAAATCCTAGCTACTTCATGGAGGGTGTGAGCATTCAACCACACATGCAGATCCACAGTGCAGTACATTTCCCATAGCTACTGCAAGAAGGATGGAGGAAAAAGTTGAAGCCTTTGGAGGAGCAGCGCTGCAAACTCAAAGGTATGATTGATGATGATTGATTTCAGAGTTCTATTTCATGTTCTCATGCAAATGAGAGATCATATGTTGCAGTGACAAAGAGTTTTGCAAAGGGGAAAGACCAATGTGAAACATGGTGTGACAAAACTTCAAACACTTTGCATGCATGGAGGTGGACCATGAAACAAAGATCATTCCATCTTTCTAGAGGGGGAGGAATCAGGAGGATGACTTGCTAAAGGAAAGAACCCCATTACATGAAGGGAACTCTTCCATTTGTGAGGGTGTGGAGATATTTCTCTTAAAGGAGGACCAAGATCCAAGGCCTCTCATTAAGGATGAAACACACTCATAGGTTGGTAGAGAGGAGGTGCATAGAAGAACCTATAGCACTGCACTATTGGGAAAAAGAAGAAGAAGAGCAGAAGGATCAACATGAAGGGATGATGGATATTCACCCTTATCTTCTTCAGAGATTTTCTTCACATGGGAGAAGGACTGCACTGCGTAGTAGAGAGAGAGAGAGAGGACCTTTCATTCCTCTCATGTATACAGTCCACTTCCTGTCTTGATGTCTCACTTTTTGAGGCTTTCTACTTGGGAGGCCACTTGATCTAGAGATGATGAGAGGAATCATGCTATTTGTTTCACCACTCATTGGATTCCGGAGGGGTGGAGACATTAGAGGAGTCCATTACAACACAGAGAGTTTGGGGATAAGCTCATGGGGGAGGGATACACTCTCTCATTTTCAGTACTGCCCATTCCCATCAGTTTCACTGCACAGATAGAGTTGTTGTATGGATAGAGAATATCATCTTCATGATGTGGGATGACTACTCCATAGATTTGTTGAGAGAGAAGATACTTCCTTTGAGGAAGGACTCTTCATGCATTAGAGTAGATGGAGGCCACTCATGCTTACATTTCTCAGGATTGGGAGATTCTTTGGAGGTGATATTCTCTCACGGGAGGCTCATTTTCAAAGAGCATCATTTCTATTGAGCATGAGTAGCTTCATGATGGCATGGCAGCAACTTGGAGGATGAATTTTTCATGAGGGGATGTCAAGGTAGCAGGCAGCAGTGTGATGGAGCACCATATTTCAGAATACCAGTGCTGTCTATGTGGAGGATTGGTCCCAGATGGAGGACTTAGCTTTGGTTGAGTATTCCCTAAGATCTTGGTGCATGCATGATTCTTGGATGGCCTTGATGGAGATGGTAGATACTTAGTTGATGATATAATCATCTATCATCATGGCAAAATATTCTTGTCTAGGGCTTCTAGTCTCAAGGAGAAATTATTTGCATGCAGCATTTGAGGACTTCCTAGCTATGCACCTGGGTGCATACTTTACCTTGCTAGAGGAGTTCATTTGGGAGGGAATTCATCATGATCTACATCAGCATATGGATATATTCATAGCCCGGTTTATTTTGGAGAGGTTGACACAACCATTCTCTTACTCATTGGAGGAGAGGGAGAGCATTCAGTTGAGCCATTTCAGCTCAAGAGCTCTAGTGCATGTTGAAGGAGGTATAAATTCATATTTTGTATTGTACTTATTTTCATTGATTGAGGAGAATGATGTATCAAGCAGTCTTGTTCCTTCTTGCATTTTTCATGAGGGTGAACTTGTAGCTGCTTGTAGCCTTGATTTTGGCTAATTATGTGATGGTTGTGGGGGAAGCCACATGCTTCTTGGTGTGCACCATTGGCACCAAATTGTGATTTCATGTTTCATCTTATGAGAAGATGTTGTGGCAGCAAACAAGTGGCTAGTAAAACACTTGTTATTTTTGATTTTGAGGCAGGCTAAGAGGCATTGTGCAGGTTCCATGAATGGAGCTTTGCACCACTCTCCGGTTGTCATTTGGCAACTTGCTTTTATCGTGTATTGCTCCTTGTATTTCAGATGTTGGTACACTCGTGAGGAGCATTATTTGGAGAGTATTGTATGTATAGCCCATTGGGAGCATGATTCTTCCCATTGTATATGTTTTATCTTGCAGGAGACACCATGGGCAAACCATGATTGCCACATTTTACACTTGTACCTTCTTGTGGGAGGAACCACTTGGAGAATTTGCAGAGGAATTTCATGGCTGAAATTTTCTTGATGGGGTAGCTTGGGCCATTCATGGAGGCCATACCATTTCAGCCCAAGGATAGAGGCAACCCCATGAACACTTCAAATGGAGAGAGGACCATCTTGAGAAGCACAAGCACACTCTCCATTCAGCCCCAACACATTGCAGAAACTGGGGGTTGAGATTTAATTCAAATGATTGCATGGTTGAGAGGGTCATCATTGGGAGAAAAATTTTCCCATGCATATCATCACTCCTACCTTAAGGAGGCCTTAGCACAATAAGAAGGATTCCACTACACCTTCTATCCTTCCATGAGGAGCATCATTTCTAGTTTGCATACTTGGGAGAGAGCATTGGAGGACAGATTTATTGCAACATATTTGAGAAGTGGTGGGACCATTGACGAGGAGGCCACAAGAGAAGAAGGGGGATAAAATTTTGTTCTCTCTATGTAGTTGCTTGAGAACAAGCAACATGTGGGAGGGGAGGACTGTAATGTTCCCAATTTTAGCCTCAAGCTAAAATGCAACATTATAGTTGCACATTTTAATTTTGTTAATAAAATGGGGGAGAAGACACCTTAGCCCCCTTTAGATGAAGAAATAACACTCCTCATGTGAAAAGGAGGAGAATAAAGCAACTAAAATAAACACCTAAGGGTGTGAGTGGAACCCAGCTCACTTGGATTAGTCATCTTTGACTAAAGTCAACATCGCTGCCCAAGAAGGAGAGGCTTCCTAGAGAAGCTGCGCAGTTTTGGAGGGAAGACACTCTCATGAGGGTGGAAACCATAATTGGTGGAACCATGGTGGAGAAGAGGTTCCTTTCTTTATAAGGAGGATATGGTAGCCCATTTTCATTCACGTTATGGTTTAGAGTTTTAGACTTGGGTTTGCAAAGCTTGCATCTGGGTTGTTTAGCAGGGTGATGGTGCCCTCAGGCACTAGGGTGTTCCCGGTAAGGAATCCGTACCTCTTCCTCAAGGAAGGATGAGGATTGAGCTACATTTCCTTAATCTGGCATTGGCCACAACTACTACCATCATCTACAATGTTATTTCTGCAGCAGAGGGGATGTTGTGTTGTTGGGGGCAGCAAAGGAGGAACTCATGGAGTCATCTTAGCGAGTTTTCTTCAATGGAGGAGTGATCTATTCATTAGAGGAGATGCAAGGAGGATTCCCAGGCTTTATTTCAGATCTGTTGGCATGGGCTAACATTCCATCATCTCGCACTTCGCAGTCCATGGAGGAAACTGCGTTATTTTGGAGGACGCAGTGAGAGAGGGGTTTCTGGAGCTTCAGAGGAGGATGTTTCTAAGACAAAGTGATCAGCACTTTGTATTAGAGACATGATCAGAGGAGGGCATCTACATTTCAGATCAGCCACAACCTCACTCACATTTTTTATCAGTTTCCGTGACAACTCTGTTGTCACATTTTGTGTTCTTCGACATTTCTAGCAATCTCTCCTAGATTGGCTAGAAATCTTGTATTTCAGCCCATTTCTCTGTTATTGGGCTATTTATTGTATTCCTTCAGCCACATATGTATTTATTTACGTTCAGCAGCTTATACCTTCATATACACTTCACAGTCACTACCCTCCGACATTTTGTGGAGTTGCGGCAACTCATGTATTTCATTGTTCATTCATTGGAGGTTTGCTCTTAAAGTTTGAGTGGCTTGTCCCTCAAATATTTCTTGTATATTTCTGCTAATATAATCATATAATGATGGCTGCATACATTTCCCTCTCATGGCATGTTTAGATTTGTAGAGTTCAGTATTTATGTTCTTATGTTGCTGTAAGCTTTCTCATTGATCATTGTTTTAGAGACATAGATTGGGGAGATCTGAATAACCCATCTAGAGTTATTTCTTTGAGCTCATATTCTGCATAGGAGTTGTAGGATGAATTTTCTAAGGCATCCCAGCAGTGGTTTGTCTTATTTTTGTAGCAACTTCCTTATACAGCGTCCACAAGGACCCTGTAGCAGAAATTCCCGAGGTGGAATATTGCATATCCATAGACAGAGTCTGTGAAGGGCCAGCTAGCCTTAGGATTTCTCCCTTCTTTGGAAGGAGTCATATCCTGTAAAATTCCCAAAAATTAATCTCTGAAATGGACTTTTGATAGCTCACTGAAGAAGAAATTGGAATATTTGAAGATATTCCCGATGGAGCAGCAAGTTCCAAATTTGAAACATTACAATTGGAAAATATTTCACATAACTAGCATTGGGCATTCTAGGAAAGATTTCTCGTTCTCATTAGTTTGCATCAGGTTCTATAGTGAATGCTTCTGTGTGTTCTCAGCATTTTCTATCGCTTGAAAACTCCTAACTTTCTCGTAAATGGATTTTCATTGAACGAAATGGTATTTTATGGCATGTAGCTTGCATTCATGGATTTGTGAGATCCGACATTCGGTAGGACCTTGGAATTGAAACATAAATACAAGATCAACTTAAAATTTATTCAATTAACCTAAGGCAACATTGAAACTTAACACAAAATTTAGTGGTCTAAGTTAGAGACGTGTTCTGGCGTCTTTAAACCTAGCAGCTGTCACTTGCCATCTGGCTTCAGGAAGTGCTAGTACAGACTTGTGCTCCCCGTACCATCGAGTATATAAATGGAGACCCCTCTAGGTTGCAATCCTTTTATCTATCAGAAGCCAATTCTATCACCTTGTGACCGTGATACGCTGAACACAACATTCGGGGAGACTACCTGCATGTACGTCAAGTCCTTTGTTGATTCTTCCTTCATTTTATAACCAAGGTGTATATGGCAGTTCACGGGAACTTGGTACACCATTTTACCTAGACTACCTGAGTAGTCATTTTCGATATTTACTGACTCCATAAATTTAAAAATATCATCGAGCACTTTTCCTTTCGCGCTCGCTTAAAACTGAAAGAGACCAGAGTCATCTTTGACTGCTTCTTGACTCTTAAAACATGAAACAACAAAGTTTTTGTTTCAATGTGGTAAAATAAACTACCTACGATTACACGCCCATTAAATTTTGATTACTTGGCCTGTATTGTTTTGCCTTGGTTTTGATCCAAGAGTCTTCATTTTCAATATTTTTCCCTTTTCTGGTGTGCTATAGTCACAGTGGCAGAACCATCAGTTTCGTCTACTGGCAGTCCTTTCTCGGACGATTCATTCGAAACTTCTCAGACCTCTAGGTCTGTTGAGCTTCAACAGCCTGTCATCCCATCAGAGTACCCGAGAACCGATTGAGTTCCATTGCCCTCTTTCAAATGTTTGGTTTGGATTTGGGGTTGGGGATCATTTTCCCCCTCTTACATCGGGATCACCGTTTGCTGTTATCATACCTTCTAGCCCTCGTACTCTTTTGCAAGATCTCATGGTGGATTCAGACATGGACTCGTCTGGTCATAATGGCAGTGAGGGCATTCCAGATTCTGATGAAGGATACCAACTTTTCCATGAAGACATCTATCAAGATCTTGCTCAATCTTCACCATCGGTGTCACTTCCAGCTATATATAGGTCTTTGGGTCAGATTATGATCGATATTGCCTCTATGGAAACATCAACTCTGTTAAGGGGTCCAGTTCTCCCATTGTTAGGTATGTCGCTGACGACACCTGTCTCGTCGTCGACACCTTTTTTTACGTCTGTTCCCACTTGGCCCACTATCTGTGTGGCTGCTTCGGCACAGGTTTTCAGTGCTCAGTCATTAGGAGTTTCGAATTCGGTAGAGACTTCGACTGCCATGGCGATCCTTGGCGACCTTTCTTTTGAGGAGTATCGGCTGGCTATTCCACAATAGATCTCCCAGACTTATCAGTCCCCTTAAGATCCTTAACAGTCTTATTTGTCTCATTATGGAGTGGACGGTACCCCGATTTATTCACTTCTGTTTCAATATGACGAGCAAGGCAACCCTATCTACTTGCCTGCTTGTAAGGCTTATCATTTCCTTTCCGGTTTTATACCTATCTTGTCGGTGCAACCCTATAACCAACAAGGACAACCCTTTCAGGGGTAACCTTCAGTTCAGTAGGGGTATGATTATGACCCACAAGGACAACCCTTTTAGAGAAAACCTTCGGTGCAATAAGGGTTTGCGTACGACCCACAAGGGAAACCCTTATAGGGACAACCTTTGATCTAGCAAGGATTGTTTTACGGCCCACAAGGGCAGCCTTACAATCCTCAAGGTCAACCCTTACAAGCTTAGCCTATGATCCAACCAGGGCAACCTCAAGGACCAGCTGGGCAACCGGTATATAAACCTAGACCTTTATACAGTCCCGGGGGGCAGATTCATCCATCTCAACCTATGGTGCAACCTCAACAGCCATATCTTCCGATTGGTCCAAATGTTGCATAGCCAGTACCATCTTATGGTCCTGCTCCATGTCAACCTGGTTATTAGGCACAACTTGGCCCACCACAGCCATCAGGCCAACCTGCTCCGCAAGGGCAACCTGGTGGCCCTCATTAGTCAGGTCAAGCGGCTCAGTCAGGCCAACCTACACAACCAATTCACCCTACTCAACCACCAATCTACTCTATGCCGTAGCCAAATCAACCACTGCGCCCGACGTATCCAGCTCAGCAGGGCCCCACTTATCAGCAGCTTGTTCGACCCCAAGGCGGTTATTTCCCTCAAGGTTAGTATCAACTGGTTTAAAACCTACCTCAAGGTCCTGATTATTACCCTCAACCATTAGGCTATACTTATACTCCGCAGTAGAATCCTTATGCTGCTCAATCGGGACCCTCGTATACTCAGAATCAGTATACTGGTTTTCAACCCCCGTATCCTAGTCCTCAGCCGCCATATCAACTGAATTAATCGGCTTATACCCCTTATTGTCTGAATCCTTCAGGATAGTACCAATGGGGGTAGAGTTATACTCAACCAGGATGGAGTATGGGTATGGGTCCTTATCAAGGACCTGCTATGCCGTTTAACCCTCAATTACCTTTTCTTGCTACGTTGGAGTTACCGAATGTGTCCAAATTGACAAATGATCCTATTATTCATAATCCTTTTTGGCCTCCGACTCCAACGAAGGTTCCTGGTGATTGTACCAAGTTTGAGGACAAGTCTGGAGGAGACCCCCAAGCTCACATCATGACATACCATTTATGATGTTCTTCCAATTCTTGGGTCGACGACTCTGTTCGACTCCATCTCTTCCAATGCACTCTCACCGGAGCTGCTGTTAAGTGGTATATCGAACTGCCTCATGGCATCTTTCAAGATTTCAATACTCTTTCTATGGAATTCCTTACTCATTTCCAGTTGCTGGTTTGTTATGAAGCAGAGATGCATCTCCTAACATCCTTGAAACAAGACCGGGCTACCCATATCTCGGACCACACTCATGAATGGAGATGGTGTTGTCGCTTGATCAAGTTTGAAATTCCTGATCAAATTCTTACTCATTAGTTCACTACCTCTTTTTTCAACCAGATTGCGAAAGACATCACCATGGGGGCATGTGTAACCGAGGAACAAGCCATCGCTTGTGCCCAGTACCTTGATTTAGTGTACTCTCAATCGAGCATTTTGTATGACATCTTGACTGAGGCCCCTCGACCTGGGAAGTCTAAAATTCTAGCTACCCCATCAGTCAATGACGTTATTGGTTCTGTGTCTCAGACTTCACGCAAGTCTTCCAATGGGAAGCCGAAATCAAATTCTTCCAATAATTCTACTCCTCAGGCTACCCCAGATTCTGGTAAAACCTCGGAGGTCAATGTCATCCAGGCCAATCCTAAGGACAAGACTTCCAAGGGGAAAAAGAAGGGCAAAGGCAAGGCCAAACTTAATGCCCCAAAGCCGGAATTGTCTAAACCTCCGATGATGGTTCACAAAGGAAACCGAAGTATCCCTATCTGATTTGTGATGAGGACCACTACACTAAGAATTGTCTTAAATGATCCAAGGTTAGTCAACTGCTCAAAGGCGCTAAGGGAACTCTAGCAGTTCTTAAATAACCTTTTCCATCTCATCAGACCCAGATGGTCAGCCAACCTCCGCCATTTGCATCATTTGGCTCTCAAGTTTTCATGATGAACGGTTCTGCAGCTGTTTCCATTGCTACTCGGTCGAAGGATTATGCCGGATCACGCCAGGCAGCCGGGAAAGAGGTCGTTGATGGTCCTCCTCCCCCACCTGCCTCCGGTCCTCTTGAAATTGAAGGGCCCAGTGCTGAACCCATTATACGGCCACCTTCTAAAGGTGTTCTCCGGAAATCTTCTTATAATCCTAACTCTCATGCTGCTTAGCATTACAATATTGTTGAGGATTTAGCACAAGCGCCTTCTGCAATGTCCACATTAGAAGTGATCCAGAGTTGTCTGTCTCAACGGAAAGCATTATTATCTGCGACCGAAGGGATTGACCCTGCTAATTCTAGCATTCTCTCTTTCGACTTAGAGAATTTCATCCCCCGACTTCCGCACCAGATTGCACTTGTTATACAAGTCAATATTAACAGTATCAACATCCATAGAGCCGTAGTGGATGAAGGTGCATCTACCTGTGTCATGTCATTTGCTTGCTGGAAGGCTATTGGTTCTCCAGCCCTGATTTCGTCACCTAATGCCCTTGAGGCATTCAATGGAAGGGAATCAAAACCCTTGGGTGTTCTCGCTAGCTTGCCGTTCACGTTGCAAGGAAAGACGATCAATGTTGAAGTGAAATTCAATGCCAAAATCAACTACAATCTTCTACTCAGTCGCAGTTGGACTCACGCTATGTTGTACGTTCTGTCCACCCTCTTTTGACTTCTGAAGTTTCCACACGAGGGAAAAATTATTATTTTCAATCAGTTGTCGTTCTTTACCTCGTCTTCCAAGAAAAACATGCCATACATGGATCAAATTCCTAATCCCCCTGACAGTATAGGGCCAGGTATCTTCAAATATCCCACTCTCATGGGTGTCTTTCCCCTTTTGCCACCCAATACCATTCAAGTTAATATGGTCTCTCGATCAGATGGCCCATGGATCATTCCTTTACCTGAACAGGTTGATTCATTTGGAGATTCAATGCCGCTCAGTCCCATCAAAATAGATTATTGTGAGCTTACTGCTGCATCTGATTCTCCTCGTCTTGAAGCTGCTCCTTTGAGCATCTCTCTCAACATGTATTCTCAATCCCCCGGCTCAACGATGCAGATTCACCTGATCCTTTGAAAGAGGTGTTTCCATCTGATGAGGCTATCATGGAAAACATGTCTCTCGAAGATCTACCGTGGAGTGATGGGCATCATCATTCCTCGTTTATGCCTTGCCTCGGGGCAATGTCTAACTATATTGAGCATTTTGCGTCTCAAGTTCCTTCTCCGCCACTTCAAACACCTATTTTGATTCATGAAGTCTTCGCTGAAGGAAACTTGGGTAACATTACTCAAACGATGCCTATCGACATTTCTGTGAAATTGGGGATTGTCAAGAACATCCATGTGGGAGTCACTTTCTCTTCCAAGGAAGTCCAAGTGTACACTAGTCTCTTTCATGAATTCTGTGATGTTTTCACTTGGTCTTACGAAGAGATGCCTGGAATCGACCCCAGTATTGTGGTGCATGAGATTTCCACCTACCCAAGTGCGAAGCCTGTTCGCCAGCGTCTTTGTCCCGTGAATCCTCAAAAAGCCACCGCTATCAAAGCTAAAGTTGAAAAACTTCTCAAAGCAGGTTTCATTTATCCGATCTCTCTGACATAGTGGGTTTCTAACATTGTTCCTGTGGATAAGAAGTAGGGAGAAATTCGCGTATGTGTTGATTATCGTGATATCAATCGGGCTTGTCCTAAGGATAACTATCCCACCCCGTTCATTGATCAGATCATTGATGATTGTGCGAGGAGTGAAATATTCTCCATTATGGACGGTTTTTCTGGATATAATCGGATCAACATTCTTGCATCTGATTAGCACAAGCCCTCTTTTATCTGTCCTTAGGGAACGTTTGCGTATAATAAACTCCCTTTCGGCTTGAAGAATGCTGAGGCTACGTTCCAGCGCACGATGTCTTATGCCTTTCACGACATTCGGCATATTGTTCAACCATACCTGGATGACCTTCTGGCTCATTCAGCTGCGTGGAAAGACCACCCGGAACATCTTCTCCAGATCTTTCTTCATTGTAGGCGCTACAATATTCGGCTCAAACTATATAAATGCATCTTCTCCATCGACTACAATATAATTTTAGGGTTTATCGTATCTAAAGATGGAATTTTCCTTGATCCCCTCAAGGTTGAGGCTATTGTCAATCTCCCCTCCCCGTCCTCGTTACACCAGCTCCAAAGTCTCCAAGGGAGAGCCAATTTTCTACGTCGTTTCATCCCGAATTAAGCCGAAGTAGCCAAAGGATTTACGCGACTTTTAAAGAATGACGTCCCTTTCTGTTGGGATGAGATTTCTCAGTAGTCTTTTGATAGGCTTAATACATTTCTTGTCAATGCTCCTCTATTACGTCCTCTGAATTACCATCGTGATTTCACCCTCTACCTAACTGTAGCCTTCAGTACGATCACCATGGTTTTGGTTCAAGATGATGATGACGGTAATGAGCATGTCATTTTCTACCTGTCTCAGAACCTTCTTGACCCCGAAACACATTACGCACATGTCGAGAAGTTAGCGCTGCTGCGGTCCAGGGCATCCAGTGTTTTTGTCATTACATTCTTTCATGCATGGTGACCGTGATTTCTGATTGTAACCCCATGACCTATATTCTGTCTCGACAGTTGCTGGGGAGGAAATAGTCGAAGTGGATCGTTATCCTCCAAGAGCTTGATTTGGAGTTCACTATCTCCAAATCGAAGAAATCACTTGTTTTCGCTGATTTGATTTGTTCTCTCCCTGCTGACTCAGCTCCTTCCTCTTTCGAGGATCATATTCTGGATGAAACTCTCTTCCAGATTAGCACCCTCAATCCATGGTATGGTGATATCATCGTGTACCTCCAAATGTCTACTTTCAGGTCTGAGTTAACAAAAGATGCTCGATGTCGCATTCGGCATCAATCACAACCTTATCGTATTGTTGGAGATACCCTTTATCGTGTTGGAGTTGATTTTGTACTCTGCAAATGTCTGACCCTCAAGGAGGTTGATAAAGTTTTAAATGACTACCAAGGTGGCACCTGTGGTGGTCACATGTCTGGTTATACCACTGCATATAAGATCCTTAATGCTGGCTATTTCTGGTCGTCCATTTTTAAAGATTGCATTGTTGCAGTACGCAAATTCCATGCCTGCCATATTTATCAACGCAAGATGCATGTGCCGCCTGTTCCTTTACACCCTATCATTACTGTTTGTCCTTTTTCCAAATGGGGCATATATTTTATGACTTCTAACCCTCGTTTGACCGAGGGGCATGCCTATATTATCGTCATCGTCGATTATTTTATGAAATGGGCCGAAGAAATGTCTACAATGGCTGTGGACGGTAAGACAGTGGCACAGTTCATATTCAATCATGTTATTTATCGGTTTGGTGTCCCTCAAGCCATCGTTACCGACCATGGTTCTCATTTTCGGGATTATATGATGGCGGAGCTGACATCTAAGTTGGGTCTGCGTCACAACAGCTCAACGCCTTATTATCCTTGAGCTAATGGGAAAGTTGAAACTGTGAACAAAGTCCTTGTTACAATGCTTCAACGAACAATTGGGATCCATAAATCAAACTGGCATCTCATGTTGTTTTCAGCTCTTTGGGCTTACCGAACATTGATAAAGAGTGCAACCAAATTTACCCCGTTTCAGTTGGTATATGGTCTGGAAGCCACGCTTCCGATTGAATGTGAAATCCCTTCACTTAAATTAGATGTGGAATTACTGCCTAATACTTCACCTGAAGAAGAACATCTCCTCTACTTAGAGATATTGGATAAACTCATTTCTTAGCTGCCTTGGTCATCGAAGCATAGAAAAAGCGAGTCAAAGCCCATTTTGACCAAACAGTTTCCCCTCGTTCTTTTATCGAAGGTGATCTCGTTCTCCTATACGACCAAGATCATGAAAATCTAGGGGAAGGAAAATTCCAACCCATGTGGCATGGGCCCTACATCGTTAAACGTGTGTTATAGAATTGGGCTTATGAGCTTATTGATTATGAAGGCTATCCCTTATCGCAGCCCAAAAATGGGTTGTACCTGAAAAATTATTATGCTTGAGTCATTCATGCATGATATGTGTACATAGGTGATTTTTTCATTTTGTGTGCATGCTTTGGTTTGATGTGGTTTGTGAGATTTTTTCTGCTTATTGGGTCTTGTTTGCTATGCAGATGTCTATTTCCCCTTATATCAGTTTCGCGGATGGTGCTTCCCGCAATACCAGGAACTTGTCTTCGGAAGCCTGGGTAATTTATGATCTTGTTGGTGAGTTGATTAACTTACAAGGTATTTGTCTAGGACCAGCTACAAACAATGTCGCTGAATATAGTGTTGATTTGGAACTATTAACTGAGGCAGTCAACCTCGGCATACGCGCATTGCTTGTGAAGTTGGATTCGCAACTTGTTGTTCTTCAACTGAACGGTTATTATTCAGTTCGAAACCCATGCATTTTGAGATTGTATTTGCATATTCATTTACTTGAAAGACATTTTGATTTCATTACATATCAACATATACCAAGATGAATGAATATATTAACAGATTCAATAGCTAACATTGTGCTAGATAGACATTTGTAAAATTTATAAAAACATCATCATATGTAAATAGAGCCATGTAGAAAATAGATGTATATAAATATATATATATATATATATATATATATATATATATATATATATATATATATATATATATATATATATATATATATATATATATATATATATATATATATATATATATATATATATCGTTTGTTTGCAATGTGTGCACCATAAAACAAAAAATAATATATTTCTATTTCAGTTACATCGTGAGACAACATGTCTCTCAAAAATATGTGGAAATAAAGCCTAAGTGCCTAATCGGCGTGGTGCTCATGATAGCACATCACTGCCTATACCAACCGCCTCAGCAAGCGATGGATATGACTAGACATTCCTACAGTGTGCCTCTGATAAGCGCCAGGCACATCATCCAAGAGAGCATAGTCTGGGACCCCACAGGCGATCCCCTCCAGGTTTGGCACTATCTCCTCCTCGCCACCCTCACCATGAGGATCGAAATTGCGAGGAATTCACCTCGCTATCGATGACATACTTTCCGGACGCTCTAGGCCAACATCTGCACACATATAAGGATAACTGTCAGAACATGCATATATATCAAAAAATTATGAACTCATGAAAATAAAAAATGAGTCTTACCAAGTTCTTCGTCCCAATCCTCTCCCTCCGGGAGTGGGAGGTCTGGGTCTTCGGTGAAGTCTATGCCATTGTAGGGCCAATCCTCCATGACGATTAGTTGTCATCGGAGCCAATAAAAAAAATATTGCCTCCAGGAAATTTGTTGGCCACCCCTTGCTCTAGGCATCAGTGCTGCCCATCGGGCCATCCGTGGCTTGTTGGGTGGTGGCATTGGGACTATAACCTCCTGACGCTGAAATATGGGTAATATTTCCAAAAATAACGATACCAGAAGCGATCCATACCCAAACTGATTTATTTTTGTCTTCTTGCACTTTGTGAGTTGTCGTTTGATGTTGACAGTCATGGCCTCGGCCGAGTTGAACAGAGTCGAGTTCATACACTCTGAAGCAAGAAGGAGTTATGTCTTCATGGGCTCATGCGGTGCCTAAGATCCTACAGCCCGTGTGATAGTGTGCAGCACTACTCTTAGTGCTAGATCAGGGAAAATTTGGATATCCACTTTGCCACTCCTTGTCCCTGGAATGTTGGGTACCGGTAAGGATAGGGATTGCACCCCTACGTGACAACCCAGTGATGGAATACACATCAAAAACTTCGAGTTCAAGCTCCTGATCCCGAAGTATGAAATTTTCCTGAACTTTGTCCCAAATGCTTATTAAATACTGAAGCAATTCGAGCTGAGCCCGGAGACACGGTATCAGGAAGAACTTCTTGAGCCCACAATTCCTAAGGGAATTCATGCATTGTTCATTTTCCATGGCTTGTTCATCCTCCTCAATGTGTTCTCTCTCTTTCCACTTGATTACCATATTTTTTTGCTTTGTACCTGCATGAGTTGATCATAGAAACATTGTAAGTCCCCTTGGGCAGTAAAATTTGCAATCAATTGGTTGCATTTTCTTGAATTTAAAGATAATTTTGGGTTGCGCGGGTTGTACGAGTGTTTTTCTAACAGTCGTGCCACCTGGCGCGACCCCTGTGTAAAAAAGGGTCGATTGGCGCGGGTTCGTGCTCGAAACTCGCGCTAACCGTGATGCCCTAAATTTTGCAAATCCTCCCCTAAGGGATCCAAAATGACAACTAAATGCAATTAAATGTAGCTGAAAAGATGGCAAACAGTGTCAGATCTTACCTGAAACAGACAGAATCTAGATTGGTTCACTAGATCGTTCACAATTGTCACCAAAAGATCGCAAGGGAAACGGGTCACTGTTGCTCTATAAAGAGGTAAAAGTGAAAAGTAAATATTATTTACCACTTATGGTATTTTATAACTTTTCAAAGTCCTAAAATAAGTTTTAAAACATATTTGTCGATATATTTTCATATTATTTTCACAGAATATGTTTTACACGTGTCTTTTTTTGCAGCGACAAGTTTTCACATGGTTATGACGAAGAAACGAGTTTTATTTTATACTTTTTCGGACTCGGTAAAAACACGAAAAAGTCACTACTGGAGTCACCTTTCAGCTCTTTTTTGACTCTCTAAAACTGAAAAGATTTCCGAGTCACTTGTCGTTTTGAACTCGTTAATTTGGTTGTGAAATGATATCTACCTAGTATACGTTTACCCCTTTTTCAGGCTGGGATAGATTATTTACGAAAAAGGAATACCTTAGCCGATCGCAACTAAGAGGTTCTCTCAGACATAGTTTTCTACATTTTTGGATCTGTGAGACTATCTACGAAAAGGGACTGTTGGAGTTTTCTTTTCCGCCTTCTTTTCAAACTCTCTAAACATGAAAAGATGTTGAGTTCTCCCTTTGTCAGACTTGTTAAAACCTGATGACATCGGACTTCGTCGTCATGAAGTTACTCGAGTTCCTCCTTCCTAGGGCTCGTAAAATGTACTAGGTTGGATTTTTCCAAAGGAAAAACTTACATCTCAAGCATATGCTATCCCCTTCAAGCTTGTTTTCAAAAATAATTGGGGTACTCACTAGAAATGGTGGGGGAAAATGGAACCAGATTGTAGTTGTGTTGGTAGTATGTCGCTCTTGAACACGACACTTGTTTGCATTCGTGTCGGGTTGGGGACATCTCATATTGTTATTTGTTTGCCTCCATGGGTTTGGGTAATCTCTTTTGACTGCTCATTTTCTCATTGCCATGTTGCCATGACCTCAGAACCCTTGATGTCAAATATTGCCAAACCTAGTGTCGTGCCGCCGATATGTTCAAGAGAAGTCTGCCTCTGAAGTTTTCAACCTCCCTGTGATTCTCTGCTGGTATTGATTCAAAAAAATCATGTTCCTCTGTCTTGTGTCGATGATGTGGGAAACATTATGGCCCACCTTCGATCAAGATCACTTCCTATCGACTCCAGCTCATTATCTAGGAAATTGATCTAGAGACTCCCTTTAGGTACCTTGAAGCCTGCATGCCTCAATGGTAGGTTCTTCACATTCAATGCAAGGACCACATCATTGGCCTTTGATTGACTGAATCAGCGGGTGTTTGACATCAGATCACTATTCACATTCCATGGATTGTACCTTTCGTACCTTGAGAGCCATTGTCATTATTGGTGGTTTCTATCGCGTCTGTTAATAGCTTTCATCATTGGCTGGTAATTAGATGATGTTCTTGCATGTTCGACTTTAGCTCACATATTTGCATACTCGAATTTGTACTGTGTTCAAGTCGAGATGGAGTGCAAGACCCTGGGTTTTTTCTAATGAAATCCAGGCTACAGGTTCTTTGTTGATTACTATGACTTATTATGTGACTCTTTTGATTGGATGGTTGTGACCATACCTGAGTCTATTTGTTGATCCCTACTGCTGGATGGTTGTGTTCATACCTCGGATCTCATTGTTTATGTACTCTATTATGGATGGTTGTGCCCATACCACATGTCATGTATCAGATGTATAAGTTGTATTTGTACTTGCAGGTTTTCTGACAATAGTGTTTGGGTCGAACACATTCTCATAAAGTATTTCACCCCTCCCTCTCTCTTGCACCTCATGCTTTAGGGGGCATCTGTTACACATAATTTTGTCACTGTCCCTGCAATCCCTCACCCCGCATATTGGAGGGTCTTTCCCGTGACTTGTGAGCAGTGTCATCCTCTACAAGCACCTTCCTTACATCCTTTTATACAAGAAAAACATTTCTCCTGTAGAACATTTTCTCAAAAACCCCATAATAACCTATGTTTTGGCATTGGCGCGGGTAGCTAATTCACCCCTCGCACCAATGTAGAGGATGTACACTAGAGCCTGTGCTAGCTAGTGCTCTGTCTCTTTGTTGTGCCTGTACCAGGATTTTTGGGAATGTTTTTTAACAAACTAGAGGTGGAAGTTTCCTTCAACCACCTCTGGGATGAGTCACAGGAAGTGATTAACTGGATGATCCACGAATCTCCCTCTTTAGGTAGTGGTTTCCTCCTCTTATGGGACACTCCTAGAAGATAGGTCTCCTTTCCATGATTATAGGGATTCTAACCTCTCCCTCTCCCCCTATATAAATGAGCTTTCTCACATCATGAAAGCTAGCTGAACAAGGAGGATTATGCAACTGAAATGCTGAACTTGGAGAACTAAGCTATAGTCTAATAACTGAGAAGGTAGATGAAGAAGGAAGTCCATCAAGAGGTCCCTTATCCCATACGAATTCCCCAACGAGCTTTGAGACATGCTTTTCCCAAGCCCCATTAGAGGAGACCACAACATCAAAGCATGGTTGTATCTCTTCCTTCTACCTATTAATATAAGTGACTATTGTCTGGTTCCCATCTTGTGTTTCGTCTTTACCAGATGCAATATGCTAGTCTTCTCTGACTAATTAGTATATTTTGAATGGAATTAGTACATGGTATGTGGATATCATTTTCTAATCTCTGTGCAAGTGTCCAAATGTGATAGGCGAAAGGGTTGTGACTTTCCTTCGATCAGAAGCGAGAGACTCTCATCATCACTACAGGCATTGATGATAACTTTGGACCACAGGTAGGCCATCTTATCGCATCCTCTTTCATTCAAATATCTAGGAACCTACACTCTAGCATGATTCCTTATTTCTAGACCCACCCTAGGGCTAGTGGGATCGCCTTTGTTCACAGAGGGGATTTACCTGAGTAACAAGGAGCCTTTGGGTAGTGACAAAAATCTCCCAAGGGCAACCAACATAACCAAGCTTGCTGGCCCATGTCATAAATATTCAAGTGTTCATGCAACCCCTTTCTTACCATCCTCACCCACTCACCCCAATATGGATGATGAGTGATGCAATGCATAATCATGATATCCTCCCTTTGTAGAATACCATCTTCCCCAAACTGATGAAGAAATTTGCACTTCATGAAATGTTGAAGTGCACCTCCAATGAGATCTCTCAATGAGCTTCTCTTTTCACCAAAGGCCCTCCAAAACCAATGACGTTTTGGATCTGCTGCAGGTAGAAGTTTCTCTTTGAGCAGTGAGAGGTTCATTGAGAAAGTGTCATCTAGAAAGGAGAAAAGGTTTTTCATCTCAAGATGTCTACCATTTATCATCTTTACTTCCATTGCTTCATGAATGAAGCTACCTTCAAAATTCTCCAAGAATGATGGGGCCTCTTCCTTTTCACAGCTATCAAGTGATAGCGTTGTAGATCTGTATGGTAATACATGTGCTACCTCAAAACAAGATACAATACTGATCTCACAACTATTTATTGTACATAGGATCATATCCATCCCATTTTCTGAAACTATACACTTCAACTCAAGGGGTTGAATGCATCTCAACAATAATGAACTGGGATAGTTATTATTCTCCTCCTTGATTAGATCAAGGGTCCTCTTCCTTGTGATATGTTACTACTTCAAATCAGCCTTATGTTCTAACCCTTGGTTATGCATTGGCCCTGATGGCATGTCCTCATAAGTTTCAATAAGATTTACTAAAAAAATAGGTGATGAAATTTCATGCATACCTTGGATCAACTGATGTGTGGAAACCTCTTGCTAGAACACAAGAGTTCCTCCAACCTAGACAATAGTGTCTCCAACTACTGGTAAGAGTGATGGCTGCTCTTCTCCAAGTATACCAACGCTATAATCTTCCTCCTCTTCCTCATTTATCTCCTTAATCATGCATGGGACTCTGTATGTCAAGATTTCAAGACTATCTTGCAAAGATACAAGTGTCTCTTCTCTGAATGAAAGTACTTTTGCAGCTAGTGGTGAATGTAGTGACTCCTTGTCTAGAGTGACAAGATTGATATCCTCCTTTGTTTCCTTGGGGAATGTCACTTTGTGACACATCTCTGGTTCTCTCACATCAAATTCCTTCCTCAACTTGTGAAAGAAATCTGAATATTTAGTCACATTTGCATGATCCATGTGCCCAAACTACCAATCATTGGATTCATCTAAAAGATGAAGTGTTGCAATTTGAACAACCTCTCCTTCAGCTACAGGATGTAGCCTGAAAAATTCATCTAACTCTCTCCTCCAAGCTCTAATAGTGCTTGAGGAAGATCCATAAAATGTAGGCAAATAGAATCTATTATGCCTCTTCCTTCTATTGCTGCTATAGGATCCTCTTTCTTCTTTGATTTTGAAGAACTGTTGGAGAGTTAGCTTCTCCTTGAATGCTCAAGACTGCGCTTTGTACTCTTCAAGATATATACCAAGAGTCTCATGAGTCTCAGGTTCATTCCTTTCTTCATTTCTACACTTTTCACCTTCACCAAAGAAAGTGGGCATAGTAGATCTATGAGGAGATCTAGGAGTCTCCGGTTTTCTTATTTGCTGATAGGAAGTGCTTGGACCTTCCTCATCACATCTTCTTCTTGGATGTTCTTTCTGTCCTTCCTTCTTCATTGGATTGACCTCCTTGGAGAGATATTTCATGGATCTAAGGAAAGGAGTGGCAGAATTATCATCCTCCATGATAGATCTCATTTATCTGCTTCTTCTTTTGATGTAAAAGGTGAAGTGTCCACAAGCTGAGCCAAAGATCATGCTTTGATACCACTATAATATCCCAAAAGGGATAATGCAGTAATACTAAAACACAATATGAGAACTGCAGCAAAGTAAACAATAAATCTATATACACATCATAATGCACAAAAATAGTTGAGCCATTTATTATATTGGAGGTGAAAAAAGAAAGTACAACAATGCTCAAAATATGAGACACTCAAGCCATAAGAGTAACCTAGAATGACCCTGCAATATTATCCCAAGAGGGATTGCGTAGCTGCTATTTTGCTGGAAGGTAAACTACACTATCCCTGCTACAACTGTGGGGACTGAAACTTCCTGTAAGATAGAAAGTCATATCTAAGAAGACTGGGAGCTCAAATGATGCTGAAATTATAGATCTGGGATGATGGATTCCCAAGATAACCCAGGAGGGGTTTCTCAGATATGTAAGTCTAAGACAACCTTCCCCTTAGGGCTTCACACATATGCTATTGGGAAATGCAGATCTGAGGCTAGATCTGATGATATGATGGCTGCAATGATGTACAATTAGATCTATGCAAGAAGGGTTGATCCCTTCACTAGATCCTTGGGCTAAAAGCTCAAGATCTAGTTCCTCCAATATCCTCCATTGAAAACAGTTGCTGAATGAAAAATATCTTGAGAAAATTGTGCTGTCAGAGAGGGAGGCTCTTTAGCCTGCTGCTAGATATGGAAAATCAGCTCCTAAGTTATGGAAACATTAGATCCAATGTGAGGAGGTTATCCCTCACAGGATTTCCAGCTGAAATACTGGAAAATTCCTTCCTCCAATAGATCTACAGGACTGAACTGCGTAATCCTTGAAGGGAATAGTGCTGCATGGAGGTAAAACCCAAGTATTGAATGCCGGATATAGATTTTCTACTCCTGAAAGGTTGGATCTGAAGAACAAGGTGGTAGGATGAATCCTCCACTGGTTTCCTAGCTGAATGCTAGAAACAATCTTCTGAAGATGGCACCAATTCCTGATAAGGAATGAAGAACAATCCTCTCCCAAGAGATCACTCAAGGAAAGAGGTGGGATTCCCACTCGAGAACACCCTGTGCTAAACAACATTGCAAAATATGCTAAACAACCCAAGCTTGCATGGAAATTTCCTAAGAAAAATCTATATCTAAACAGATCAAGAAATGAATAATCCAAATCCTGCCTTCCATTGTGCCTTCACCTTCATTATATGCATGAGCCTTCCATAGCCTGGGCCGACTCTAAATATGTGTTTTACATGTGGAAAAGGTCTCCATGTTTGACTGCATTGTTGATCCATGTCCTCCATCATGTTCACATGGGGTGATTACCCCCTCCATCATGTGTTCATTAAATGCACCACTTCCTCCACTATCTTATCATAAGTGCTTCATGATCTTCTTTGAATGCACTATGATCTTAGTTTACCTTATCAAAGATCCTCATGATTTTATATTTAAGATGCATGATCTTATTTGACTGATTCATCCTCCATAATATATCTCATAAATGAGACATGATTTCCATTAATGGAGCTGCTCCACTACTCCATGATTCTAGATCTAGATCTAGAATATCCACATACACACATAAAAAGTCGATTTTATTCATCTTTGAGGTTTGTGGGTCCATCCACCCTTTTATTTACTTAATTTATTAATAAATTCAAGGACTCTAATATTCCAAATATGATGTGAAATTTTGGGAATATTACACAACATTAGATGAAATCGTGATTAACATTTATTTTGTTCTCATCATGAGTTGCCTCTACTATCTTTTCGCCATTAGGAAACATTTCTTGTATCAACTTTTTCAAACCTTCCATGTCTTTTTTTAGATCATTCTTCATGTTTTCCATGTTTTCTTTCATTTTTTCATGAATCTTAGCTTCCATATCATTCATCTTAACTTCCATCGAATCCATCTTAGCTTCCATGTTAGCTTCCATTCCATCCATCTTATTTTTTGTTTCTCTTTGTGAGAGAGAAATTTGGTGCACTTGCTCTTGTAATTTTGATATGTCATGTCACATTTCTTCATCTTCATGAGTCATAGTAGGGACTTCTAAAGGCTTAATGGGTGTTGAATTATTTTTAGGTGGCATTTTAGAACCCAATACTGATATCTATGCTACAATATGCCCTTGGAATCAATTCAAACTGATTTTTCACACAAGACTTACGCAATTCGAAAAACAATACACACCTTTTTCTTACTTTTGAGGGGCTCGAGATTGAAACTGAATTATCTCTAGGATTTCCAATCTTCAATATCTTAAATTTTTCCTTGTAGTAGCCCTCTAAAGCTTCATTAAAATGCCATAGGTCTGACCTAATTTGGATTCTTCAAAGAAAATTTATACCCAATCTCCCACAATGACCTACTTATGGATTGGTTCAGCAGAGTGAACTTGTACGATGTTCCACGTGTCACTGTTTCCTCCTTCAGCTCTGAAATTGATATAAAGGAAACTTCAATTTGTTTACTTGCGACCACTTTTTACAGAATTCCAATCCAATGCTCAGAGAGAAAGTTATGACGATTTTCCCACAATCACCTCTTTGAGCTAACATTTGGGAGCCTGAAACAACCCTAACTTCCATAGATGATATGTCCGAAAATATTACAAGTCAAGATCTAAAATTCTTCTATGACATTCCTTAGGATTTCGGCTTCAATTTGTAAAAATGTTAGCTTCTAAACCCTCATAAAAATAAAAATTATAGTGAAAATTCCATGATGACTTGTTTAGGTTAAATTCAAGAGCCATGAAAAAGACCTAACTTCCACCGATCATATCTCTGAAAATATTGTGAAACAAGATTTGAAATGTTTCCACGGTGTTCCTCAATATATCTTCTTCATGCTCCAAAAATTTTAGCTTCTGAGCCTTTGTAGAAAAAATATTATAGCGAAAATTCCACGATGACTTGTTTGGAGCAACAAAACCCTAGAATCGAAAGCTCTGATACCAAATGTTATGAAACCAGCTCAAAAAATAGAAGAAAAGAGAGATCAAATCCTTATAAATAATCCACTTTTAGGGGGAAACCTCCTTTACATTACATAAATGAACAATTCTTGGATGCTACAAATGACCAAAACCTCCTTCTATATATAGGAGTCCATGGGGCCACAATATAATTCTAGCCGACCTAACAATAATAATTTAAGGGCACAATAATAACAATATTGGGGTTATAGGGGTACAAAAATAATAATAAGGGGGCTACACTAATAACAATAAGGGACTAAACTAGTAATATAGGGTCCTAACAAAAATATACTAAAGGTCATAACTGTGGTGAGAATAAATTATTTTACATAGATTTTGAAGAGGAGGAAGAAAATGAACAAAAAACTTCAAAAGAAGAGGATATACACCAAGAACCAACCCTAGAAGAAGAAGAAACGAGTCAAACTATATCATATAATGCATTGGTAGGAATTACCACTCCTCAAACTCTCAAGATAGAAGGACATATCAAGAAGAAAAAGGTAATAGTGTTGATTGATTTAGGTAGTTCTCATAATTTTATTCATTGTAAGGTAGCAAAGGATTTGAATGTTTTCCTATACCCAGCACCAAAATGTCAAGTGATGGTTGAAAATGGAGGAACTATAAATTTCTCTGGAAAATTCCATAATATCAAGATAACCATGGGGGAATATGCATTGAATAGTCCAATGCTTTCCATTCCAATGGGAGGTGCTGATGTAATTGGTAGGAATAGGAGTACAATGGTTACAATCTTTGGGGATGATAACTTTTAATTTTCAAGAAATTTTCTTGAATTTTTTTTGGAAGGAATGGAATTCAAATTACGAGGTATCATAGGGAAGTTGGGAAAGATAATAAGCTCTAATTTTATGACAAATGTTCTGAAGAAATAACAACGATGCGTAATTTCACAATTATTCTCACTAGAAGTTCCAACATCAAAATCATCTATTTCTCCAGATCTCCAAAAAGAATTGGACAATCATTCCAAGGTGTTTGAAACTCCCAAAGGACTCCCACCGATTCGTGATCATGATCATGCTATTCGTTTGATTCCAGGAAGTGTTACTCCAAACATCAAGCCTTACAGATATCCTTATGTCCAAAATAGTGAAATTGAACGTATGATTGCAGAAATGTTAGAGGCTGGTATAATTCAACCAAGTCAAAGATATTTCTATGCTCTAGTAGTATTGGTGTACAAGAAGGATGGATCATGGCGCATGTGTCCAGATTATAGGGAGCTCAATAATATCACTATCAAAGATAAATTTCCCATTCCTGTTATTGATGAATTACATGGAGAAATTGATTTTACCAATTTGGATCTTCGTTCAGTATATCATCAAATTAGAATGAAGATTGAAGATATTCCGAAAACATCATTTCAAACTCATGAGGGTCATTATGAATTTTTGGTCTTGTCTTTTGGCGTTACCAATGCACCTTCTACATTTCAAGGGTTGATGAATTCCATTTTCAAACCCTTCCTTAGAAAATTTGTGCTAGTATTTTTTGATGATATACTAATCTACAACAGGTCTTGGAAGGATCATGTTCAACATGTTGACAGGGTGCTCAAACTATTGGAGGAGAAACAATTATATGCAAAAACATCCAAATATTTTTTTTGAGTGAAAGAGGTGGAATATTTGGGTCATATTGTATCTCACGAGGGTGTTAAGGTAGACCCTAACAAAATTAAAGACATTAAGGAATGTAAAGTCCCCACAACCATAAAGAAGTTGCGAGGATTTCTCAGGTTAACAGGGTATTATCGCAATTTTGTTAAGAATTATTGGAGAACAGAAGAAAATGAATACTTCAAAAATTTGTAGCGGAATTTTTGGTTTGCCAGAAAAATAAAGTTGAGAAAATTAGGACCCTAGGTATTCTACAACCTTTATCCATTCCAAGTCAATGTTGGGAGGATATTTCAATGGATTTTATCATAGGTTTACCCAAGTCCAAAGGAAAGAGTGTCACGATGGTGGTAGTTGATAGACTTACCAATTATGCACACTTTTGTGCATTATCCCATCCATTTAAAGCAAGTACAGTTTCTACTGCATTTATGGAAAAAATTCAAAAGCTACATGGAAACCCAAAGATTATTGTAAATGATAGAGATACCATTTTTTCTAGAAATTTTTGGACGGAATTATTTTCTTGTTTGGGTTCTCAAATAGCTCATACCTCATCTTATCATCCTCAATCCGATGGTCAAACTAAGATAGTGAATAAATTTTTGGAAGGATATCTTCATTTTTTTGTATTAAGAAAACACAATGGGTCAGGTGTTTACCTCTCGCTGAATGGTGGTATAACACTTCCTTCCATACTGCAGCAAAAATGACCCCATTTATGGCACTTTATGGATATCATCCACTGTCCATCACACCATATTTAAGAGAAAATTCTAAGGTTCAAGTAGTGGAATATCACATCGAGCATCAACAAGAAGTTCTCCAAATCTTAAAGGATAACCTAAATTTGGCACAAAATCGAATGAAACAACAGGTAAATCAACATCGCACCATGAGAATTTTTGATGTAGGATTCTAGGTATTTTTATGGCTACAACCATACAAAAAAATTTCCCTCAAGCAAGCTAATAAGGATAATAAATTATTTCCATATGGTCCTTGCAAGGTATTGCAAAAGATTGGAACTATGACATACAAATTGGAGCTTCCTGGTTCTTCGCGAGTGCATCCAGTTTTCCATGTTTCATGCTTAAAGAAGCTTATAGGTGAAAAAATTCCAATTCAAACAATATTTCCAGAACTTGATGAGGAAGGAAAAATCATATTGGAACCTGAATCAGTCATGGAAACAAGAACTTGAAAACTACGAAATTGATCAATTTCAGAGTATCTCATAAAGTGGAAGAACTTACCCACTAAAGATTATACATGGGAGGATGATTATTTTATATAGAAGCATCCAAAGCTACTCAAGCATTGAGGACACCACTTTTTTGAAAGAGAGGGGAATGTTAGGTCCCTATATTACTAGTTTAGTACCTTATTTTTGTTAGTGTAACCCCCTTATTGTTATTGTTGTACCCGTGTAACCCCAATATTGTTATTATTGTGACCTTACATGATTATTGTTAGGTCGGCTAGGATTATATTGTGACCCCATGGACTCTTATATATAGAAGGAGGTTTTGTCATTTGTATCATCCAAAAATTGTTCATTTATGTAATTTAAAGGAGGTTTCCCCTTCAAAGTGGCTTATTTCTAAGGCGTTGATCTCTCTTTTCTTATATTTTTGGAGCTAGTTTCATAACACATTCTCATCCTTTTCTCATGATTTCCATTTTTTTTCAGCCTTTTTCTGCCAGATTAGCCTTGGTTTTCACATTCCATCATCATCATCTATTTGGCTAATTATTCACTTTTACTTGGTTTTACCCTTTCCCAGGGAACCATTGTGATGAGTGGTCTTATTAGCCAACATCTTAACCTGTATGTGTTTTGAGAAATTCCATCATGACCAAAACTAGTTGCTACCCTTTATACCACTCATTCCTCCAGGAGGAGTACTCTTTTAGCTCTTTTCATACTTCCAAAATATTAAAATATTTTCGAAAACTTCTATTTTCGAACTCATTAAAGTAAATTAAAATATTTCTACTCAGGATAAGCTTAACCCTTTTCCGAACTCAGATAGACTATTTACAAAAAAGGAATACCTTAGTCGAACATGGCTAAGAGGTTCTCTTGGGTATTGTTTTCGGCCTTTTCAGACTCAATGGAATATCAACAAAAAGGAACATCTGGAGTTTTATTTTTCACCTCTTTTTCAAACTCTATAAATGTAAAAAAAAATTCGAGTTTTAACTTTGTTGGAATCGTTAAAGCATCAAACAATGAAGGAAATTTTTACATGATAAGGATGAACCACTCCTTCTCAGGTTTTTTTAAACGTACTCAGAGGGATTCATCTGAAGGATGAACTTACAGATCAAGAATATGTTATCCTCCTCGAGCTTTTTAAAAATGAAAGAGGTATTGACCAATATGGTTGGGGAAATTGGGAAAACAGGGAACTCCATTTTGCTAATGGAAGCAAATCACTTTTGAACATGAACCTCTTCCACTTCATCTCCATGGATGTTGAGTTGGGTTTCTTCTTGTCTTTTGGTTATCATATTATTTTATAAAGCCTCCATTTTCGGTTTAGGGTCAATGTTTCCAACTCCATTCAATGTTGTTGTTGTGTTCAAGAGAATTCATTCAGTTAATATATTTTATAATACTCTTAATCCTTCATTTCATGTCTGCCTTTCCTTATCTATTTTCGTATTATCATCATTCTGTCTCAAAATCATGATACCTATTTCATGTCATTTATAGGGGATACATTAAGGCCCTATTATGATGGATCAATTCCTTTTGACATCAACTCATTATCCAGGAAGTTGACTTAGAAAAACCCGTTGGTACCTTGGTGCTCACATACATCAATGAAAAGTTTCCTCTCTCTCGGAAACAAGTTTACATCATTCACCTTTGACCAAAATATTTTTTGTGGTGTTTGACGTCAACTCATTTAATCACACCATACAAATTTTACAGTAGTACCTTTAGAGCGAGTAACATCATTGGTGGTTTCTATCGTGTTTGTTAATGGCTTACCTCATTGGTTGATAATGAGATGGTGTCTACCATGTTCGACTCCACCTCATTTATTCACATGGTTAGACACATACATTGGATGATTGTGTGAACGAGATAGAATACCCCGAATCAAGTTTCATCCATCTGGGTTGTGATTTCAGGATAAATAGAATATCAAGATGTATGATGGATATGGTCATACAAATAGTCATCCAGTCATGGGTCCACAATTTGTCATCAGTGGACATGTATTTTGATCATTGTACATGTAAGGTTAGATTATGAGCTAAGTATGGGTATTCCTCCCTAAGCAAAGATATCATGATGTAAATGTATTGTAACAGAATATGATCTTGCTGGTTGTTCTTGATCCTAACTTGTCACAAGGTAAATAAATTTAGTCATTAGTCACCATTGTGAATTTTCGATTTTACCCCTTGAAATAATCATAGCACAGAGCCCTATGCATGACACTCCCATTTCCTAGAGTTTCTTCCTAAAAACACCTTGTTTCAATCATTTTAAGGACCAACACTCCCTAGAATCATATTTGACAACGTTCACATAGAGGTTGCTCCACTATGTCATGCATTGATCACCTAAAATTTGCTAAACCATTGCGTACATTGATCACCTTCAGGTTTCTCCATTATGCACTTTTGTTGGTTCTATAAATTTGGAAAAAATAGAGAAATTCTGGAAGCGTTTTTTTCCAGAAGATTCCAGAATTTGTTACAACCATTTATCTCAGATAAAACATTCGTATCATATCCTGCCTTGGAGTTTCCATCCCCTATCCTTTGATCCCATCCTCCCATCAAGAGTGGATATCATGCCTTTGACTGGTAATTGGATAAGAACTCCCAACTTACTCGCCTCACCTATATATTTGTGGCCATCCAAAAACTATAGGTTGGGTTTGGAGATAGAATTATACCTTTATGTTGTTGTTGTAAAGAGTTAAAATTCCATGCATTAAGGTGATTAGAGTTGCAATTTGTGACAAAGAAGGAACAAGTTAGCATGGAGGATCTCTTATACAAGATCAACTTCTATTTATGGTTGTAACTCCTTACCTTTATATTAATGAAAAGATTTTTTTGTTTCCCTATATGTGTTGTTATGATTTCATATATTTCGATGCAATTTTGATCCATCGAATGAAGTATTTATATGATGCTACATAGATTTCATAGATCATTGGATTGTGTTCCATGATTGTGCAGGCTCTAATTTTGGCAACTGGAGCTAGGATTGGAGCATTCAAGCCAATAAAGGAGTGAAGCATACGTTAGATTCAAAGTAGGCTTCATCCCATTATTTATTTAATTTAAGGAAAAAAATAACTATTTTGTCCTTCTGTTGCTCTACACTAAGCCACCCAGTATAGGGAAGGCATTCTTATCCATAGTCATAGATTCCATATAACAGGCATGACCAATGATGCAGAGTCATTACCATAGGGAAAAAGGCCCCCAATAGAATGTAAAAGGGCTAAGAACTTAATGAGTAAGCCAGTGGTCATGTAGACCCAATATTATAACAAAAAACTTGTAAGTGTACTAAGCGAAAGGGGCTAAAAGCTTAAAACATTAGAACTGCTAGTTTAACTGTAGTTTTGGAAGTTAAGCCTGAATTGACTAAAGATAAAAATAACAGGTGTACCGCTAAATTATGTAAAGATCCAGAATGCATAAAATTAGCAAAAAAAGTCATTTTAGGTGGCATAAAAGATGGTGAAGGGAAATTTAACTTGGAGATGAATCCAAAAATAGAAAACACATTCCAGAAAGATCGAGATGAACAAGACAAATGAAAAAATAAAGAAGCATGAAAAAAATCAAAGAAACTATAAAAGAAGGCCTAATTAAGTAGAATTGACATATTGTTTTTGAGAAAAATTTTTATGTTGCTGTGAGGTGATGGTATGGTGTTTTCAATAATCAGGGATTGCTGAAGGTGTTGGTGGTTGAGAGATTCACAAGTTTTTGAAAAACAGATAATGAATTCATGTTTTTGAATATGAAAATGGATGAAATATTGAAACAATGAGTGTCTAGAAAGATGTAGCTTGTTGATGAGGGGTTGGTGCTCCTTCTAGTGGGTGTTGCAGAATAGTTGGGGTTGTAGCTCCATTCGGTTGTAGCTGAAAAATAAGAGAGTTATAGGTTCCCGTTGGTTTTTCCCATAACATTGTATTTCCAGGTTGTAGCTTCCCCTATGAATAAAATGGAGAAGAAATTTTGAACAATTTTTTTTTTCTTTGTGCATTCCCTTGATCACTGCCATACTTATCATACTTATTCCTGAAAGTGATCTTTACTATCTTATTGTTCTTACAAAAAGTGAAAACAAATTTTAAATTGGTTAAATTTCTACAAGTGACTGGTTCACCCCCTCCCCCCAGTATTGTCTTGGTTTCCAACAGATATGTTGCTGGAAACCTTTGAGCACTACTAAGTGGGGGGTGAATCAATATAAATGAGTTGTTGCTAATCAATGTATGTGATTCAATAAGTGAATTTAATATATATATATATATATATATATATATATATATATATATATATATATATATATATATATATAGTCACAATATTGATTCACCCCCCCCCCCTCTCTCAGTATTGTCTTGGTTTCCAATAGATATGTTGTTGGAAACCTTTGAGCACTACTGAGAGGAGGGGGGGGTTCGGTGGCTACACACACACGCACAGACACACAGATATATATATATATATATATATATATTTATTTATATATTAAATTCACTTATTGAATCACATACATAGATTGGCAACAACCCATTAAACATTAACAAATATATACATAAATCATAACCAACAAACAAACCATATGAGCAACATAACCATGAAAAAGAACACAATAAAGAATCAACAGATGAGACACAGTATATCTAGTGGAAAATCCTTCACCATGAAAAAAAAAAGCCTTGTTGTTGTTGCTCTACACTAAATTTCTATTATTCAAGAAACTGATCATTTACATAGAGTGCTAACTCCCATCAGCATGTAGACTTGACCTCATATACATAATGCCAATTCCCATCGACTAGGAGACTCGATACTACTGATCAACTCAAAATATTTTATTCCCTATGGATCTTTATGGATTGTCATTCTCTAAAAGCCACCACAATTAGTCGATCCTCGGCCCACTCCAATGGGACTATCCAACCACCATTAGATTTAGAAACTTCTTCCTTTCATTGAAGCTTCGATATCATTTCTCCACCTCCATAAAGTCACTCTCCTCACCAGCATGCGAATCTCCTTTCATCTATTTTCAAACTAGATCCCAAGACACTATGCTCAAAAAGAATTCATTGTTGAAACCATGCTCACAGCATCAAGATATCATCATGAAAAAAAATAAAAACCTCTATAACAAAATGTTCTCTAATATAGGAAAATTGTGGCCACACAAATATGAATACAATCAGATCCTCACAAAAAAAGAATGTTGCATAATACAAATTGACGTCATAAGACCCTATGGCTATGTGCCAAATGCATCATCAAATCTTGCATAAAAAAAGTATGAGAATCACCATAAAAATCCATCCAACATCATACAAAACTCTTAAAATCAATCACTACTCCAACATCTCCAATTCTGATCTATTCTACAGTATGCTTCAGATCTGCACATTATTCAGTCATTAGCACTCATGAAATGAAACATCTATCCTCTACACGAGATCTGAAGCATCAACACTCTAAGAAAAATTATCCATCACACTGTCTAACATCCTCAACTCAATCAACCACCAATGAACACTCACATAGCTACAAGATCATGTATATAAAACATGCAGGGTGAAATCAAGCTTTGGGCTAGGATAAAATATGCAAAAATTGGACCAAATCAATCCACTAAGGTAACTACTAGTGAAATAAATGCATTCAAATCATGATAGGACCTTTTCAAGCCATTTGCAACCTTTCTAACTAATTCTGGAAGCCTTTGGGAATTTCCATGTTAATTTCCTTCCAGATAGCACAAGGAATGTGGAGAAAATATCATGAAATAACATAGTCACTAATTTGACATTGTCTAAACTCAACTGGGGCTATAACCTCTCCCTTGAGCCTATATCCATTTGACTATAGGTTTACAGCCGTTCCCATAGGCTTATGTGCATGCAACTATGGCTAGAACTGAGGGAAACCATTAATCCTTCAACCCAATACCTTTTCCAACTGTTGCATCCTCTTCTCCACTATCTGTACATGCCTCCAAAATTCTGAATTGGCTTCTAACACATCTGCAAGTAGATAAAACATGCCTCCCAAGTGTCATTTCCAAGTTTACCTAGAAGTGCCAACAAACAAGGTTGGAAAGTATGACAACAAGTCCTCCACTCTCCATCAAACCTATGAATAATATGCAACACATATGAAGCACCTCTGTAACCTCTATATCACCATCATCAAGCCATCATATGAATACTACAAGTATCCTCAAAGGAATATACATGAATACCTAATGAAGACCTAGTTTATAAATCAACTAGTGTGCCATGAATGATTTTCATTACATGTAGATCTACTCATCACCTATAGAAGCCTCCTATAACTGTAGTAACATCAGAAAAAAATCATGAAATGTCCATCAATTTAAATGCAAAATCCTCCAAAACCATCATGATACCATCATGCTCCATCAATGCCATCACATGAGTGTGCCATCAAGTGTGTCATCATCAATAGGATCAATCATCAATGGAAATACATACGGACACACACCATGGTCCATCAATATGCACCATCATGAGGTTGACATAAGTGTGTGACCTCTAGATTTGTTATCATTGCCAACACAACCATCTCACTATCAATACATCATACCAACCAATAGGACCACCAAATCAACATCCATCACACATGCGTATGAAAAGTATGACTATGCCCATGACCCTGTGGACATCAATGCCAACACAATAATGCCAACAGACTCCCCCTTTGGAATTGATGTCAATCTCATCAACATGCGAGGTTGATCAACTGTACACTCTCCAAAACTTAATTTGCACTATAACCTTCAAAAATCTCTCCAAATTCTCTCCCCCTTTGACATCAACGGCAAAGGGTAAACTCCAAATGAATAGGAAACAAGAAGTGAAGTGGATCCAGGTGGATATTGGTGGCCACCCTCCTATTCCACTTGGGGCCCCACCATTGTCTCTTTGATATTAATGAAATGAAGTGTTATTTCCACTGAATATTTGTATTTATGGTTAAATGTGTATTTTGTTGCATTCCTGCATAAATCCAGATTAGCGGTATCAGAGCGGTCTACTTTTTCTCGATCCTTCTTTGCATGTCCCTAACAAGGTCGGAGTATAAGGAGTTAGGGCTCGATCTAGTTGAAGCTTTGCAAGATCAGCCTCGAAATCCTCGACGACCACCCATGGGGGATGAAAAGAAAGATGAAGAAGTAGGAGATCCTATCAAAATATTGCTTGAGGAGGCCCTCGAAAAACAAAGGAACGCGATGATGGATAAATTTGCCCAGATCCTTCGACGACTGCCCACTAGCGATGCATCTACATCCAACAACCACTCTAGTGGTGTGACTCCCTTTAAGGTACAAGTAAACTTTGACATTCCCATATTTTAGGGTCAAATAGATGCAGATTCTGTAGATAGATGGTTGAATCTATTCGAAGGATATTTCTTGGTTCATGAACTTTCTGACCGGGAGAAGATTATTTTTTCACTCCTTAAAGCTACCCCCCATGTAAAGGACTTGTGGGAAACCTACTCTGAGAGAAAGGACGAGATAGAGCCTTCACTGTTCTCAATTGTAACCACTTGGAATTCTTTCTGAGATGCCATCAAGGAACAATACTATCCCATGGGGAGCTATGAGGACAAGTACATACAATGGACCACGCTGCGGCAACAAAGAGATCAAGATGTGCATGAGAGGAAGAATATGTTCCATACCCTACGCACAAAGTTGGGTATCAAAGATTCAGAGAAACATTTGGTGCTAAAGTATCGCAATTGTCTGCACAGATACATTTAGGAGGAAATTGAGTTCCTCGACATCTCATCTCTTGGTACGACATACCAATATGCTTCCAAGATTGAGTAGAAACTCAAATAGAAGAATCAAGATTTTGGATCTGTGAATCAAAAGCAAGGGAAAGGTGCCCCCAAACTGCAAAACAAAGGACAAAGCCAAGGCATGGCAGCCCAATACAACCTGCCAAATTCACAATAAAATAAAAATTCCGTGAAGCCAAAGAAGGACATAGGAAAGTGGTGTGAGTTCTATAAGAGATACACTCACAACACAAGTGAGTGTCGGGCCAAGCAGTCGATGGTAGTTGAGATGAGGGCTTCTGAATTAGATGCATGCTCTGACTTTGAATCAGAACATGACAAGGGGAATGACAAAGGGAAACAGATTATTGATGCAGAGCCCAACGCCACCATTTCCACTGCAAATATCTAGAAGGAGGAACCAAAAGATCCAAAGGAGGAGGAGTGTCTCTTCCACTCGCAAATGTTGATAAAAGGTTCCCCGCTATAGTTCATTGTTGACAATGGGAGTGAAAAGAACCTCATTTCAGCAAACAATGTGAAGTAGTTGGATTTTCTGACCACAACACACCCACATCCATACAGCATCAGGTGGCTTCACCAAGGATGGGATCTCCGCGTCAGCCAGTAGTGCTGCCTTCCCTATAACATCAAGCCCTTCACAGATGAGCTATTATGTGACATTGATCCTATTGATGTTTCTAATGTATTATTAGGCCAACCATACTTTTGGAAGAAACATGTTGTGTATGAGTCTCAACCTCACGTTGTTATTGTTACTTTGGGAAATAAGATGTACAGGATACTAGAGGTACCACTGCCTACCACTATCTCTTTGGTTACTGAAAAACAATGCAGCAAGCTCATTTGCCAAACCAAGGTTTTTTTTTTCTGATCATCCGCCCCCAAGGAAAGAAGAAGATTGTTTCCATGACCTCCAGATAGGGCTCCTCTGCATGACAACAACAAATGGACAAGGTTGTGGAGGAGTACGGGGACATATTCACCTCACCCACAGTGGTTCCTTTTCACTGTCAGGTCAAGCACCCCATTGATTTGACCCTAGGTGCACCGCTACCCAATGGACCAATCTATCAGTGCTCTATTCTAGAGAACAATGAAATCAAGAGGCAGATTCAGGAGCTGCTGCAGAAAGGTCACATCCGGCCAAGTTAATCGCACTGTGGGAGCTCGATCATGTTGGTACATAAGAAGGATGGGACTTGGAGATTCTATATTGACTATCAGGTGTCGAACAAGATCAATGTCTGGAATAGGTACCTGATCCCATGGATTGATGACCTCTTGGACCAACTCAAAGGGGAGAAATATTTCAGCAAGATCGACTTGAAGTCTGGGTATCACTAGGTACCAATTGAACCCTTTGATGTGTGGAAGACTGCCTTCAAAGCCAAGGAGGGCCTTTTTGAATGGTTGGTCATGAATTTTGGGTTGACGAATGCTCTTGCAACCTTCATGATGTTGATGGATGACATCTTGCGGCCATTCACCAACTCAGTTGTAGTGGTCTACTTGGATGACATTCTGATCTTCAGCCAGACTTGGGAAGAGCACCTCCACCACATTCGACAAGTCCTCCAAACATTGTGGCAACAAAATTTGTGTGCCAATATGGAGGAGTGCACTTTTAGCATGATCCAGGTTCAATATCTAGGATACATTATTGATGAAAGGGGGGTGCATGTGGATCCAACCAAGATCTAAGTCATTCAGGATTGGCCAGCCCCAACCACTCTAACAAGGCTTCACAGCTTTCTAGGTCTTGCAAATTTCTACCACAAGTTCGTGTTGGGATTCTCTCATATCACTTGGCCCTTGAGTCAAGTCACCAAGGGAGGAGTGAAAGAAAAATTATTTTGGTCGGAATCTCAACAGAAGGCATTCGTAGAATTGAAACATTGTCTATGTTCTGCCCCAGTGCTCACATTACCAGACTTGCAACAACCATTTTAGATCAAGACAGATGCCTCTGACTATGCTATTGGGGCAATTATTAATCAACAAGGGGCATCCAATGGCATATCACAGTGAGACATTGTATGACATAGTTTTCAAGTATCCCACTTATGAAAAAGAAATGTATTCCATTGTGTAGGCTTGTCGACAATGGAAGCATTACATTTTGGGGCAGGAAACAATCATCCACACAGACCACCAACCCCTGCAGTTCATATAGACACAAGCGAAGTTGAAGAATGATCGCCATCATAAGTGGTACACATATCTGCAACAGTTTCATTTTAACATCAAGTACAAGAAGGGTAGCACCAATAATGTTGCAGACTGCCTCAGCTGACTACCGACTGTGGCGCTAACCACTGTTCTCAAATATTGTGGGCCCGATAATTTTGATTGGCCGCTTCTCTACAAGAGAAATCCAGAATTTTGCCACACATACAAGGCACTATTGGAGGGTACGCAAGTTCCAAATTTTCACCTCCAATATGCACTCTTATGTCATCTAGGACACCTTTGTGTTCTTTTAAGCAAGCATGCCAAGATGATATGGGAAGCACATTATAGTCGAGTTGCTGGGAATTTCAAGGTTGAGAAAATAGTGGTAGTATTGTATAAGTATTTATATTGGCCAAACCTTTGACAGGATGTCGGGAAGTACATCAGATCCTGCACTGCTTGTGCCATTGCCAAACAGACCATCAAGAAGTAAGGCCTATATACTCTGCTACCTACCCTAATCGATGTTGGGAATCCATCTCCATGGATAACATGTTGGGCCTTCCTTCTACTAAGCATGGAAATGACTGTGTTTTTGTGGTCGTCGACAAATTCTCGAAGATGGCCATTATGGCGGCCTGGAAGAAGAATATCACAGCAGAAGCCACTGCTAAACTCTTCTTTGAAAGAGTGTGGGTGCACTTTGGGATCCCACAGTCTATCATATTAGATTAAGAAAACAGGTTCCTCAGCATATTTTGGTCTAGCCTCTGGTCAATGTTGGACACCAAGCTGACCAAGTCCACAACTTTCCATCCCCGAACTGATGGCCAAACAAAGGTCGTCAATAGGATGATTGTACACATTCTACGCATGTACACTTCAAATAATCCAGGAACATGGGATGAGAGCCTCCCCTATCTACATCAAATTTATAATTGGGCTCTCCACAGCTCAATCGGCCACAGGTGGGCTTGGGTTTCCAAACGCTATGTCCCATTGACGTAGCCATGCCATTTGCGGCTACTCAGGCCAATTCAGCTCATGTCCAGTCTAAAGCTGAAAAAGTGAACATCTTCATCGAGCGCATTAGAAAATCTGCCAACAAGTTCATGACATATTGTACAGAGCTAATGCTAAGTACAAGCATAGACATGATCAACATCGGGTGCCACACAACTTCCAGGTGGGCAACAAAGTGTGGCTACATTTGCAGAAGGAACGCCTCACTGGACCCCACTGCAAGCTTCTCCCACTCTGATACGGGCCATACACCATCACCTAGGTGTAGGGAATAATTCATTTGAGCTCAGCATTCCACCATTCCATGGTCTGCACCCAGCATTCAATGTGGACCACCTTCGTCCCTACTTCCCACCTCTATTGGACACCTCTGACATTGAAGAACAACTCACACCAATAGAGTTAAACCCAGACTGCATGGAACATGCCACCACATATTGTATCATGGACATGAAAATAAAGAAAAATCGCCAATAGAAGATCCAACTGTATCGGGTTGTCAAAGTTGGCCAACTCCTGCACCAAGGAAAGTGGTTCAATAGGGACCAAGTTCAACAGAAGTTTCCACATCTCATGGAGGAACTCAACGCAATGGGGACCATTGCCTCCTAAGGGAGGAGGAATGATCCAAGTGGATATTGGTGGCCACCTCCCTATTTCACTTGGGGCCCCACCATTGTATCTTTCATTTTTTCAGTTTTGGCACAACTTACTATTTTTAGAAGTTTTTTGGGTCCTAAACTTCCGGAGCCATTTTGAGGCCCTAAACGATGTTTTTTGGGCATCACGCCTCCGAAAAATATGATTCTATTCTGAAATTGATATTTGCAGCCAAAATTTGTAGTCCTCATATAGATATTTCTAATGATGTATCTTGTGCGTCAAACAGAGATAGTATGCCAAAGTTACGACCCCGGGAAGTTGAAACACCAATTTACCCAAACGGGGCCCATAGTGTTGGCGCTTCATCTCCTAGGGTTAGGTTTTTGGATGGTTAGGGTTTTCCATTATTTATCTATAATAAATAGGCCCTCGAGCCTCATTGTAAGATAGTTCAAAGGCTGCTGCCACATCTCTTCTCAAAGATAAGCTACCAGCGCCTTAGCTAGTTTATTTCCATTCTGTTTGTAAGCAAATTTCAGTTCTTTGATATTAATGAAATGAAGTGTTATTTCCACTGCATATTTGTATTTATGGTTATATGTGTATTCTGTTACGTTATTGCATAAATCCAGATCATAAGCACAAGTATTGGAGCAATAATTCTCTACATGGTTGAAATATAATGCATATCAAAGGCCATCCATGCCTCCAATCGTCATCCTCTATCACTCCACATATCAAAAGCAGTAAGTAGCAAATATATCCAAGCAATATTTAGAGCAACATACCAACCAACACCTCTAGAAACAAGCAACAAAATGACAACATAAAGGCAACCATAATCAATATATGCAACATGTGAAACTATGAGCAACATCAAGTAAAACAACAGCATGCAGATGAGAATCATCCAAACTCCTCCTCATAACAAAATCATATGAGCATAACATAAAATGTAACAACATCCACATGAGAAAACCACAACAAATCTGCCCCTTAACTACATAACATAAACCACCATAAGATCTCTTCACATGAGGCCAAGAACCCCACTATCATAGCATAGTATGAGGTATAGAATGAACACCTCCAGGCATATCATAATTCCAACAATGTATGGATGAAGTAAATAGGAAGAAATAATTCTCCCCCTAAACACATGCCATCTCCAAACTGTAGAGATACCAATTGTTGGGTTGAAACGATCGCTTCCACTAAAAACAATGCTTCCTTTGACAAATAGAAGCACCATATGGACTAAGACTCCACATGCCCATGATTCATAGTAACATATACATTGAAAAATACATGGTTGTAGCAGCGATACAATAGACCTCATACATAACTCATATGACCATAACATGACCTCATGACTCATGGCTAAATGACTCAAAGATACTATAATACAATTACATTGCTCCATGAGCATTATACATAGATTTTCAATAAAATACATAGATGCTATGATCATCCTATGGATCAATGAATAAAATAAAAAATGCATCATGAAAATTACATCATCATTATCCTATATGTGTGATTTAAATATGACTCCATAAGGCTCCTCCAAATCAAGCCTATCACCATGATCACTCAACAACTATTGACTCGACTCAGTACCACCATAAAATGATGAAACAATAGTAAATGCATGAATTTAATAAAATGAATATTACAACATATGTATGGTTGGTCCATGTCTCATGTCATCAAAAAATATCGTGGAGTCATGATCACAATCTATGCATGGTTGCACATATTTTCAACCAGATATTAGTGGAAACCAAAAGTATATACATGGCTGAACATTTTTCTCTTATTTCCACTCATGAAAGACATATAAATTTTCTACAAACACATGGGAGAAAAATAATAAAATAGAAAATATAAATAATGAATCTCAATACCATGCATAGCTCCCCCTGAGCTCAATATACCTCCAATAGACAGGCTGATACTATGGAGCTGAATGTGCATGAGGCTAAAAATAACTCATCATATGTTGCTACAAAATCCATCATACGATACTCCTGAAGTTATGAACCTCTCATGAAATATAGTCATCTATATGTATGCATGAAATAACCATGAACTGGAAGAGGGAATGATCTTCACTACTTGAAGAGTTGTTGCTCCTTTCTACACACTGTTTTGGGCTTCTTTTATTCTTTCATTTGGTTCTTCTCTTCCTTCACTGAATTAGTGCTAGATCCTCCTTGTTTTTGATAAATTTGATGGTTTTGGATTGAGTAACGAGGAAAAAAACAATCTCTTGCCATATGGCCAAATCTATGGCATATAAAGCACTACACATGGGAAAGAGAAGAAGTAAGAGGATCAAATCTCCTATTGATCATGCTATATCTAAACCGTGCATGAAATGTGTCTCTCATCCAATGGTTAGATCTATAATCCATTGCCTTATGGCCAAACATGTGACATGAGTAGAAATAACCATAAAAATCTCAAGTATACATGTTTACCATTCTTCTTGACTGTTGGAATTGTTGGAATCTCTATTGATATGGTCTATATGACCAGCACTAGTAATTTTCTGCAAAATGCCCAAACATATAGCAGTTGTAACATTCTACTTTATACACAAAAGGAACAAAAGGACTTTGATTCCTTTGAAATATTATAGATCTACCATGACTATCTCTAGGATAAATTTTTTTTCTTATTGTAGGTGCTCCTTGATATTTTATTCTTTGTTGTTGGTTTTGATGCTTGATCCATGCTAGTTCTGCTTTCTTTTCTATTGCTGGTTCTTTTGAATGTTAATTGGCTACTAGATATTCTTCTTATTACCTTGGATCTCATTTTTTCTATTGGTATTGTTTTCTACAGTTTTCTTGGGTTCTTCTGTGATATTTCAAACTAGAATCACCCTTTTTAAATCCAAAACTATTTTTATCCATTGGTGATAATTGGATCTCAAGGAAATTATGTAAGGCTATGGTACTCTTCTCCATTTTTGGTTTCTTCCTCAGGGAAACCACTTCATATTCTAATTTCTCACATTCATCTTCCTTCTCTTTGTATTTCTTCCTCATGGCTTCCTCAACTCTTTCAAATTATTCCATATTAAATTTTAAGCTCAAAATCTCTTCTTTGAGCTTAGCCTCCTTATCATCACATATATTCAATAGTTTCCCTTTATCCTTGCATGCAAATGTTACTCTAGAAATCTCATATATAAGAATTTTAATAACATTCTCATCTTCACTATGTGCTTCAACATGATATAGATATTAATCAAAATTATAACTCAACAAAAAATCATTAAGGTTTATACCTTCAAGAGCATGAATTTTTTTATCTCTTCTCATCATCTATTGAATCATGTGCACTGGAGGAATGAGATTCTTGTGGTTCATATTCTTGTTTTTGGAGGTTCTTATTTTTGTTCTTATTCTTATTTCTCTTCTTCTCATTATCCTTAGTGCTGCTCGTGCCATCACCAAATATGGATTCTAGCTTGTCCCACATATCTTTGGCAAGTTTAAAAACCATTAGTCTCTTCATATCATCACTATGAATATTCTCATAGATTATACATTGTGCTTGTGCATCATGCTGCAAAACTATTAAAATTATGAGACTGTAGTAAAATTCCACTTTAGATAGCTTATATAGTTGAAATCATAAGTGCATTAGATTCCTCTTTTCGAGAGGACCAAAATATACCTACAGATTGCCACAATCAGTTGAGCGAAAGTTAAATTTTGAATTATTTTATTTATTACAGTGAAATCGAATGGGTCAGCCTGAGCACATGTGGAATTAGTTAAGTCAGCCTTAACCCCAAGTGGAACCACATAAAATCTTTTAAATATAAGTGACCTTAAGATCATTCTTAAATATTACTCAAGAGATTTTCTATTTGCATCCATTTTCTTGGTTTTTCTATTTTTTTCTAGCTTGCACAGGCTCGATAGAAGCAGTTTGCGCAAGGTCCATAATCGCAGGCGAGAGGCTTTCTCTAATCTAGGGCTTATGGATCATAGACACAGGCTTGAAACTGAGTTTTTCAGGCTATAGCCATGGGAACATGGGGTTATGATTGCAGCCAGGGTGTCATAGCCACAAGTACAGTGTGTCAAGGTAGCGGCTATGGTTTTAGGGACTGATCAGGATGATATAGGCTATAGCCATAGGCACAAAGTGTCTTTCCTCTGTCTAGGGAGATATAGCCGCTAGCATAGAGTATCATGGGTTTGGATAAGGGATTTTTGAGTAGATATGGGATAGATCGACCTCAGATAGCTCCCGCAATGTTTCTTGATATCGTCTGCAATATCACAGATGCTCACAGTCAGTTTTTGATAGTGTCATGGATTCACATCTAGGATTTTAAAGTTGATTTCAGTTGGCTTCAATGATCTATTGGATCCGTGTTTCTTATTGGTGTATATTTGTATATCTACTCTGTATATATTCGTTGCAGATCAGGACCTCAAAGATGAATCTACAGTTCTTCGAAGTTTTTGCTTAGTGAAAACAATGTTCAACAATATGTTACATGTAGTTACAATGCATTACAGTTCTTAGAATTAGGATCCTTCAACAGAAGTATGTTTAAGGTTATATTATGCATGTGTTATTTGTTTTACTGCATTATGAAGATATGGATCAATGGATCATTTTACTTTTGTTGCTGAATCATTTGATGATGATCTGAGAAGAAGAATTTTCAAGGATTTTCCCCATAGTGGGTTTTTCCCTGGCCTTAGACCAATCTTGGTGTCTATATGTGTGCATGCTTCTCTTCCTATGTTATTTATGTTTCAAAGCATAGATGATGATGATGTTATTTTTCTTTCCACATAGTTGCATATGTTAATGGTTAATAGTGTAAATATGAATAATGATATAATGATATGGTGTGAAATTAATATGTTAATGAAGAAATGAAACTATCAAAACAAATATCAATGTAGCCCTATGAAAACATTAACTAAAACTTCATCTGGAATTGGATCTTTGACACAACCTTCACACATTACTTTCAAAATCTTAGATCCACAAGATAAAAAATGAGATTTTTACATTTTTGTGCCATACGTTGTAATTTCTAGTAGTGATGATAACCATTCCCAAAAAAAATTCAAATTTTTGCCAAGAAATGCCAAATCTATTGTCCAACGATCAAGCTCCAATCAGGAGCTCCACTCTGATACCAATTGTTGTAAAATTTTTAGCCTTACTGAGAGGGGGGGTTGAATCATTAGTGTGATATATATATATATATATATATATATATATATATATATATATATATATATATATATATATATATATATATCATTTTTTGCATTTTATTAACTTCAATTACTGAATCACATACATTGAATAGTAGAAGCTCATTAAATATTAGCAGATCTATGCATAAATCATAAGAAATAAATAAACCATATGAGCAACATAAACATGAACAAGAACAAAATAAATCGTCAACACATGATACATAATATATCTGGTGGAAAAACCTTCACCAGGAAAAAAACCACCCATGTTGTTGGTGCTCTGCTTTGAATTTCGATTATTCAAGCAACTAATATTTTACATAGTGTGTTGACTCCCATGATCATGTAGACGTGACCTCATATACATAACGCCAACACCCATCGACTAGGAGACTCGACACTACTGATTAAATTAGAATATTCTATTCTTTATGGATCTCTAAATACTACCATCCATTGAAGGTCACAAAAATCAGTCGATCCTCACCTCACTCGGATGGGACTATCCAACCACCACTGGATTGATAAAATTATTCCTTTTCGATGAAGCTTTGTGATGTAGGAGCATCAAGGCCAATTTTCATTATTTAATTATGTAATAAAGGGGGGTGTGACATTTTAATTGTTTTATTAATTAATTTGTTATTTTTAAATAAATTAGGAGATAGATTATAAAAGTGAGGATTCTGTATATATTCTTTTATTAATTAAAAGGATATGAGAGAAAATAGAATTAGGTAGAAAATTTAGGGAGTATGAATTCTATGTACGGGACTTTGTTGAGTCCACACCTAAAATGAATTTAAATTAGATTTAGTTGAGGATTAGGTGGAGAGATTTTTGGAATGAATTAAATTCATTATTTATGTATAAATATGAGTGCTTTTGTGAGGAGGAAACACAATGGAACAGTTGAAGAGCTGAGATAGTTGAAGAGTTGAGTGAGTTGAGGAGTGGTTTGAAGGGCCAAGAGCCAAGAGGCCGCCCAATGTAATATATGGCTGGAGAATTTTTAGATTTATATATGTAGTGGTTTTCATGGCTCTTTTCGCCTTCATGTAAATTTGAGCTAAATGTTTTTTTTTCATGGTTTTATTTTATAGAAAATTTGAGCATTATCAGAGTTGAGTGTGGAGTTCGATTCTTATATGCCAGGATCTGCTTTCTAGCATTTTCCTTCATCATTTTGGTATCAGAGCTTACATTGATGATCGCTGGTTGTATCAATGTGGAGAATACACCTTGAAATTTCAAGATAGTCTCTAGAAAGAGAGATTGAAACAGCGTGAGACTATGTCTGCAAAGAGTGTTTTGATATGAAAGAACACCATGAGGTATGGACGGTGTTGACGGAAGTGGAGAGAACACCTTAAAGTGCATAAACACTACGATGTATGGATGGTCGAATGAAGGATTTGGAAAGCATAGCTAAGTCATAAAGGGACCACGGTTTAGGTTGACATTCTGCACTCAAATTCGTGACAACCATGATGTCAAATGCGAGTCGGTTGATCAAATGATATATTGTGAAGATTGAAATAAATTCTATATCAACAATGATTTTAAAATGTGCAAGATGATTACGTTATAAAGTTTGATGCATGCCGCAGGTAATTATTCCTTCTATAGCATATTTGCATATGAATATGTTCTGATGTTTTCTGAGTTGACGGGATTGACTGTAAGCTGGGAAAAAGAGTGCGGTTATGGTGTAGCGAGAGCCATAAGCCAACGTGAATCTGTTAGTTGTTGTATGATGGAAGGAATGTCATAGTCAATCTATCTGGAATCACCAGAAAACATTTATATATTACCATGGACGTTGAATGGATGAAGTCACATCGTTTGAGAGGCAAATTTGAAGTGCTTTTATAATGTGTTTACAAAACCGTGATAGTAAGAGATTCACAGGCCAACATACAATGGAGAAACCATGAATGGAAACATTGCCATCGCTGGGAATTAACAACACCACGTTTTGGTTGGGGTCAGTTCCATTGTAGGGAGCATTGTTGTCTTGGAAATATTGTGTATCCAAGGCCATAGTGACCACACCATAGGCATTACATGGTAAGGTTTTAAATTTGTTGAGATATGAATTGAACCTTGTTAACACTATATGAATTGGTCGAATCAAGCGAATTGTATGGATCATAATAGCAAACCAGACCTCCGTATAGCCATCAACTTCTGGGCATGGTAGAAGCAGTGTTGCTATTGAATTTTCCTTGCTCGTTGCATACGTATGGCAAGTGAGAGAGTGGACAACCATTAACTTAATTGAAGCAGCATTGAAGCTGTTGAATGCAGAAATGTTGTTAAAAGGGATCGAGGGTAACTGATGAGTGGACATAGAGCTTGAATGCTGATTGTGGAGCTACAGGTATGTGGCTTTGATCGATTCTCTTGCAGAGCAGAAGTTAATGAAACAAAACCTTATTAAAATATAAAAGCCGGTTGTATAAATTCCACAAGTTCTTAACTTTGGTTAGTGCCTTAATTAAAATGTTCCAGCACTCTATTTCAATAGATATTATTAAGAATTGAAGTCCGAATGTGTGAATTTTAAAGGTCTACTATTATATTCCGAGAGGTCTTTTTAAATGCTTGTAATATGTCCGAAGGTTTGGATATATTTCAAAGACACTTTATTAAAGTGTTGAAACTGAAATATATGATGAGAAAGGATTGAAGCTGGTTTTAGTTGCTTTTGATATATATATATATATATATATATATATATATATACATGTCAACATTGAAGTGGCACAGTGGAAGCAAGGTGGCCTATAACTCATAGGTCCTAGGACAAAGAGAAGCCAAGTGCAGAAGGAGAAGTTGCATTTTGATGAATGACAAGTGTGAAGGATTGCGGGGAAGTGGATTAAACGAAGTCCACACGTGAACAGATGCAGTTCACAAAGGAGGGGAAGATGACTGTTGATAGTCATTTTCGGAGATCTGATGAAGAGTATGAGTGGGAGAAGGGTGAGATAACAATTCACCTTTAATTGTTAATGAAGTTGTTGCAAGAAAATGTGAGAAACCAGACACATGGTTGGACCATGAGAAAGAAGGTGAAGTGGTAGAAGCTACACGCAAAGACGGAAAAGCAGGTAAACATACAGTTGATGGAGGAGCTGAGGAAGCTCGAGCAGATATTGAGTTGTGAAGAACTCAGAGAGGCTGAGTTAAAAATGGATATTTCCATTTGTGGTCCGGAACATGGTGAAATTCTGGGTGAAGAGATCAGTGAGGAATATCTCATGAACTATTGGGATAGTTCAGAAGCATCTGAAGATGTGTTCGTAAAAGAAGCAGGGGAGGCTATGAAGCCTTCCAATTTTTCTCACAGTTTATGTATGTTTGTAGGATGTGCGAAAGACGGTGAACAGTCTGATGGAACTGTCACAAAGGAGAATGAAATTCTTGAGGTAAAGTCTGGTGTAGAATTCCTTTCAGATAAGGAATGTGATGATTGGTCAACAACAAATGAAGGTATGGAAAGTTGTGTAAAATTTCTGAGCTCTACTCCAGTTGAGGTTGTTAAGTTATACAGAAAGTTAGATCTTCAGAGAAGAGAGTTAGAAAAGCAGAGGATCTATCTTCAGGGAGAGTTACTGAAAGACACAGAACAGGGAAACATTTTTCAAAAAGATGATGTGGAGGAGGGACTAACTGATAGTCTCATAGAGGAATTAAATCAACATACTGATGTGCTGATGGACAAGGGAATCTCAGAGCAGCATACTGAAATGTTGCCAGCAGCGGAAGGGGCACTGAAGCCTTATGTTTTTTATTCTAACAATTGTTTTGTGAGTACAGGTTTTTTTGCTGATGCTGGAGGAAATATATTGGAACGAGAAATTGAACTAATAAGGAGGATAATGATGAAGATATCCCGGAAGAGGACAGAAACAGTAAAACAAAGTAGAAGCAGCAAGAGAAAGACAACAAAATATTGTGAAAGCATAGTCAGTGGGGCGATGTAGCATAAAGTGTGGAAACCTGGAGAAGAACAACAGACAGAAGCAGCGACAAATGCAAAGTTGCAGCACAAGATATGGGATCCAGGCAGACACAGATCCAAACACATGATCAAGCGATCATGATTAATTTCAACCTTGGGAGTCTGATGCAGGAGCATCAAGGCCAACTTCATTATTTAATTATGTAATAAAGGGGGGTGTGAAATTTTAATTGTTTTATTAATTAATTTTTATTTTTAAATAAATTAGGAGATAAATTATAAAAGTGAGGATTTTTCATATATTCTTTTATTAATTAAAAGGATATGAGAGAAAATAGAATTAGATAGCAAATTTAGTGAGTAGGAATTCTATGTACGAGAATTTGTTGAGTCCACACCTAAAATGAATTTAAATTAGATTTAGTTGACGATTAGGTGGAGATATTTTTGGAATGAATTAAATTCATTATTTATGTATAAATATGAGTGTTTTTGTGAGGAGGAAACACAGTGGAACAATTGAAGAGCTGAGATAGTTAAAGAGTTGAGTGAGTTGAGGAGTGGTTTGAAGAGCCAAGAGCCAAGAGGCTGCCCAATGTAATATATGGCCAGAGAATTTTTATATTTATATATGTAGTGGTTTACATGGCTCTTTTCGCCTTCATGTAAATTTGAGCTACATATTTTTTTTTTCATGGTTTTATTTTATAGAAAATTTGCGCATTATCAAAGTTGAGTGCAGATTTGGATTCTTATATGCTAGGATCATGTTTCTAGCAGAATTCCGACATCACTTTGATATCACTCCTCCACCTCCAGGAAGTCATTTCTCCTCACCACAATGCAGAATTCCTTTCATCTATTTTCAAAATGGATCCCACGACACTATGCTCAACAAGAATTCAAATCTTCAACCATGATCTCATCTACAAGATATCATCATCAAATAAAATAACAAACTCTACAACAAATTTTTCTCCAATATATGAAAACTATGGCCACACAAATATGAATACAATTAGATCCTCATAAAAAAATAATGCTACATAATAAAAATGACATAATAAGACAATATGGATATGTTTGAAATTCATTAGTAACTCTTACATAAAAAAAGTGTGAGAATCACCATCAAAAACTCTATCCAACAAAATACACAACTCTCCAAATAAATCACTACTCCAGAAACTCCAATTCTATTCTATTCTTCAATATGCTTCAGATATTCACATTATTCATGCATTAGCACTCATGAGCTGAAGAATATGTGTTGTACACAAGATCTGAAGTATCAACACTCAAATAGACCTTCTCCAACACCCTCTATAACATCATCAACTTAATAAATCATCAATCAACACTCACATAACTCCCAGATCAAGTATATAAAACATGTAGGGTGAAATTGAGTTTGGGTCTATGATTAAAGGTACATAAATTGGACCAAATAAATCGGCTAAGGTCACTACTAGTGAAATAAATTCATTCACATAATGAGTGGACCTTTTCAAATCATTTGTGACCTTTTTCACTAATTTTGGAAGCCTATAGGAGTTTCCAAGTTAATTTCCTTCCAAAAAATGCGAGGAATGTAGAGAAAATTTCATGAAATTCCATAGTCACTCGCTTGAAACTATTTGAACTCCACTGGGACTATAACCACTCCCATGAGCCTATCTCACCATGATTATAGGTTTCCAACTATTCCCATAAGCTTATGTGTATGCTACTATGGATATAACTGTGGGAAACCATCATTTCTTCATCTCAAGACCTATGCCAACTATTGCATCCTCTTCTCCAACATTTTTACATGCCTCCAAACCTCCAGCATGGATTTTGACACTTCTTCAAGTATATCAAACATGTCTCCCAAGTGTCACTACCAAGTTGACCTAGAAGGGCCAACAAAAAAGCTTGGCAAGTATGCCAACAAGTCCTGCACTCTCCATCAGACCTCTAAACAAGATAAAATACATTTGAAGCACCTATGCAACCTCTGTAGCACCATAATAAATCCATCACATCACTACTAAAAGTCTCCTCAAAGACATAAACATGAATACCTAATGAAGACATATTTGAAAACTTAACTAGTGGTCATGAACGATCTCCATCACATGTAGATCATCTCATCACCTGTAGCAGCCTCCTATAATTGTAGCAACATCAAAAAACCATCATGACATGTCCGTTAATGTACATTCCAATACATGCCAACTCTTCCTAGACCATCATGCTACCATAAATCTCTATCAATGGCATCACATGTGTGTGCCATCAAGTGTGTCATCATTAATAGGATCAATCATCAATTCCAATACATATCAACATACACCTGGTCCATCAATATGCATCTTCATGAGGTTGAAATAAGTGCATGAAATATAGAGTTAACATAGATTCCAACACAATCATCTCACTATCAGTACATCATGCCAACCAATAGGACCATCAAGTCAACGTCCATCACACATACATAAGATAAGTATGACTATGACCATGACCTTGTTTGACATCAATGACAACATATGCAAATGAAAGTACCTCAAAAGAAAAGGAAGGAGGAGAATTTAGATGAAATAAACAATCAATAAAATAGAGGAAAAATAATACGAGTGCATTATTCCCAATTAATAGCGTAATAGTAAAATAATACGAGTGCCTTATTCCAAATTAATAGTGTAATAGTTTCTCCTACTACCCTGCATGAAAAATGATATTTTATGGTCTTTCACTCAAATACAAACACAATTTTCAAATAAAGACAAATACTACATGAATTTTTTTCATGGAAAATTTTGTTATTTCTTCTAAAAATTTATGTAACTCCCACTCGGCCAAGACATACAACACAAATATCAAACAAAGTTTACTGTCTCACCTAAAACCTTACCATTTTGAGCTATTTTCTTCAAACAGTTGTTCCACTTCAACATCTGAATTGAAAATATTTTTCCTACACATATTCATGAGACCACTGAGGCAAACTTAGATTAAAATTGACCAAATATTAAATTTAATTGCATGAATAAATAAGAACTAGAAATGCTTGCATTCATGAATACCTGATGAGTTCCTCTTGATTTGGAGAATAAATTTTTGGAGTAGCTTAATAATGGAGAAAACCTCCTACCACTCGATGAAGAAACAATCAAGTAAACATTGAATTTGTTTTTTCTCTGTTGGATCGAGGGTGTTTTTCTCCAAGATTATCCAAATCCTAATTTATTCTCTACTGAACAGGGCCAACCACGTGGAGGTCGAAGCTCTCATGGTCCCTCCCTCTCTCCCCCCTTGACATGACTCCAAATTCCCCAATACACAATCTATATACTATAAAGGAAATAGTTGAAAGAGAAACATTAAGTTACATAAACAAAAAAACAAAAACAAAAACCAAAAAGAAAGAAAAAAGAAAAAAAAATCATTCATTCATTCGAAAATCCACAAAATATTTCATATCAATAAATTTTATCATAAAAAAATATGTTTACATAATATGAAACAAGGTCACGTACGTAAAGAAACATTCAGAAATTATCCATTAACATATAAAATTCATTCATTCATTTATTAATCATAGACACAAAAAAATTCAGCTCAAAAAAATTTATCATCCAAAATATGTTTTCATCATATGGCACATGATGTTTTCAAAATTTGAATGGCCATCATTCTGATGAGAACCATCATGAGGTGAATATGGTAAAAGAAGGTATGTTATGAATAGTGTGATATGTACTACATTATCATAATGAAATTTTCCATATGTTATGGATACATGTGAAATCATAGGTCATTACCATTTTAACACGGGTCTCTAAGATCGATACTTGTATTTCACTCTTTGTAATGATCAGTTCTCTATTCCATGATTGTTATGGGATTACTAGTACCACTATAACCTTTATTTATTTTATTGTGTTATGTATTTAACTGATAAGAGGTATCTACTTATAGATCAAACACCAATGTGATTACACATATCATACACAAGTACTCATAGCTTTATTGCTCATAACATACCAACAGTGTTATCTCCAAGTAATGATAGGGAGAAAGGATAGATATAGTTGTAATACTAGGTATAGTGATAAGGATAACCAATTCCCAAATATATTGAATTTTATCCATATTATCTTTTATTTTCATAAATGTACAACTAGTCACTACTTATTCCAAACATGTTATGTAATAGAGACAGATCTAGTACTAGTATGATATCATGTTCTAATGGGTAATCTATAAGATACAACGTATAAATGCTAATACAATATTATTTATAAACATCATTGGTTCAATATTCAACCTCATGAGTAATGGTAACCACTCTTGTTAACACTAGATTAGATCAACTTATTCTTGAATATTCATAATACTTCTATAAAACGAATGGTGGTTTTCAGACATTCCCTAATCCCTAATAAAATACTATGAATAGGTAAGGGTTATGATTTAACTGATAAAATAGCTATAATGATTACTATACCAGTACTAATATGGCCTACGTTTCGTCTTTATTAACTACGCAGATTAGGTAGAATGAAAAAGTGGTTTCATACTATTAATTGAACCTCATACAAGCTATAGCAAGGTAAGTATTCCTTATAATAAGGATAACATGATATGAACTATTACACTTATATTACACATAAGTATGATTGAGCTTCATAATGGATACAAAAGTAATGGGAATAATCATGGAAACATTATATATTAGTTAAACCCATATAAATTTCCTAATTTTGAGCTAATAGTTATGGTTACATCATGTGTTAAGAGATCATATTAATATCTGCATTTAGTTGGTGTGATAGAGTGTATACCTTATCATTGTAATTAATATAAATACAAGATGATTCTACAAACAAAGGAGATGAGTAATCAATATTGTTCAAACATAATTGTTATACATAATTTATCTTAAGCATGTTTGTTCTAGTATTCATAATATCTAATCATTTTATACTATTGATTCTCATGTACTAGTTAATTCAATGTCATTAATTTGGACAAATATGTGGTTTACATATGGGAAAACAACAAACAAGAAGTCGATAAAAAACATGATGATTACATATGGGATTTGCATTGAATACGAATATCTCACCTATTGAGATACAGTTCTTAAAGCTAACAACATGATAAATTATGTGGAATAAGACTATGATGACAACATATCTATGGGTAGTATAGCTATAAGGTAACACACTAAACAATTATGATCATACTAGGTATGATGATGTGACTAAACAAGTAAAGTTGTTGTAATTCCTTACAATTCTTCGAGCCATTATGAAACTATACTTATTTATAAGAAACATATGAGAGAGTAATAATTTTCCATCCTCGTATATTATAGTGAGAGAGACTGTAGATTTACCAATATCAATATTCATGCCAATGGAAGAATAATAAATATTTATTATTTTATTTGGTTATTTTCATCCCTTTTGGACCCATTAAAAAAAAGTAAGGTGTCATCTATAAAAATAAAATGAGATGTAAAAATAATCCTACCAATCACAAATCCCTTTAATAAACCCGCTCTTTTATAATGCCAAAGCCCTGCTAAAATCCATTCTCAAAATAAGAGCTTACTATCAAAATTCAAGGTTAACATCTTGGTTTGATTGATAGTAGAAAGGCTCGCAAAATAGACCGATAATATCCATAAGAATAGATACATTATTAATCAAAAAATTCCCATGATTTAGACCAAGAGTATCTAATTTAAAACCTCCATGGATGCAAGCCTAGGTTGGTAGAATAAATAGAAAATAATTTCCCTAATACACAAAAGACATCAATTTATCATATCTACAGGAAAATTTACAATTCAATAGAAATTATTCTTGTGGTGTATTTATATACAAAAATTATCACCATGGAATCAATATATGCAAATAAAAAGAAGGTTTCAATCCAATCAAGAAAGAAAACAACAATAGAACAATACTTGATATGTTCTGAGGTTTGACTAGAATCCATCGAGTATTGCATAGTTTAGGTCGAATTTTTGGTAGGGCACTCAGTCGACTTGAATTTTCATTAGAATATGGTAAACAACTCTCAATCAACCATCAACTCATTTTAATCTTGACTTGGTCTGAATCACACATCCTTAGACAAGGATCTTTGGTTATCCAATATGTCCAACAGAAAGGATGACTCTTGTCATGACAGATGTCATCATGCACAATCCAAAGACACCAGGAAAGAACCATTGACATGGAAGTGTACCTTCATCTTCAAATTATTTGAGAAAATAGCTAGAAATAAGTGGTTTGGTATTCCTTATCAATTATTTTACTGTCTTGTAACTGATACATTCTATTTTCATTCAAGAGAATTCACTAACATAGACATGTGGAAATAAGACCATGAGGGAGAAGCTTGGATTCTTTATTGAAGGTTGAGTACAAGAAATTTGTTTTTTTTGTAAGCAAGATTTTCTACTTTATATTAATAGAGAAAAATTTACACAATGTATAGACATAGTATCCATCTCTACCCCAGATTGAGGAAACAATAGTGTGTGATAAAAAATTCTCTTCCATTGGAAGGGGAAACAAAGTCTAAGTTTTCCATAGAGTTTAAAAAGTGAAATATAATACCATTCATATCACAAAAGAGGCGAGGTTTCTATGTTGTCCATTAAGCGAAATCAGGGTCACCATGATATTTATCAATCAAAATGAAAAGTAAATTATCAACCTTCTTCTTGCCAAGTCGCTAGTGCATAGCGCATGCCACACTATAACCTCATTGTAGTCATGTTGGTGCATCCTTGTACTTGATTTTTTCCTTCATTTTAGCCATGTTATTGTGTCCTTATACTTGCGTGCTAATTTTAGCATCCATAGCTCTACAATCCTCAATCCTCAAGGGCCTCTTCCAGGATGTAGCACACATAAGGGATAGGAAGAGGGGGGGAGGGAGGAGGATCTCTTTGGAGAGGATGAGTGGATGAGATGGCGGGAGGGAAACACAAGGGAGACATAGAAAGGGATGGGAGGTTAGGGGGGTAGGAAATCTTGAGGTCTCTGTAAAGTAATTTTAGCGAGGATGTGGAATGGTTAAGTTGTATAGAAAGCTATGATATTCGGTTTGTGTCTTTAGACTTGTCCTTCTCCCTATATTTTAGATGATGAGCTAGGAGAATGTGGAGATGAGAAAGGGAACTTCTCCCCCTACAGGTCTCCCCTTATTCCATGGAAACCACTCTTCTTCTGATGTGATCAGGGATGTTTTTATAAAACTAGGCGGTAATGGAGAAGTCATCTAGATTTGTTGGGGGATGACCACATCCTCTTCCATGACCCAGACATCATCCCCTTCCTTTGTCACTATTCATAATGGAGTTGCAAGGGTTGGGTTTCATGATACTGTGGTTGAGATATGCTCTATTCATTCATTCACAATTTTATTTAGGTGAGCAAGGGGTGATGACAAAGGCTCAAATTCCTCTTACAACTCAGAGGTGGGAAGAGGCGAGCTTGAGCTGGGGCGATGTCAGAGGCTTTCCTCTTGCAGCTTGGTGGTGAGCGGAGGCAGTATCAGGCTAGCGTGATGGTAGAGGGTAACCTCTTGCAACTTGGAGGTGGGCGGAGGTGGGCTTGGGCTAGGGAGATGGCAGAGGCTTTCCTCTTGTAACTATGATTAGGTGGGAGGAGGCTGCTCAAGATAGGGAAATGGCTCGTGAAACAAGTTAACACATCAACTTTGGATTTCTTTTAATGGTCTATGTTACATATATCATTGTGTTTCAGTTATTTTTAATTATTTTATGTTTTTTTTAATTTATTTTTATAGTGTTTTTGATTGAGGGGTTGCAAGAAAATTATGTATTTTTTACATCATTTAAATATTATGGAAAGTTCTTCTAGACGTGGGGACTGGTTCTAAGAATGAGCAGTGAGGTAATTAAGATAGGCCAAGATTAGATGAACAAGGTCATGAGAGATAAATTTCATGGTATGTTGGAAGGTGCCTCCAAATGTTTTGAGACGAAAGAGCATAACACAATAGGTGAAAATGAATAACACAATAGTGGGAGAAATACTAGTAATGTTTTCCTCTTCAAAATTATATTGGGTATGGATCAATTAAATTCTTAAGAAAATCAACATATCCATGGAGAATTAAGTCTTTTTCTTCAGTCATACAATTTTATTAGGATGGGGAAAGTCGAAACAGATCTTAGAGGAGGAAGAATGTGATGATGCATTAAATCCCATGGGTAGCTAGGTGTCATTGTTATCTATAGAATTTCATCACCTAAGTGAAGGATGTGGGAATAAGGGGTGATGGAATTCTTAGAGGCATTATTTGGTTTGATTGGCTTTTGGGTCCCATAAGTATCACGTGTGTGGTAGACTACTAGTTACTAAGGTGTCTATAGATTTGGAGGGGATGAAAAAAAATGAGACTTTAGCTAAGAGGCACTTGCAACCTTACCCAAGGATGGAGGGTAGGTGTTTATACCTGAGGGGAAGGAGTGGCTACTATGGGAAATAAGTCTAGTAGATATGAAAATGTAACAATGTTTTGCGCAATCATGTGTATCATGGGCTCAGAGAGGATCCCATGGAATTTATTATTGAATATTATCTAGAGATATCAACAAGGTAGGACATGTAATATCTTTCCAAAGCTGCATTGTGTCAACCAAGGTAGGAGTTGGGTCCCTATCCTTCGCCAAATTTTGTTTGTTACACACAAAGGATGATCCTAACATAAGGTTGTAGATGGTATCACCTCAAATGACATTAGTATACACACTTGAGTTGAACCTATGTTCTAAACCAAATGTGGTTCACCTTGATATCTACCAAGTAAATTAGAATCTTCGAAGGTCTTAGAAACAATTTGAATGTATCACAAAAATATTTACTTACCCCTATGAGGTGAAGTATGTTGTCTAGTTTAGACATTGCTTAGGGTTTATAGTGCATTATGGTTGATGGTAACGACCTTCCTGTTTTGAGGAATCATCATCATATGAAATATTGATGAAGAGATGACTACGATAGAATACATATAGCTAAATCCAATGAGTATATTGTTTTAGAAAATAATAATAATTCTAAACATATTACTAACTTATACACTTTTTCAAGCCCTCCCATATTCATATATGAGTCTTCAAACCCTCCCATAATTTCAATGCATTTATCTACTATAACCATGTCAAATTTCAATGCATATAAACACAAACTAAAATAAAATAAACATTGGCCCCTTTCACAAGTCACTCATTATGGGGTCAATTAAGTAAAGAAAAATTTCAACCAATTGGTAAATTTTAAGTGGTGGATTGGTACCTATTGGTAGGCCCACAACAAGTAAAAATAAGCTAGACACCAAGAGCATAAGGGAGACATATAATAAATTATGTATGATTCATTGAGCTATCATTTATTTTCATATGAATGGTGTTGACGATGATGACGACGATGATGATGATGTCGAGGATGACGACAATGATGTTCATGAAAATGATGATGATGATGATGACAACGGCCACAATTATGATGATGATGATGATGATGTTAAAGATGATGTGGATGAAAAATATGACAATGATGAAAATGATTATGTTGTTGAAGATGGAAAATATGATGGTGATGATGAAAATTCAATTCGTGATGACAATGATGAGAAAGATGATGATGAAGGGTAATAATTTTTCTCAAATGGAATGTTAAGGAGTTTCCTCAACCTTTGGACTATGAAGTACATTATAATATTGCAACTGGTAAATAGTAATAAATAATTTCATCTCCTTGACATTTATATATGTTATAATTTTTTTGTTTGATTATCAAATTCTTTCTGTGAATCGTATTTTACTCTCAAAACCCTTCCATATCATCAATGAATGAATCTACCATAAGCATGCCAAATTTCAATCCATGCAAGCACAAACTAAAAAATAAAATCAACATTTGCCCCATTCTCAAGTCATGGGAGTTCATGGGCCCATCAATAAATTATAAACCAAATTTAAACACCCAAAGATTAATTTAGTCAATTTTCTAAAAATAATTATAAGACCCCCTTGTGGGAAATCTACTCATGGGAAGTCATGGGTCGATATTTGTGCTCCTTGCCAAGTTAGGATGACCGACCAACTCATCAGACGGGAGCACTTGAAGGGAGGGTGCCCTTGGCAAGTGGGCGCATTGGAATGTCCAACATGTGTCGTTGCAATGGGTGTCAGGTTCCCTGACATGCCCAACACACGATGCCCCGATGGGCATCTGGGCGCCTTGCCTTTGTTCCAGCACGCCTAGGGCGCGTGTGTTCACCTTGCTGTGCAAATTAGTGAATACACATAATTATCCAATAAATTAAAATTAATATTATCATATGTTATTTCCATGATGCATGATCAATCAATTATTAACCGACTTTTAACATTGAAACATTAATTTAGTTAGTTATCTAAAAATCATTTATGAGAACTCCTTGTGGGAATTTTGTTCATGCATGGGCAGTCATGGGCTGACATTACTTCTTTTGTGTGGTCACCCCTTTCCAAGTTAGGATGACTCACCAACTCATCACACGTGCAACCTTGCTAGGAAGGCACCATAGCATGCCCAACACGCAATGCCCCCATGGGCGCCCGAGTGCCCTGCCTTCGTGTAGGCATGCCGAGGGCATGGGAATTTTCCCTATTGTGAAAATTAGTGAACAAAAATAAATATCTCATCAATGAAAACAAAATATCATCATTTTTTATTTCCATGACGCATGATCAATCAATTATAACCCGACTTTTAACACCTAAAAGATAATTTAGTTAATTTATCGAAAACATTATGAGACCCCCTTATGAACTCTTTTCATGAGTAATTGTTATAGAACATTTTGTTGCATCTGGTCAATAGGAATTCAAACGACATCATTCACGTCCTCTGAAAACTTTTTCATCTTCCCTACACAAATGCCTAAGCATAACTCTTTCGAAACCCTAAATTTCTTCCTGAAACTGCTTCATTTCAATGATTTTTAGGCCAATTCACCCTAGCCCTTCAAATACCAACATTCATCAACAGGTTGGATCTATTTGGACCCATGTTGATCACCAGCAGGGTTCCCCTTACTCGAGTGTGTTGATTCTATAAATTTGGGAAAAATAAAAAGATTCTCAAAGCTTCCTCTTCTAGAAAATTCTAGGAGTTGTTATAACTATTTACCTTGGATGAGAGTCTCGAATCCTATCTTATACTACCTTATAGATTTGACCCGTTATCCCTTGAGCTCATCCTCCCATCAAGAGTGGATATCAAGCCTAGATTGGTAAATGGATAAGAACTCTTAAGTTACCATCCTCTTCTATATGTTTGTGTCCCTCCACAAGATAGGGGTTGGATTTTGGAGATAGATTCTACCCTCATGATGCTGCTTTGAAATTCATTAGTCACTGAAGCTTCAATATCACTGCTCCACCTCCATGAATTCACTCCTCCTCACCACAATCAGGATATCCTTTCATATATTTGCAAACTAGATCCCAATACACTATGCTCAACAAGAATTCAACTCTACAACCATGCTCTTAGCTGAAAGATCTCATCCTAAAATAAATAAATAAAATCTTTGCAACAAAATGTTATCTAATATACGAAAATTGTGGCCACAAAATATGAATACAATCAAATCCTCACAACAAAATAATTCTACATAATACAAATGACAACATAAGAAACTATGGATATGTACCAAATGCATCAACCACTCCTCCATAAAAAAAGTGTGAGAATCATCACCAAAAACTCTATCCAGGAGTATACACAACTCTCCAAATCAATCACTACTCCAACAGCTAAAATTTTGATATATTTCACAATATGCTTAAGTTCTGCACATTATTTAGTCATTATCACTCATGGAATGAAGCATATATTCTCTACACAATATCTGAAGCATCAAAACTCAAAGAAACCTTCTCTAACATCCTGAACTCAATCAACCATCAATCAACACTCACATATCTCCAAGATCAATTTAATAAAACATGTAGGGAGAAATTGAGATTAGGGCTAGGATCAAAGGAGCACAAACTAGACCAAATAAATCCACTAAGGTCACTAATAGTGTACTAAATTCATTCACATCATGAGAGGAACTTTTCAAACTAGTTGCGACCTTTTCACTAATTTTGAAAGCCTCCGGGAATTTCCAAGTTAATCTCCTTTTGAACAATGCAAGGAATGGAGATAAAATCTTGTGAAATCCCATACTCACTCCCTCGAAATTGTATGAACTTGAATAGGGATATAAACTCTCCCTTGAGCCTATCTCCATGTGAATATAGGTTTCCAGCCGCTCACATAGCCTTATGTGCATGCGACTATGGCTAGAAATGAGGGAAAACATCAGTCCTTCATCTCAGGACCTATGCCCAATGTTGCATCTTATTCTATAGCATCTCTACATGTCTCCAAACCTATGACATGGATTTTGACACATCTGAAAGTATATCAAACATGCCTCCCAAGTGTCACTTCCAAGTTGATCTAGAAGGGCCAACAAACAAGGTTGGCAAGTATGCCAACATGTCCTCCACTCCCCATCAGACCTCTAAACAAGATACAAAAAATCTAAAGTGCATTTTCAACCTCTGTAGAACCATAATCAAGCCATCACATCACTACTACAATTCTCTTCAAAATTGTAGACATGAAGACCTAATGAATACCTAGTTTACAACTCAACTATTGTGACATGAACGATCTCCATCACATGTATATCTGCTCATCACCTGTAACAGCCTCCTCTAACTGTAGAAGCATCAACAAACCATCATGACATGTCCATCAATGTACATGCCAACACATTCCAAATCCTCCAAGACTATCATGCTACCATCATGCTCCATCAATGCCATCATATGATTGTGCCATCAAATGTTCCATCATAAATAGAATCAATCATCAATGCCAACACATATTGACACACACTATGGTCCATCAATCTGCATCATCGTGTTGTTGAGATAAGTGCATGACCTATATAGTTGAAATAAATTCCAACACAATCATCTCCCTATCAATAAATCATGCAAACCAATAACACCACCAAGTCAACATCCATCACAGATGCATATGACAAGTATGGCTCTGACCATGACCCTATTGAAATCAATGCCAACACAACAATGCCAACATATGAAAATGAAAATACCTACAAAACAAAGGAAGGAGGAGAATTTATATGCAATAATTAATTAATAAAATAGAAGAAAAATAATACGAGTGCCTTATGCCCAATTAATAGTGTAAGAGTTTCTCCTACTACTCTACGTGAAAAATGTTATTTTATGGTATTTCACTCAAATAAAAACACAATGGTCAAAGAAAGACAAATACTACTTGAATTTTTTTCATGGAAAAGTTTGTTAATTATTATAAAAATTTATGTAACTCTGAATCGGCGAAGACATACAACATAAATATCAAACAAATTTGTGTGTCTCACCTAAACCCTTACCATTTTGAGCAATTTTCTTTAGAAAAATTTTCCACTTCAAAATTTGAATTGTAACTAGTTGTCCTACACATATTCATGAGACCAATGAGGAAAACTTAGATTAAGTTTTACCAAGTGTTAAATTTAATTGCATGAATAGATAGTAATTGGAAATTCTTTCATGCATGAATATCTGATGATCTCCTCTTGGTTTCGAGAATAAATTGTAGTATTAGTTTAATATTGGAGAAAACTTCCCACCACTCGACAAAGCAACAATAATGTCAACATCAAATTTGTTTATTATCTATTGGATCGAGAGTGTTTTTCTATAATATTATCCAATTCCTAATATATTCTCTACTGAACAGGCCCAACCATGTGAAGGTTGAAGATCCCATGTTCCCTCCCACCCCCCCACCCCCACACAGGACTCTCAATTCCCCAGTACCCAATATATCTACTATATAGGAAATAGTTGAAAGAAAGACATTAAGATACATAAAAAAAGAAATAGAAAACATTAATTCATTCATTCGTAAATCAACAAAATATTTCATCTCAATAAATTTTATCATGTTTACATAATATGAAACAAGGTCATGTACATAAATAAACATATATCAATTATTCATAACATATAACATTCATTCATTAATAATAGACACAAAATACTTCATATAAAAAAAATTATCTTAAAAATTATGTTTTCATAATATCGTACGTGATGTTTACATAATTGGAATGGGAATCATTTTGATGAGAACCATCATGGGGTGAATATGGAAAAAGAAAGTATGTTATGAACAATGTGATATGTAGCATATTATCATAATGAACTAGTCCCTATGTTATGGATAAAGGTGAAGTCATAGGTCATTACCATTGTAACATGGGTCTCTAATATCGATACTTGTATTTCACTCTTTGTAATGATAATTTCTCTATTCCATGATATAGTTATGGGATTACTAGTAACACTATAGCCTTTATTTCTCTTATTGTGTTATGTATTTCACTAATGAGATTCATATCCAAGTTGATTACAATCGAATAAGGGGAAATAGACATTAAATATATAAGGAATAGGTTATCATACTAATCAATCATAACCAATGCAATTAATTCACCTTATATAAGAGGTATGTGCCTACAGATCGAACACCAATGTGATTACATGTATCATACATAAGTACTCATAGCTTGATTGGTCTTAATATACCAATAGTATTATCTCCAAGTAATGATAAGGATAAAGAATAGATATGGTTGTAATACTAGATATACTTATAAGGATAAACAATGCCCAAACGTATTTAATTGTATCCATATTAGCTTTGATTCCCATAAATGTATGACTAGTCACTACTTATTCCAAATATGTTATGTAATAGATACAGATCTAGTACTAGTGTGATATCTAGTTGTAATAGGTAAGCTATAAGATACCATGTATAAAGGGTATATTATATATAGACGTCATTGGTTCAAGCTTCAACCTCTTGAGTAATGGTAACCACTCTAGTTAACACTATAGATTAGATCAACTTATGCTTGGATTTTCATAATACTTGTGTAAAACGAATGGTGGTGTTCAAACCTTCCCTAATCCCTATTAAGCTAATATGAATAGGTAAGTGTTATGATTTAGATGATAAAATAGGTGTAATGATTACTATACCAGTACTAATACGACCTATGTTTCCTCTTTATTAACTATGCAGATTACATAGAATGAACTAGTGGTTTCATACTATGAATTGAAACTCATACAAGTTGTGACAAGGAAAGTATTCCTTATAATAAGGATAACATTATATGAGCTATTACCCTTATATTATACATAAGTATGATTTAGCTTCGTAAAGGATACACAAGTAATGGGACTAATCATGGAAATCTTATATCTTAATGAAACCAATAGAACTTTCCTAATTATGTGCTAGTAGTTGTGGTTACATTATGTGTTAAGATATCATAGTAATATCTATATTCAGTTAGTGTGATAGAGATTATACCTTATCATTGTAATTACTATAAATACAAGACCATTCTACAAACAAAGGAGATGAATAATCAATATTGTTCAAACAAAATTGTTCTGTATAATTTAGCTTAAGCATGTTTGTTCTAGCATTCATCATATCTAATCATGTTATATTATTTATTCTCATTTACTAGTTAATTCAATGTTATTAATTAGGATAAATATGTTCTTTTACATATGGGAAAACAAACAACAAGAATAAAATAACAAGAAATATGATTACATATAGGATTGGTATTTAATATGAATATCTCCTCTATTCATATATGGTTCTTAAAGCTAACAACATGAGAAAATAGTTGGAATAAGACTATGATGACACCATATCTATGGGTACTATAGATATAAGGTAAGAAACTAAACAATGGTGATCATACTAAGTATGATGATGTGACTAATCAACTTATTATAATTCAACTCAATTCTTCAATCCATTATGCTACTCTGGTTTTTTATAAGGAAACATCTAATAGAATAAAAAAAATTGATGCTCATATATTCCAATGAAGGAGACTTTACATTTTCCAATATTAATCTTCATGCCAATGGAGGACAATAAATATCTATTATTTTATTTAGTTTTTTTCATCCCTTCTCGACCCATTAAAGAAAAATGAGGTGTCATATACAAAAATAAAATGAGATGTAAACATAATCCTGCCAATCAGAATTCCCTTGAATAAAAATGCTCTTTTAGAATGCTAAAGCCCTACTAAAAGACATTGTTAGAAGAAGAGCTTACTATCAAAACTCAAGGTCAACATCTTGGTTTGATTGATAATAGCAAGGATCACAAAATAGATCGATCATCTACATAATAAAATATATAATGATAATAATCAAATTCCCATGATTTAAACCAAAAGTATCTACTTTAAAACCTCCATGGAGGCAAGCCTAGGTTAGTAGAATAAATACAAAAGAATTTCCTCCACAAAAGACATCAATTTATCATATCTACATGAGCATTTACAATTCAATAGGAATTATTCTTTAGGTGTCTTTATCTACAAAAATTATCACCATGGAATAAAGTTCTGCAAATAAAAAGAATGCTTTAGTGAAATAAATAAAGCAAACAACATTAGAAAAATACTTGATATGTTCTATATATGACTGGAATCCATTGAATATTGCATAGTCTAGGTAGAATTTTTGGTTGGACACTCAGTCAACTTAAATGGTCATTCGATTACTGTTGACACGTCTCAATCGACCATCAACTTATTTCACTCTTGACTTGGTCTGACACACACATCCTTATACAAGGATCGTTGATTATCCTACATGTCCAGCAGAAAGGAAGACTCTTAACATGTCAGACGACATCATGCACAATACACAGACACCCAGAAAGAACCATTGATATGGTATTGTATCTTCATCTTAACCTTATTTTGGGAAATAGCTAGCAATAATTGGTTTGATATTCCTTATCAGTTATGCTATTTTCTTGTAACTAATACACTCTATTTTCATTCAAGATAACTCACTAACACAGACATGTGTAAATAGGACCATGAGTGAGAAACTTGGCCTACTAAGAAAAAAGAGTATCAATCTGTTAATGTCCCGTGATTTGGCAGATTGGTAAACCAAATGACAGGGTAACATCAGACCAGTCTTTGGAGTCCTAGGACCTAGCCTTCCTGGACTCAAAGAGGGCTCTCTCTATTATGTGAAGGATGTGAGCTTCTTCACTTTGGATGATTGATTTTAGGCTAGTTGTTAAGTGTAGGTTTGTTTGTTTGATTTGGGTTGGGGTAAGATGATCAAGTAGGATAGGTGGAGTGAGAGGTTATCAAATCAATTGGGCAATGGAATCTATGAACTTATTGATATCTTGGTAGCGAATCGGGATACATCACAGGGCAAACCTAGTGTAATTAATGGATCTTTTAAGTTTATGTGTGAGTTGAAATGGACAATAAGTTTGCGAACCAAGGTAGGGCAAAGGGAATTTAAGAATCCTTTGTCAAATACCTATGAACAGGGAGGTCTTTAATATTGATAAGCAAAAGACACTAATCATGAGATAGGGCACACCATTTACTCAGTGACAATACTTTTAAACAAATAAACATTGAAGATAAACAATCTAGTAGAACACGGAAGCAAGACAACTTATCTAACTTCAATGATTCAAATTTTAAGATTTGAAAACATATAAGAAAAAAATAGCATCAATAAATGAAGAGGGAACGCCTAAAAATCATTAATTAAACTATAAATAACTTTGAGGCAAACTGATAAGAATATTCAAAGGGAAAGAACGAAACAAGACCTCTTTGACTTGACTTAACAATCAATACATCAAAGAGAGATTTCAAGACAGAGTTTAGATAGCCTTAAACAAGCAGGGCTTACCATGAATCATGTTTATAAACTAGCATAATAATCCAATAATGAAAGAGACAATCTTAGGTGGGCATAAGGAGAAATGAAGTATTCTTTAAGCTAACCCAGCAGTAGAAAACATGAAAACAATAGCTAAGAGGAGGACTGAGGTGCCTCAAACAACATTTCTCATCCTATATTCTTCTGAGTTACTGCAAAATAGAAATATGGACATATGGAAAACAAGAAAAACATGAAAATATGAGAGATACATCACCATTAACTAAACTTAGGGATCTTGCAAGCAAGCCTTCATCACCATCAATCAAGGCAATCCATCCACAAGCTCCACAACACTAAATTATTCTTCAACTTTCAAAAACCATGTATTTATCTTCAACACATCAATTTCCCATCTTTACAATGAATCCTTATGCGTTATATAACAAACAAGGAAAAGGAGAGCCCACTAGAGCATCTAGAAGCCTATTGGCCAATCAGAAATATCCTAAGTTGTCCTTGAGGCCTTGCAAGGCCCAAGGCACAAAAATATCTAACAAAACATCTTTTCCAGCCCAAAATAGCAATTAAATTGAATTTTATGCCCTAAAAATCATGATAAAAGTTTCCAAAAGCACATCTACCCAGTCATCTATAGGAGCGTAGCGCACTGTGTCCAACAGTGAAAAAATGTCGGGTGCGTAGTGCATAAATAAGCCTTTTTGTAGCAGTCTTTTGGAGGCCTTTCCCCCACCAGATTTTGCTCCGTGATGGCTCGTTGGAAATCCTGATGAGTCTAATTTCAAAAAAAATTTGATTTGTTCTGAGTGGATTCCATTTTCTAACTCAAAAATCAAATCTCCCAACACTGCTCTGTGCGTAGCACCTGGTCTGAAAAGGAGGCAGAAAGGTCAAATTTTTGATGTTTTTTGACCTTTTGAGGGAGTAAAAATGCTCCAAATGATCTGAAAATTGGTGAGTAGACTAATGGTGATGTGAAAAATAAAAATAAAAAAATTTGAGAGCTGAGGATGCACCAATCTTGTGCGTAGCGCCTAGGGTGTTGCGCTCCTGGGGGTCAAAATTTGGAAAAAACAAAAAAATGTCTAATTTGCCTCAAAATTTGTGGAGAGACCCCTCAAGAGGTTTTGGACACTTTTTGAGAAGCCTCAGTCAAGATTACAAGGCTGTCATGAACTTTGGCTCTTTTTAGGTCTTCTATCTCAATGAGGGCCTTCTTTAGCTTGGCACTAGCAAGCATGCTTTTCCTTGCATAATGTTTGGACATTTTATTTTGTAGGGCAACGCCCCTCTTTACCTCCTTGAAATGATTATGTTACTCTTTGTAATAGTGGATGAACCTTTGAGCCATATCAAATTCCCTTTCCCATTCCTAAAGTTGTGCATCTTTCTCCAAGAGAAGAAATTTAATGTTCATGTCCTGGTCCTCATTGTCACTATCTAGATCAATGAACTGAGGGCCTCGAGAAGTCCTTTTTATCCTTTTACTTCTTCTTACCTTCACTTGCTCACCTTTTTCCATATTTTCCTTTCCTTTGTCTTGATGCTTGATTGCTGGAGGAGAGATGGCCCTTTGCCTTTTTGAAGCAGCAAACACATATCTTCTGCCTTTGTGATAGGTGCATGTGAGAGAATTGATGAGGGTGTTTTTCCCTTTGGAGGTGTCACAAGCCTTTTCATCTTTTTCATGGCTTTCATGAGTCACTTGATGCTCCATAGGATTACTTATTTCTTGACCTTTAACCTCATCATCATCCTTGTTTCCCTCACTGTTTTGGCCCTTTTTCTCATCATGGGGCCCACTGATTTCAACTTTGTTCTCTTGCTCACTGTTTCCTTCTTGGTAAGTTGCCTCTTATTGGTCATCATCACTCTACTGTTCTTCTTTAAACTTTGCTTCTGTCCCATAATATTCGTCACTTTTACCACTTTCATCATATTTATTAAGCTCTGCATTTGTAACACTATTTTCTGCTTTATTCTCTTCACTTCCTTCCATTCTATCATCACCCTCTTGGTCTTCCTCAATAATTTATGCCTCTTCCTCACTGTTGTTTGTTTGTTCTTCATGGTCACTACCCTCATTATTTCCTTCAGTACTATTGTCTTCTTCGTTTTTTTCTTCATCTACCTCAGTTTCTACCTCACTGTCCTCTTCCTCATCATTGTCATATGTTTGTTCCTTATTGGAGCTACTGTCAGATTCTTCAGTTGGTACATTAGAAGAAGAAATAGGAGGTGAATTTCTTTGTGGAGAAGGCATATGTAGAGATGATGGAGGAGTGGAGGTAGGTGGTTGTGAAGTGGAAGGTAGATTCTGTTGAATGAAGGCTTGGGGACTTTTAAAAACATCATGTGAGATGAAGACTTCCCAAGGGATTCTTGGCTACTCCAGCTGGTGTAAGAAGATCATTTTGATCAAGGAGTGATGGAAAAGGCTCAGCATTTGGCAGTCATAGCTTCTTCTCTTAACAACTGAGGCCATCTTGTCAATGCTCCGGAAAAGGTAGTATGGTAGGTTCATCATTTTGACTTTGGTGAAGTGGATTAATAACCTTATATGATATGAGTAAATCTTGGAGTATCTCCCCTCATAGGTGAAATACCTGATAATCTGCCTCATCAGTAGGGTATACTTCTCTAGCAGGTGGGAGAAAGGGAAAACAGCCTTGCAGCCTTGTTTACAGCTAGGTTTTAGGTAGGGCTCATAATAGTTCAAATCCAACTTCTTCTATTTAAACCATATCTCACTGATGTTTGGTATACCTGTTTCTTTTGAAATGGATTTAGATGAGAGTTCAAATTCCACTCCTACTAGGTTAACTTGGTGATTTTGTAAGCCAAGGATGAACAATCTAGTCAAGAATGAGTGGCTTTTGACTCTCTTGACCTTTTCACAAAACTGATAGCATCCAACATCCTGAAAACATGAAAGGATCATTGGAGGTGTCTAAGGGCTCAAACCTATTGGCCCTTCCCCCCTTGTGTTTAGGCTTGGTAAGCCTTTGGCTCTCATCACTACTAGTATGAATTTCTCCTTCAGACATGGTGACCGGTTCTAGCACAACAATATTTTTAGATTTTTTGGGGGAACCTTTAGGTCAAAGGATGACAATTAGTGAGGTAAGGGAAAATTTTACAAATGGGGGCCAAGAGGAATCTCTCAAGGAGTGTACTCAGTGTTTAGAGGTTTGTTTTCTATCACGCAATCTCCTCTTACATATATAACAGTTTTTTCCTTTGAAAACCCTAACCCAAGAGATTTAAAACTGACTTTTATGCAGCCTAAGGTTGGGTCTAAATAGGCCTTTAGATGTCTCTTTTGATTAGGAAAATGAAAGTTTGGAAGGAAAGGAAATGAACCACCAACCTTGTTTCTTTGATTGTAGGAGGTTTAGAGCTGAAAAGTCAAATTTTTTGGCCCCTTTCAGCAAATCGAGACACACTCTCCCTGTGCATAGTGCCTGTGCGTAATGCCTGGGTCGACTCGGGCCAGAGATGGGCCAATTAGGCCCGTTGGGGCACAGCGCCGGTTGGCTGATAGGTAGCTCGGGTAGCTCAGATGCTTTCATGTGCCTGTGCATAGTGCTTTCCCAGGTGCGTAGCGCCGGGCCCTAGGTGTGCAACGCAATGTTAAATAACACTGTGGCCACGTCTCCTGTGCGTAGCTCCTGCGAAAATTTACCAATTTTGCACAGAAACCCTCAAACTCTCTCCCAACGGTTTTCTCTTGCTTGAAGATGAAAATGATGCAGGGGAATACCCAAAAAGGTCTTTATAACCTTTTGAAAAATAAATCTGAATCCAAACCCACTTTTATAATGTTCATTTCTTTTCACATTTTCTCACTATGCCTTTGACTGCTTTTGGTCCTGTAGGTGGGAAATTTGATTAAAACATTGTTCTTTTTTCACTGTTGGAGGCCTCTTAAGGTTATTTTTAATTTTACAACCTTCCTGAAGACACCAAGCCTATGCCTCTCAGCCTTTTTTTGGAAAAATAATTGCTTTTTACTTTAACACCTATACACAACAAACTCATTATTTTTTCCATTTCTCCCTTTGACTAATATTCTGCCACGTTTTTATCTTTAAGAAATGAGTAAAATACCTGTTGGTGGGAGACATACCCTAGCAGTAAGTATAAACAACAGCTTGGTTTTTTTATATGTGCCACCTTTATGGGAAAGTAAACCAGGGGTATATCTGTTTCTTTGGCCACTTAGACAATGATATATGTTTAGTGAGGGAGGTGAGATATTTAAACATTTTTGTGTTTTGCTGGACACTTCTGATATTGCAGGTTCCTACACAGTCTTTGTCTTTTGATCATTGTTTCTTTTAAAGTTTGGATAGCTCCCCTTATCTATAATGACCCATGTTTCTCATAGTCACTTTCTTTGGAAACTTCTACCCGTGTTTGTCCCTTTTAGCCACTGGAATATGTCTCTAGCTATTATTTAGAGAAAAGAGGCATTTGAACTGACATTTATTGCCTCTTCCTGCTGATACTCTTCATCAACCTTATGCCTTTGGTGTAGTGGAGTATTAATCTTCATGTCTGCCAAACCTTAGAAGGTAGTTTGGAAACCCTTGAAACCATTTGTTGTGATGAAGGATGTTTTCTTTGTCACTATTTGGACCATCTTTGTCCATCTTCCAAAACTTCTGAGTTTTTTAGGGGCACTTAGAAAAACAAGCAGTGTTATATTCTAAGTTCTCAAAGAAACACTTATCAAACTCATTACTTATGTCTAAAAATCCTTCAATGATCATTTGAAGGTGTTGAGGTGTCCTTTGCCTTTGTAACCCTAGTATTGCTTTATTGTTTTGTTAAAACAATCATAAGTCCTGATTTCCATCAAACCCATACCTTGCTGCTTTCTTCTTGGTTGTGATTGGTTTTCTTGTGATGATGCCTCTCATTACCTTACTTCTTGCTATGTTGATAGCTTTTTTACTCTTTTGTAGAAAAGTAAGGGACAGTTGTCCCCCTAAAAAACTTGTGCTTTAGGCCAAACACCTTTTGAATGATCTCCTCTATGAACTTAAGCTTGTTGTATCTCACTACATACTATGGATGCCTTTATAATTTTTTTAGGCCTCCTTCTTTGACTCTGTTCTTCTGTTGACCATTTACAAAACATTCCTGCAGAAATGCTTGGACATGGTAAATTTCTCCTTTGCAGGCTTACTGCTTGATCAAGAGGATATCTTTGGAGGTCTTTTATGTTCTTTGGACAATGATAAGCTTCATCCTTGTGTTATCTTGAATTCACCTTTGAATATCTGTGGAAATAGTGAATTTAGAACCATGATAGTGCATAACCTAGGTGACCCTATTTGACTCATTGTAATGTCCTTCAAATATGTTTTTGACTGAAAAATATTGAATCATGGTTTGGATGAGGGGATAGGGTTTTGACACTTTATTATGCACTATCATCCTAGAAAACTAGAAAACCTTGTTTACTTTATAAGGCTTTAGAAAGGGAGTTTTGAAATAACCATTGCTTGAGGCACTTGGTGAGTAGGGGAAAAATTTTGGTTTACTTGGTGAAATAATTTGTGAAAGTAGAGGGCATAGGAAAACAAAGACAGAGTGTTATAGGCAGAGGTGGAAAACATAGTGAGAGTGAGGGACATTAGCCCAAGATTTTGTCTTGTCTGGGTGATAGATTGGCCATGCTTCGATAGAGAAGCAGGATAATGAAAAATTTATTTTTGAGGAGATTTCTAGAACTCACATGATTCTTGAATTTTGTTTGTAGAAATCCAGGACAAAGCATTTTAGCCATATAAACAGGAAAAAATTACAAATGACTAACACAATATCTGCCTCAGAATGAGGAAACAAGAGTGTGTGATAAACAATTCTCTACCCTCGGAAGGGGAAACAAAGTCTAAGTTTCCCAAAGAATTTAACAAGTGAAAGATAATTCCATTCATCTCACAAAAGAGGCAAGGTCACTATGATTTCCATTAAGCCAAAATAGGGTCTTCATGATATTAATCAATCAAAAATTAAAAGTCACTTACCAACATTATTCTCATCAAGTCGCCAGTGGCTAGTGCATGCCACACTATATATTCATTGTAGTCATATTTGTGCCTCCTTGTACCTAAGTGCTTCCTTCATTGTAGCCATGCTAGTGCCTCATTGTACCTGAGTGCTCCTTTGATCATACATATCTCTTCAATACTCAATCCTCAAGGGCCTCTTCGAGAATGTAGTACCCATAAGGGCTGGGGCAAGGGGGGTGGGGGGTGGGGGCAGGAGGAGGATCTCTATGGGGATGTGGAGGGGACAAGTTGTCGGGAGGGAAACACAAGGGAGACATAGTAAAGATGGGAGGTTGCGGGGGTAGGAAATTTTGAGGTCTCTAGAAATTTGTTTGAATGAGGAAGTAGAATGGATGAGTTGTACATAAAGCTCTGCTATCCGATTAGTGGCTTTAGAATTGCCTTGCTCCCTATATTTCAGCTAACTGGCCAAGATATTAAGGAGAGCCCAAAGGGATGTGTGACCACCGTAGATATCCTCCTCTTCCATTGAAACCACGCTTCTTATTATGTGCTCAGGGATGTTGTTATCATGGGTGGCAATGGAGAATTCATGATGAGTGGTGGGGGGATGACCACATCTCCTTCCCCTTCCCGAGCAACATCCCCTTCCTCTATCGTTTCTCATCATGGAGTTGCAGGGGTTTAGATTCATGAAACTTTGGTTTAGGTAGCCCCTATTCATTCATATATGATTTTATTAAGGTGAGCGAGGGGCGGCTTAGCTTCCTCTTATAACTCGGAGGTGGGTGGAGGCAAGCTTGAGATATGGAAATGGAAGAGGATTTCCTATTGCAGTTTGGAGGTGGGCTCGGGCTATGGTGATGGAAGAGGTTAACCTCTCACAACTCGGAGGTGGGAAGAAGCGGGATCGAGCTAGGACGATGGCAGAGGCTTTCCTCTTGTAGTTCGTAGGTGGGCAAAGGTAGGCTCGAGCTAGGGTGATGGCAGAGGCTTTCTTCTTGCAGCTCTGATCAAGGGGGAGGAGGAATGCTCGGGGTAGGGCAAAGGCTCGGGAAACAAAGTGCCCATGAAATTTTCATGTAATTTTCATGTCATAATATGTAAACCAATCAAAATGCTTTAAATTTACAAAGAGGTACATGTAAATATTTTGGAGGGAGAAGAAGAAAAACTACTTTTTTTAATTGTATTTTGGACTTATCTCCTTATAGGTTTACACAAATTTCTAGTTGAGACACTCATTATATTTGGAATTAAATTCCACATCCAATGAGTACCCATTATGCATACTTTTGAGAAGACCGACCTTAATAAAAATTACAGATACATTAAAAAGGTGTGCTTTAACACATTTTTTAATGTATGTACAAATTTTATCGATGTGGTTCCTCCAAAAATTATGCATAATGGGTACTCATATGATGTGGAATTTAATTGTAATATTCATTTTTCAGGAATTTCAACAAGGTGCTCAAGAAAAAAGTTGTATAAGTAAAACTGTGCGAAAATAACATAGATCATGGCTTGGTTCCCCTCATTTATGCTGTATGAGACTTATATATGGAATTTCATCAGAAAAAAATTAGTTTAGACTATTTAAACAGATCTCCAAAAAACTTGACTAGCTAAAAAGCACCCAAAGTGGAAGGCTGCAGCAAAATGCAAGCATTGCTTCAGGAATTGCGCAGTTTTAGCAGATGTTCAGAGGAGATTAGAAAGGAGACTTATATTTCAGTCTTACAGCAGCAAATAAGCATTATGATAAATACATTTCATTATACAGTAGAATTCATGAGCCAATACAACAATAAATCCTTAGAAAAGAAAGCAGGAACACAAATATATTTGCAAAAATGCTTCAACAACATTATTTTTTAGGAGCTTCAGCAAATGGAAGTTACAACTCAGATCTAGGACAGATCTAGGGATGAAACAACAGATCTATATCAGATATATAAACTATATATTTTTCTCTTCAAGATCCACTTGGAATTTTGACAAAAGCATGCATGAATAAGAGTAGATCTGAGAAACAAGATGCAAATCTGGAAACTGATGTAGTAAATTTCTGAATATATCATTTCATTACAATGGATCAGATCTGAAATGAACATAGATCAGCAAGCTAATCCATGGATCACCAAGTGGGAGGCAAAGCCCAGTACAAGAGATCTTTGATCTAAACTATGAGCAAGACACCCTGTAAACCCTCATACAAAAATAACGTAGTTTACTCAATGGGACATTGTTGTAGCTCAAATGACACAGAAAACTACTGTAAAATTGCAGATCTGAAGTACAAGAAGTAGAGACACTCTTTCAGGAGGTTAAAGAACACCTTCCATGAGAAGAGGCTCCCAAGAATACACTAGATCTCTGCAGATCTAGACTCCCACTTGCTGCAACTCACAAGACATCTCAGCCCTCAAGATTAGTAGCGCTGTAATGTAAGAAGGAGCTTGGCCTCAAGCCTGATAATGGTTCAATTCAGCAAAAATTCCTCCTTGAATCCTCAAAGGAAGAGGTGAAATCCCTGCATAGGAATTCCAGATACAATCCTCCACTAAACATCAGAGAATGGTATTTGTCTAAGCAGACAAATAATCAAAAATATGATTAATCAACAACCTTCTCTTGCTACCCTCATCCTCCTTTTATAAGATGAGAAAGCCTTTGAAAAACCTAAACCATCTTGATGAGTTATCCCTTTTCACATGAGAGGCTACCTTAGAGAACTGCGCTGCCCCTTTTGGAGATGCAATGAACCTAGACAGTGTTGTTGATTTGGTCAAGGTTGACCCAGTCTTTAGCACAAACCTCTTTCACACCTGCAAGTGATTATTTGCATGGCCCTGATTTGTCTTTGTTCATATGGGCATTGATTTATTCAGAATTTTTAGGAGTTTTATATGTCCTCCTTTATTCATTTATTCATGAAACAGAAATTAAAACAAAATTGAATGTTCCTCTTAGCTAAGGCTAAGTGGGAACATTACAGTCCTCCCCTCCAAAATGTTGCTTGTCCTCAAGCAACTGACATGGTAAGAGCTTTAGTTCTTCTCCTTCTCCATTGATGGAACCATCAAGGATCAATTTTTCATCATGGACCAAGTGCTCATCAAGCCAATACATCAGAAATTGCTTCTCCAATGCTGACATGATAGGGGCATAGTCTATCCCTTTAGGAGTGTAAAACTCAACAGAAATAAACATGGGTGAAGCAATGTCACATCTAAAACATGTATCATGAAGTAAAAGATAAAGTTCCATCCCATGTGGTACATATACATTGCCCACTTTTTTCCCATACAAGCCCATAAACAATACCAATATATCATCTATGTATGGAAGCAAAATCACATATATGAAAACTGAAATTTGCACTTGAGGAGGTGGGTCACAATCCCACATAAGATACCAGTGTAATGCACTCCTTGTCTTGAGTAGATCTGAGTGTGGTAAGTGGTATTCCCACCACATATTTGTTGCATGGGTCTCTTTGAGATGGCTGAAAGTGATACCCAAGTTAGGTGCCTTTGGGAAGCACCCACCCATCATGATAGAGAATCTCCCTTTGCACCTCAAGGGAGTGGCCAGATTTAGAATTTTTATTGGCCTCATCAATGCCATGAGATCTATATTTAATATCACTCCTTGTAGGATCCATGGCCTGCAAACATATGATAAGAGAATGTATCAAATCAGAAAAGTAAACATGCTCCATAAGATCAAATTGTTTACCATTCAAGTCTCCCACACACATGGAATTAGCCATGGGCATTTCTCCTTTTTTAAGAGAAGGAAGAGACGACTGAAATGTCTCCTACATAGAGTTCTTTGGCTACCCCATCTCCTCATAACTACTGCACTCTTGTAAGTGCTAATGTAGTTCCTCCCAATCATAGTGCTGATGTAGTTCTTCCTTCATACCCTCCCAGTCAAAACTCCTCATGATTAGGGAGTAGATATTTTCTGACTACATATACCTGGAAATGAACTCTTTGTGTGCTCTTTGTAGTATCTCTTGCTTAAGCTTGGAGGCTTGAGACAATAATACTTTACCAAGATGATAGATGACCCCTTCATGGACAACATAGCCTCCTCCTTGCTTCATGCCATATAATATCATCCTAGTGTGAAGATCTTTGGATTACTCCGCCAGGAGTTGAAATCTCCAATATGGATCCACACAAATCAACAAGGACAACGCTACTGATAAATCTATGGTGGTGCTTGCCTTGTTGTTGATTTCTTCCTTGACATTATGCATGCCAAATTGGTTTGCTGGGAGGTTGATCCTCCCCTTTCCTTCCTCCCACAGCGCTGTGGCTTTCTCTTCCATTTCTCTAGCACTTTGTGAGGCTTCCCCCACATGATCAGAATCTAATGGCATTCCAAGTGGCTTGCCATGAGGTAGGAATGCTCCTTGCAAAATTATCATAAAAATGAGAGAAGGAACTGTGTGATCCTTGCTTCCACTGCACAAATCCATCTTTGTTGTTTGTGTGGAAGCATTAGGTGTGGGGTAAGTGTGCATCCCTTGAATGATTTGTGGTTTCCCACTCTTCAAATCCACCCACTCCATTTGCACGGCCTTCCAATCAATGGTAACCTTTCCCAAAGTAATCAACCACTGGACACCCAAGATAACATTGGTGTCTGGTATGTCCGCTACAAAGAAGTGATCCACCAAGGTGTAGGATCCCATAGTGACAGAAAGTGATGGAACATATTGCATGCACTGCATAGTTCTATCTCCTGGGACCAAAACAGAGAACCCATCAAATGTATCAGTGGGGATCCCTCTCCTTTGCACAAGGTGAGCATCAATAAAATTGTGGGTTGCCCCACTGTCGAGCAGAATAGACACTCTCTGGTTCATAATTGAACCTTGTACTCTGAGGGTCAAGTACTTGGGCACTCCTCTCAAAGAAGCAAGAGTCCCACTTATTGGAGCAAAGTCCCCTTCTTCATTCCGGGACAGTGTTTGGCCTTCCTCCTCATCTTCACCAGTGTTGTGATCCCTCCTAGGTCCTTCACTCCCATATTCCTCTTCATAGTCTGAAAACACCTCTATGTAGTGTGCCCTTCCAACAACACATCTATGTCCCGGTACCCATGGCTCTTGAAAAGTGTAACACAATCTATTTTTCCTCAACTCCCTCCGGATATCAATGTCAAGAGGTTTCTTTAGTGAGCTCTCCTTGGATGGAGCAAATTTCCCTTATTTCCCCCTTGAAGAGGGAGGGGCTTTTCTTTGGAAGGTTTCCTTTGCTCTTGGCAAGGCATCTTGGAGATCTCTAGCTCTCTCAATGGCATCATGCAAAGTGATGGGCTTGGCAGACTTAACCAACGCATGCAAAGGTTCCTCCAGGCCATCAATGAACATGTAGACTCTCCTTGCTATGGATAGATCAGGGACCATTACTGACAATCTCAGGAATTCAGAGATATAGGCCTCTGCATCTCATGTCTGCTTCAGCTTTTCTAAGCTTATAAAAGGTGCCTCTGGATCTTTCTGATCAAATCTCTCCACTAGTCTTCTAGTGAACTCAACATATGTAGACACATTGCTGTGTCCTAATGTAGATAGTCCATGGAACCACCAGTTGTGGGCTTCACCCTCAAAATGCAGCGTAGCAATCTTGATGGCTTCTACTTCGGGCACTTTATTCAACTAGAAATAGATGTCCAACTTCTCCACCCATGCTTTGGTATAACAAGATGATGTTCCAACTAACTTGGGAAAAAAGAACCTGCCCATAGTATGGTGTCTCCCCTGAAAGAAACCACCATCTCTGTACTACTGCCATGGTCTCCTTCGGTCCTTGAGATGGCAAAAGTCTTGGAAGCTCAAGTTATCCTTGAACCTTTGACTTTGTGAGTCATATTCTACAAAGTACCCTTCCAGGGAGGTTGGCTCTTGCAGTCCTTCATTCTCTATATCTAATAAGGTAGGCATAGTAGAGCATTGTGAGGCCTGTGGAGCTTGTGGCAAGCTCATAGGTTGACCAGTCCCAAAATGAGACATGTCAGAACTTTCTTCTTGATGGAATCTCCCAAGGGATTCCCTCATTCTATCCACCCTTATCTCTTTTATCTCCTTTAAAAGATCTTGCATAGCCTCCAAGAGATTTTTTGAAAACTCCTCTACTTCCTTATCCTTATCATTCACCGATTTAGGGGCTTTCCCCTTGTCTTGACCCTTGTCAAGGTCAATAGTGGTGTAGTCATACTTTCTATGACTTCTATTTTGGTACCTCCTCTCCCTCTCAGTGGGAGGATCCTATTCTTTGGAATGTAGCATGACTAGTGCTCCAATGGCAAGCATAGGCTGTGCCAAGAGTGGAGCTCTGGTACCATTGTAATATTCCTTTTTGAGAAATTTCAACAAGGTGCTCAAGAAAAACACTGTATAAGTAAAAATGTGCAAAAATAATGCATATCAGGGCTTGGTTCCCCTCATTTATGATGTATGAGAATTATATATGGAATTTCACCAGAAAAAAATTAGTTTGGACTATTTAAACATGTTGGAACACCTAATCCTACATGGGTAGGTGTGGAATATGAAAAGTCACAATGGAGTCCAAGTGACCTTGGAATGTGAAACCAAGAGTCACACCATTGTACTATAAATGTACATCTCATGTATAATGGAAAATAAGAAAGCCTCACGCTTATCTTTCATTGTGTGTTGTTTCTCTTGTGTGTGCATTCTTCTTCCTCATACACCATGTGTGTGTTTCAACATGGTGTTTAACATGGTATCAGAGCGGGCGATTTCTGGCCCTGCTCCACTTTGAGTGAGCCATTTGTGTTTATGGCCTATGCATATCTGCAAAAATTGTTGGTTTTTTTGCAGCACTCAAGTGTTTGTAGCAGTGATTTTGCAGCATTCAGAAATCTGCTTTGAAAAGAAGGAGCAGCATTCAGAAGAAAGAGCAGCATTCAGAATTTGAAGAAGAAGAAGCATTCAGCATTGGTTTTGAAGAAGGCAGCACTGCCCATCTGAAGGTTTTCATTCTCATTTTTCCTGCAATTTCTATTAATTTCTGCATTGAAGAGTTGCTGGAAAACTCTGTTTTAAAAATGGATTTCTGAAGAAGAAGTTTTTTGGTTTTCACTGCAAAAGAATTCTGAGTTCTGCCGGATTTTTTACTGCTGAGAAAATTAATTTTTCCACTGAGTCTACAAGATTCTGCTATACATTTAAAGAAAAAAATTCTGCTGTGTATTTGGAAGAAAAGTTCTGCTGTTGTTTTTAAAGTATGGAGCTTCAAATTTCTCTACTCTGCTGTTTTTAAGTTTAAAAATAAAAAATAAAAAATAAATAAAAAATAAAAAATAAAAAATTTGCACTCTTTCACGCACTCGCTTCTGCAATCTTACACCCAAATTCACATTACCAGCCCTTCCTTCTCCACACTCTACCCGTCGGCTCTCTGCCGCCCCTCCAAAATAAGACAGCGTTTTTTTTTAATACTCAATCTCCCACTACAATCTGAACGCTCACAGCTCTCTCCCTCCTTCCAAACGCTCACTCTACAACCAGCACTTCCAAAATCGTGTTTAATACACCTACCTACCTGCAATCCGCCCCTCTCCAACAGTAACCCGCTCCGTATCCCTATCTGCTACCCCCCTCACTCCGGCATTACACACCCTCATCCCACGCCCGCTCTGCAATTTCGCCCCTCAGCCCGTCTGCCCTCCCGCACTGCGAACTCACATTCCCCAACGGCCGACCCTTCGTAACCCCTCCTCACTTCTATACAGCTCACACTCCCAACGCTTTGTACCTACCCACGATACAGCCCATCGAAACTTACAATACTCGACACCCTCTTACCCCGCACCTACACCCTCTCCTCTCAACAGCGTATGCAACTCTTACGATTCCCCTTCCCTCTAAACTACGCTCCCCCAACTCTATATACGTTCTCTTTTTAATATTCTTTCTCCACTATATAATACCACCCATTATAAATTCATTCCACTTCCCTTTTAAAGTGATTCCCTCTCCCATATAATTCATTCCCTCCACTTCATATAATAATACGACGCCCCACTTTAATTTTAATTTAATAACTCTCCTCCACATAATATCTCTCTTCCATTAATTTAATTCCCCTCTCTATTTTTATAATATTTCCCCATCCCCATTTAAAATCTCTTTTCCATTTCCATCTCATATATTTTTCCATCCCATTTTAAAATTCCCTCAATTTTTAATTCCCATTTTTTTTAATCAATTTTTAATTAATTTAAAAAAAAAAAAAAACAATTCAAGCGAGCCTGAGCCACAATTCGTCATTCCAGAGTCAGAGATGTAGCCAGAGACATGGATGCCCATCAGCATACCTTCGGTTGGTGGATAACCTAAAACCATCATTTTCGGTTGGTGGATAACCTAAAACCATCATCTTTGGTTGGTGGACAACCTAAATTGTTCTACAAGTTTAGTGAAATTTCCTCTAAAGGTAAGCCTACCATGTTCTTCACTGAGAGTACCTTCACGGTTGAGTTCCTAGCCAGCCAAGCATTCCGCAGTTGTTGGTAACCTTTAAAAACTTCATCACAAAGTCGTAGACCTCCCTTCTTTTAGGTTGAAGGTCTCCCTTTATGAGGGACAATTCCTCTAGCAGAAGCCTTCAGCTTCTTGCCAGTTTTGGAAGAGTTCCGGGAACTGCAACAAGTTTTGCGTTCCAGTGTTTGTGGTCATCCTAAAACCACCTCTTTTTCCAACATTTCAGAGAGTTGATTCAGCCCAAGTGCTGCCATGTATACTTTGCATATTGTATTACAACTCTTTTCTTGGACTCACACATACCCCTTCGGATTAAGGGGGGATGTTGGAACACCTAATCCTACATGGGTAGGTGTGGAATGCGAAAAGTCACAATGGAGTCCAAGTGACCTTGGAATGTGAAACCAAGAGTCACACCATTGTACTATAAATGTACATCTCATGTATAATGGAAAATAAGAAAGCCTCACGCTTATCTTTTATTGTGTGTTGTTTCTCTTGTGTGTGCATTCTTCTTCCTCATACACCATGTGTGTGCTTCAACATGGTGTTTAACAAAACAGATCTCCCGAAAACTTGACTAGCTAAAAAGAACCCAAAGAGGAAGGTTGCAGCAAAATGCAAGAACTGCTTCAGGAATTGCGCAGTTTTAGTAGATGTTCAGATGATATCAGCAAGGAGACTTATATTTCATTCTTACAGCAGCAAATCAGCATTATGATAAATACATTTCACTATACAATAGAATGCATGAGCCAATACAACAATATATCTTCAGAAAAGAGAGCAGGAACACAAGTATATTTGCAGAAATGCTTCAACAACGTTATTTTTGAGGAGCTTCAGCAGTTGGAAGTTACAACTCAGATCTATGATAGATCTGTGGATGAAACAATAGATCTATATTATATCTGGAAACTATATAGTTTTCTCTTCAAGATCTGCTTGGAATTTTGACAAAAGCATGCATGAATAAGAGTAGATATGAGAAACAAGATGCAGATCTTCAAACTGCTGCAGTAAATTTCTGAATATATCATTTCATTAAAATGGATCAGATCTGAAATGAACATAGATCAGAAAGCTAATCCATGGATCACCAAGTGGGAGTCAAAGCCCAGCACAAGAGATCTATGATCTAGACTATGAGCAAGACACCCTGTAAACCCTCATACAGAAATAACGAAATTTACTCAATGGGACAGCGCTGTAGCTCCAATGACATAGAAAACCACTGTAAAGTTGCAGATCTAAAATACAAGAAGAAGAGACACTCTTTCAGGAGGTTAAAAAACACCTTCCATGAGAAGAGGCTCCCAAGAATACACTAGATCTCTACAGATCTAGACTCCCACTTGCTGCAGCTCACAAGACAGCTCAGCCCTCAAGATGAGCAGCGCTGTAATGTAAGAAGGAGCTTGGCCTCAAGCCTGATAGTGGTTCAATTCAACAAACTTTCCTCCTTGAATCCTCAAAGGAAGAGGTGAAATCCCTGCATAGGAATTCTAGATACAATCCTCCACTAAACAACAGAGAATGGTATTTGTCTAAGCAGACAAATACTCAGAAATATGATTAATCAACAACCTTCTCTTGCTACCCTCCTCCTCCTTTTATAAGATGAGAAAGTCTTTGCAAACCATAAACCATCTTGATGATTTAGCCCTTTTCACATGAGAGGCTCCCTTCTAGAACTGCGCTGCCCCTTTTGGATATGCAATGAACCTAGACATCACTGTTGATTTGGTCAAGGTTGACCCAATCTTTAGCTCAAACCTCTTTAACACCTGCAAGTGATTATTTACATGGCCCTGATTTGTCTTTGTTCACATTGGCATTGATTTATTCATATTTTTTAGGAGTTTTACATGTCCTCCTTTATTCATTTATACATGAAAAAGAAATTAAAACAAAATTGAATGTTCCTCTTAGCTAAGGCTAAGTGGGAACATTACATTAATTCTTCATCTAATGAGTGTCTAAACTTGAAATTTGAGTAAATCTATAAGGAGATAGGCCGAAAATACAATTAAAAAAAGTAGTTTTCTATTTTCCCTCCAAAATTCATCTCTTATTTTATTATTTTAACTATTATTTTATTATTTTTCCTTAAGAGACCACTTTTAGGCTGAAATTTCCTCTAATTCTGATTATGGAAATGTATTCTAGATGTTGGCACTGATTCTAAGAATGAGAATTGAGGTAATTAAGATAGGCCAATATTAGATGAACAAGGTCATGAAAGATAAATGTCATGGTGTGTTGTAAGGTGTATCCAAAATGTTTGAAACCAAAGAGAATAACACAATAGGTGAAAATGCATAACACAATAGTGGGATAAATACTAGTCATATTTCCCTCTTCAAAATTATATTGGGCATAGATTGATCAAATTCTTAATACAATCAACATATCCATGGAGAATGAAGTCTTTTGTTTCAATTATACAAATTTCTTAGGATGGGAAAATTTGAAACACTTCTAAGGGGAGGAAGAAGGTGACGATGAATTAGATCCCATGGGTATTCAAGTGTCATTGTTATCTCTAGAATGTCCTCACCTAACTGAAGGATGTGGGAAGAAGGGGTGATGGAATTATTAGAGGCATGAGTTGGTTTGACTGGCTTTTGGATCCCATAAATATCACATGTGTGTGACACACTACTAGTTACTAAGGTGTCCATATATTTTGATGGAATGCAAACAAAGGATACTTTAGCTAAGAAGCACTTGCAACCTTACCCAAGGATGGAGAGTAGGTGTTGATACCTAATGGGAAGGAGTGGTTATTATGTTAAATAAGCCTAGTATATTTACAAATGTAACAAATGTGTGCACAATCATGTGTATCATGGGCTCATAGAGGATCCTAGTGAATTTATTATTGAAGATTATCTAGAGAGCTCAACAAGGTAGGACATGGAATATCTTGCCAAGGATGCATCGAGTCAACCAAGGTAGGAGGTGGGTACCTATCCTTAGAAAAAGTTTGTTTGTTACACATAGAGGCTCATCTTAACATATATAAGGTGGTATACGGTATCGCCTAAAATGAAATTAGCATACACACTTGAGTCGAACCTATCTTCTAAACAAAAGGTGTTTCACAATTTGAATGTATGACTAAAATCTTGACTTACCCCTGTGAGGCGAAGTATGTTGTCTAGGTTAGACATTGGTTAGGGTTCATATTTCATGATGGTTGATAGTAATGAACTTCCTATTGTGCAGAATCATCATCATATGAAATATTGATGAAGAGATGACTGCCATAGCATACATATAGCTAAATCCAATGATTATATTGTTTTAGAAAATAATAGTAATTAAAAACATATTACTAACTTATACACTTTGTCAAAACCTCTCATTTTCAGATATGAGTCTTCAAACCCTCCCATAATGTCAATGCATGTATCTATTATAACCATGAAAACTTTCAATGCATACAAGCACAAACTGAAAAAAATTCAACATTCGCCCCTTTCACACATCACTCTATGTGGGGTGAATTAATTAAAGCACAATTTCAACTGATTGTAAAGTTTAAGTGGTGGATTGGTACTTAGTGGTAGGCCCGCAACAAGTAACAATAATATTAACACCAAGAGTATAAGAGAGACATAGACTAAATTATGTGTGATTCATTGAGGCATTATTTATTTTCATATAAATGTTGTTGTTGATGATGATGACAATGACGATGACGATGATGTGGACGGTGACGATGATGATGTTGATGAAAATGATGATGATGATTACAATGATGATGATGAAAATGATAATGATGATGATTATTATGATGTTAAAGATGACGTGGATGAAAAATATGGCGATGATGGCGATGATGATGTTCTTGAAGATGCAAACGATGATGGTGTTGATGAAAATTTAGTTCATGACAATGATGATTATAAATATAATGACGAAACGTAAGAATTTTTATCAAATGGAATGGTAAGGAGTTTCCTCAACCCTTGGACTATGAAGTACATTATAATCCCACAACTAGAAAATAGTAATAAATAATTTCATCTCCTTGACATTTATATATGTTATGATTTTGTTGTTTTATAATTGAATTATTTCTGTGAGTCGCATTTGACTCTCAAAACCATCCCATATCATCAATGAAGCCATCTACCATAACCATGTCAAATTTCAATCCATATAAGCACAAAATGAAAAAAATTGAATGTTGGACCCATTCTCAAGTCATGGGTAGTCATGAGCCCATCAATCAATTATAAACCAAATTTTAACACCAGAAATTTAATATAGTCAATTTTATAAAAATCATTATGAGACCCCCTTGTGGGAAATTTGTTCATGCTTAGTCATGGGGCACTATTACTTCTTTTTTATTGGTTCCCTTTACCAAGTCGGGCTAACCCACCAACTCGTCACACAGGCACCCTTGCAAGGCGGGTACCTGAGCATGCCCATCACATGACACCCCCATGGGCATCCGATGCCCTAATGTTCCCAATGTGCAACGCCCCCATGGGCACCCGGGCTCCCCGTCTTCGTGTCGGTGCACCTAGGGTGTGGGCATTCACCTTGCTATGAAAATTAGTGAACAAAAATCATTAGCTCATCAATTAAAATAAAATATTACCATATTTTGTTTCCATGATGCATGATAACTCAATTATAAGCCAACTTTTAATGATGAAACATTAATTTAGTTAATTTTCTAAAAATCATTTATGGGAACCCCTTGTGGAAAAAAGTTCATGCATGGGTAGTCATGGACCAAAATTACTTATTTTATGTTGGTGCCCCTTTCCAAGTTAGTATGGCCCACCAAATCGTCACACAGCCGCCCTGGCGTGCCCAACATGCGATGCCACCATGGGCACCTGAGCACCCCACCTTTATGCAGGCATGCCCAAGGCACAGGCATTTTCCTTGCTGTGGAAATATGTGAACAAAAATGATTAGCTCATCAATGAAAACAAAATATAATCATTTGTTATTTCCATGATGCATGATTAATCAATTATAAACTAACTTTTAACACCTAAAAATTAATTTAGTTAATTTCTAAAAATCATTATGAGACCCCCTTGTGAACTCTTTTCATCAGTAATTTTTATATGTCATTTTGTCGCATCTTTTCAATAGGACTTCAAACGAAATCATTCACATCCTTTGAACAAATTTTCATCCTCCCTACACAAAGCCATAAGCATGACTCTCCTGAAACCATGAATTTCTTCTTGGAACTACTTCATTTTAGTGATATTTAGGCCCAACACACCCTGGCCCTTTAGAGACCAACGTTCGCCAACAATTTGGCTCTCTCTAGACCTACGTTTGTCACTAGTAGGTTTCCCCTTTGTTGCGGGTGCGTTAATTCTATAAAATTGGGAAAATTAAAAATAATCTCGAAGCTTCCTCTTCTAGAAGATTCTAGAATTTGTTATAACTATTTACTTTGGATGAAAGTCTCGAATCCTATCCTATCCTACCTTGGATATTTCACCCCTTATCCCTTGTGATCATCCTCCCATCAAGAGTGGATATCAAGCCTAGATTGGTAAATGGATAATAACTCTTAACTTACCATCCTCTTATATATATTTGTAGCCATCAAGAAGCTAGTGGTTAGATTTTGGATATATATCTACCCTCATGTTCCTGTTGTGCGAGTCATTATTCCGTGGATTAGGGTGACATAGAGGTACACTTTGTGGAAAGGAAGGAAAAGTTAACTTGGAGGATCTCTTCTACAATATCGACTCCTATATTTGGTTGTAACTCTCTTCGTTTCTATTAATACAAAGAGTTCATTGTTTTCCTATATGTGATGTTATGATTTCATATTTTTGATTCCATGTTGATCCATTGAATAAAGTGATTAGATGATTCTACATAGATGTCGTAGATCATTGCCTTGTGTTTTTTTATTGTGCAGGTTATAATTATAGTGATCAGAGCTAGGATTGGAGCGTACAAGCCAAGAGAGGAGCGAAGGATACGAAGGATTCCAAGTAGGCTTCATCCCATTGTCTAATTACTTTAAGGAAAACATTATCTTAGTTTTCTTTCGGTTATTCTAGACCAGGCCATCAATTCTAGGGAATATGATTCTTTCTACAGTTGTAGATTTTGCATAACAATAGTCATGGTGTGACATTACTTATTTTGTGTGGGAGCCCCTTGCCACATTGGTCCAACCCACTAACTCATCACACGAGAACCCATGTAGGTTTGGCACCCTGGCATTCCGAGTACATGATGCCCCCATGGGCACTTGGGTGCCCCACCTTCATGAAGGTGTGCGCAGGGTGGGCGTTCACCTTATTGTGAAAATCAATGAAAAAAAATCATTAGCTCATAAATGAAAATAAAATATCATCATTTATTATTTCCATTTTTCAAGATCAATTAATTATAAATCAAATTTTAACACCTAAACATTAATTTAATTGATTTTCTAAAAATCATTATGAGACCCCATTTTGGGCACTCTTTTCATGGCTAGTCTTGGGTCAAAATTACTTATTTTGTGTGAGCGCCCCTTTCCAAGTCAACCTGACCCACCAACTTGTCGCACATGTGCCCATGCCAGGCGATCACCCTAGCATTCTCAACATGTAACTCTCCCATGGGCACCCGGTCTCCCCGCCTTTGTGTAGGCACCCCTAGGGCATAGGCATTCGCCTTTCTATACAAACCAATGAAAATAAATAATTAGGTCATCAAATGATAACAAAAAATCATCTTTTTTTATTTCCATTTTGCATCATCAATCAATTATATACCAAGTTTTAACACCTAAACATTAATTTAGCTAATTTTCTAAAAATTATTATCAGACCCCCTTGTGAACTTTGTTTATGGCTATTCCTGGGTAAAAATTACTTATTTTTTGTGGGTTCCTTTTTCCATTTTGTGTTAACCCACAAACTCATCGCACATGTGCTCTTGCTGAGTGGGTTCCCTAGCGTGCAAAGCACGTGCTACCCCCATGGTCACCCAGGCACCCTACCTTCATGCAGGCATGCCTAGGGTGCAAGAGTTCACCCTGCTATGCAAGTCAATGAACACAACTCATTAGTTCATAAATGATAACAAAATATCATCATTTTTTATTTCCATGCTACATGATCAATCAATTATAAACCAGCTTTTAACACCTACGCATTAATTTAGTTAATTTTCTAAAAATCATTCTGAGACCTCCTCATGGGAACTATGTTCATGGGAAGTCATGGGTCTAAATTACTTCTTTTTTTCTGGAAACGCTTGCCAAGTTGAGCAGACCCACCAACTTGTCGCATAGGTGCCCCTGGTGGGTAGGCACCTTGGCGCTGCCACCACGCGACGCCCCCATGGTCCCTCGGGAACCCCGCCTTCATGTAGGTGCACCCATGGTGTAGGAATTCTCCCTGCTGTGAAAATTAGTGAAAACAAATCATTAGCTTGTCAGTGGATTAAAATACAATCATTTTTTATTTCCATGCTGCATGATTAATCATTATAAATTGAATTCTAACACCTAAACATTAATTTAGTTAATTTTCTAAAAAACATTATGAAACCCTAATGGGAACTTAGTTCATGGGTAGTCATGGGCTGACATTAATTCTTTTGTGCAAGCTCCCCTTGCCAAGTTAGGTCAACCCACAAACTCATCCCACAGGCACCCTGGCATGCCTAACATGCGACACCCACATGGGCGCCCGAGCATTGTCCCTTCGTGCAAGCATGCCCAGGGCATATGAGTTCTTCCTGATATGAAAATCGATGAACACAAATCATTATCTCATCAATGAAAATAAAATATCATCATTTTTTATTTCCATGTTGCATGATCGATCAATTATAAATCAACTTTTAACACCTAAACATTAATTTAGTTAGTTTTCTAAAAATCAGTATGAGACACTCTTATGGGAAATATGTTCATGGGAAGTGATGGGCCAAAATTACATCTATTGTCTAGGTGCCCCTTTCTAAGTGAAGCTGACCCACAAACTCGTTGCATAGGCACCCCTGTCGGGCGAGCACCCTGGTTTTCCCAGCACGCGATGTCCCCATCGGCACCACGGCTTTGTGCAGGCACACCCAAGGCATGGGAATTTTTCCTGCTGTGAAAAATAATGAAAACAAATCATTATATCATCAATGACAACAAAATATCATCATTTGTTATTTCGATTCCACATGATCAATCAATTGTAAACCGAATTTTAACACCTAAACATTAATTTAGTTAATTTTCTAAAAAACATTATGAGACCGCCTTGTGGGAACTTTGTTCATGGGTGGCCATGGGTAGAAATTAATTATTTTGTGCGACACCCTTTTCCAAGTCGGGCTAACCCACCAAATTGTTGCATGGATGCCCTTGTCGGGAAGGCACCCTGGCATGCTAGCACACGCTAACACCCCCATGGGCACCTGGGAGCCCCACTTTTTTGCTGGCACACCCAAGGTGTGGGAATTTCCTTACTGTGTAAATTATTGAAAAAAAATCATTACCTCATGAATAACAACAAAATATTATAATTTTTTAGTATATACCATGTTGCATAATCAATCAATTATAAACCTAATTTTAAAACCGAAACATTAATTTAGTTAATTTCATAAAAATCATTATGATACCACCTTGTGGGAGCTCTGCTCATGGGTATTCATGGGCCGAAATTTTTTTATTTTTATTTTTTTTTTATTTTTTTTGCGGGTGGCCCTTTCCAAATCAGGTTGACCCACCAACTTGTCACATGGGTGCCCCTATCGCGAAGGAACCCTAGCTCCACACCTTTGTGTGGGTAGTTCTAGAGCACGAGTGTTCGCCTTGCTATGAAAATATGTCAAAAACATAATTAGATAATCAAATACAACAAAATATTATCATTTTTTAGTATGTATCTTTGCATGTATGCCCGAACATCATGTCGCCTGGTTCACCCATTTCCCTACTCGCATGAATACTTTGATATGCTATTCTAATATATTTCATAAAAACATGTAAATATCAGTACATATGAGGTAAAACATTAATGTAATATTTATTTTAATTAGTTAAACTGATCAACGTAAAGTGGCCCCATATTAGACGTTGTCAGCGAAAAATCCATTAATAGTGGAATTGAACATTATGTAATGGTTATTTGCAATTTGTTGGAAATTAGACAACACATTTTCATATTGGATATAGCGTCAGATATCCAATGGAAAAAAAAAAATGTTGGATATGAAACGACATGAGGGATTATAAGTAACCATCCAATAATCAATGCGATAGGAAAATACGTTGAATATTCAAAGGTTAAAGAAAACCCATCAAATATTTGATGGGCATCGACATTTTAGAAAAATAAAACAAAAAATACATTTAATTTTTGACACTTTTTCTGATTTTATCTGTTCCATCGGATTCGGCCATCAAAATGTCTGCCCAAATGTAGTAGTGGAGTATGCCTTGGAAGGAAGCTCAAATTTCATTGCATGGAAGTATCACATGCAGGGTGCTTGATGACAACAAATTGCTAGAAAATGTCAAGACAAACATTGCAAAACAAAGATCAGTTCATGCTGAGAACCTATCTCAATGGAAGAAAGATGTAGCCAAGATGAGGAGAATAATATTGGAGGGAGTGAGAGACCAAATTGTCGCAAATTGCTATGGGAAAGAAAATCCTTTCACAATATGGAAGGCACTGACAGATCTATTAGAGAATAACTGTGACAAAAAAAATATGGACCTCAAAGACAAACTATGAAATATCAAGATGTAGAAGAATAACTGTATCTCAACATATTTACACAAGTTAAGGACGAGATTGGACGTATTGGTGTGAATATTATAGAACATGACCTGGTGATATTAGCTCTTATAGGCCTTCCTAAACTCTAGCATAACTATGAAGACTCGATGAACAAGAGGGATAAATTGTTGAATTTATAACTCTTCAAGTTTGATTTGGTACAAGAAGAGATCAAGAAAAACACCAGAGATGGAACCTCATCCAAGGGAGAGGATGAGGTAAGTTTCGTATTATTTGGAAAGGGAAATAAGGGAAAAGGGAATAAAACTCAAACCAATTCAGAATCCATCCAAGGGGTCAAGAATAAATACTTGTCGAAATTTAAATTCTTCAATTGTCATGAATTTTGGCACCATGCTACAAAGTGTCCACACAAAATTTTTAATAAGAAGAACTTAGGAGGAGAAGAAGATAGATATTTGGATTCACAGTTTGAGCTAGACTTATAATATGCATGGCCAACACTATGATGGGGAGTGTGTTGTACTTGGAATGAGGTTCCTTGTTCCACATGATAGGGTGTAGAGATTTTTTTAGTGACCGAGAGGACAAATATCTCCATATGCATATTGACCTTGGGGATGAAAAAAGGCACAGTGCTACCGGAATTGGTACAATAAAATTTAATAGGGATTCAAGATCCCCTCTTCGCCTCAAAGATGTCATGTTTTTTCCAACCCTAAAGAAGAATCTCATCTATGTAGTAGTTTTAGAAGATTATGGTTATGATGTGATCTTTAGTAAAGAGTAATATTTCACGAGACACATATCCATTGTATAGGTGAAGTGGATTGGGGTTCATGTGAATAACCTATATAAACTTAACGTGGAATATTATGCTACATTAATAAGTAAGGTAGAGAAAGTGCAAAGCCATGATGTCAGTGAACTTTAGCATAGGATATTAGGCCATTTGCATCATAGCACCTTGAAAATTATGCAAAAAAAACTATTGTCCTCCCAAAAGGAGCACTTGAGCAACATGATGTCTGTAAAGGTTGTACCTTGGAAATTATGTAAGATCCACATTCCATGATCGAGAAAACAAAGCGCATGTATTCTTGGAGATAGTTCACTCTGATGTTTGTGGACCCTTCGCTACAGCCTCAGTGGGAGACATAAATATTTTGTTATTTTATTAATGATTTCTCAAGGAAGTGTTGGATATTCTTCATGTAGAAGAAGGATCATACATTCTCAAAGTTTGTATAATTCAAGGCACTAGATGAGAAAGAGACCAGCAAGAAGGTGAAGGATCTCAGGATAAACAATGGAGGTGTGTATGTTTCAAATTACTTCAAGTATTTTTGTGTGAAAGAAGGCATTCGAAGAGAGTTGATAGCACCCCACAACCCACAAAAAAATGGGGTAGTTGAGATAAATAATCCTATCATTTTGGGAGTTGTGAGAGCTATGCTACATGACCAAAGAATACCGTTGCATTTTTGGGTAGAGGTATGTAACACAACAATATACTTGTAGATTCGGAGTCCTCATCAAATTCTTGGTAGTATTACATCGAAGGAGGATTTCTAGAGGGGAAAGCCAGATGTGTCTCACTTCAGGATTTTTGGAGCCTCTATCTACTACCATGTCTCTAAAGAATCGAGGAAGAAACTTGAGCCGACAACAAAGTTGGGAGTTTTTGTGAGTTACAGTGAAACTCCACACAATTACCGTGTGTACTTACCTTCCCTCAGAATGACAGATGTGTGAATCTATGTAAATTTTGATGAGGATAAAGCAATGTGGTGCTCTCTTGAGAGGTAGGTTCAAATCCCACCAGAAGATGATCTTTTAGCTCCAATGGAGGAGCCTCAGGAGGAACCTCAAGAAGTTGTGGAGAAGATACAAATTAAGGATCAGAGAGGAGGTAGAGTGGAGACATCCACTCAAGCAAAACCATCTATATAAGGAAGAAAAATAACTAGGGAAGCTGATATATTAGTGCAGGATGAGAGGGAGAATGTGTCGTCTCCTTGAAATTTGTTCAAGCAAAGGAGGTCACATGAGAGGTAAATTGGCTACATGGATCTAATGCCCAAGATTTTTAGAGAATGAGCCATCCTCTTTTGAGGAAGAAGTAGAGAAACCCACTTGGGTTGATGTAATGGAAGAAGAGTATGAATCCATCATGAAGAACAATGTTTGTGAAGTGGTCCCAAGGTCAATAGAAAAATCAGTTGTAGTTCAAGATATATCTTCAAGGTTAAGAATGCAGTAGATGAAATCATAGAGAAGTATAAGGCCAAATTTTTGGCAAAAGGATTTTCTCAAGTTGAGGAAATTGACTATGAGGAAACCTTTTCTCCCGTAGAAAGGTATTCATCCAGTAGATCAATTATTGCACTAGATGCATATATGGGGTAGAAGATACACCAGATGGATGTAAAAACAACATTTCTCAATGGGGTTATTGAGGAGGAAGTCTACATCAAGCAACTATAAGTTTTTGAGGCATTTTATTAAGAGTCTCATATGTGCAGATTCAGGTCAACATTGTATGGTAAAGGAAACCTGTGCCTGGTACACCAGCATCAACAGCTACGTCACCGGTTTGGGATTCAAAAAGAGTGAATCAGATGTGAACCTATATCATATTTTGGTATAAGTTAAATTTCTTATCATTGTTTTCTATGTTGATGATTTAATATTGACAGGTAATGAGCATTTGATCAGATCTTGCAAGGAGGACCTTGGAAGGGAATTTGAGATGAAGGACATGTGTCTCGTGCACTACTTCCTCGGGCTAGAAATATGGAAATTCAGTGAAAAATTATTTGTGTCTCAAGGAAAGTATGTCAACAAGAGATTGCAGAGATTTCGCATGGATACTTGTAAGCCCATGGAGACACCTCTAGCGACTAACTAGAGGAAGGAGAATGCCACTTTAAGTGAAGAGGCGAATGTTACCTTTCACCGGTAACTAGTGGGTTCACTAATGTATCTTGTGAACACATGACCAAATATGTGATATTTATTCAACCAATTGAGCCAAGCTATGGTTAGGCTAAATTTTTTTTATTAGAAGGTAGCTAAGCATGTTTTACGATACCTCAGAGAAATTACCCAGTATGGATTATGGTACAGATGGATAAAGGGAGTGAATTTGTGTGGCTTCAAAGATGAAGATTGGGCAGGGAGTACATCTGACTAAAAGAGTACATCAGGTGGATTTTTTTAGTTTTGGGTCCGTAACAGTTTCTTGGTACAACAAGAAGAAAATATGTGTTGCAGTCAGCTCCACAGAAGCATAATACATGGCTACAAGTCAAGAAACATACAAGGCGATTTGGATGTGAAAGATACTTATGGGATTATTTATTCATATGATGGATCCAACTATGATATATTTTGATAATCAGAGTTGCATTAAGCTCTCTGATATTTCACAATTGATCCAATCATATAAATATCTAGTATCATCATTTACGAGACTATTTGCAGAGGCATATACTATTGCTATAATACATTCTGACATAGGAAAAAGATGCTGACATCTTGAAAAATGTTTTGTCAAGAGGGAAGTTCGAGTTCCATATGTGCAGGATAAGGGCGATTGATAATACATTTCTTGTTGAGAGGGAGTGTTGAGAAGTGTAGCCATAAAGTATCAATTTGACTTTTCTTTGGTCAAATTGATAAAATTCAAATTTCCACATCAACAGAAAACTTGGATGCAGTTAACTTGTGTGAAATTCCTCCTGTCACTTAATTAGCTCAGTAAATTTGAGTTAGAGGTCTTGGAGCTTAGTTAAGGATGTGTGATTGCTAATTTGTAGCAATTAATGTTAGTAATTTCTAGTTGTTTTCAGTTAAAATAGTTCTAAATATTGATAGAAATAGTGGAAGGTCAGTTGTCCAGTGGGACAACAATCTAACTTAGTGATCATCCAATTAGCTGGTCAATCATCCCAAAATATCTAGTGCGTGCAAAAAATTTGAGTTCCCTAGCTCTACTGGAGATTCCAAGGTAGTGTAACATTAGTTGTAGACTAGGCTTGAGTGTACATGTGTTGCACGTAGTCAAAGGATCAACCTTGGTAAATGCACAATCAATTGGAGGAAAACTCCTGAAAAATAATGGTGTAATTCCTCAGGATTTGTGCAAGGAAATAGGGGCTCTAGTAGAGGTAGAAATTGACTAAGTCTAGGTCAGAGATTCTGATTGAACAGAGAGATAGGTTATTCAACTATAGTTTGACCTCAAAGCAAGCTAGAAATTGTAATACTTTGTTAATTCATTTGATTAATTCAAGCAAGCTTAAGGGGTTTTTAGTAGTTACTCTCCCCTAAAAAAATATTTTGCATGTGTGGTTTTTCTTATTGCATGTTTGCAAATGCTCTAAATTATGAACTAATTTCTGCAAAGCAATAGAGTAGAATTGTGTCTCTTGATTTAGATTGAGGTTTCTTGAGAATTTGCTATTATACCACATATTTCTACATAAAATGAAGCACACATAGAGAAATATTGGAGGAATTTTGAGGTCTAGCGTGGGTATTCCTGAGGAAACTATAAAATAGTAGTGGAAATGATAAAATAAGATTAGATTACATCATCAAATTTTAGAGGGAAAAAAAGAAAAAACTACTTTTTCAACTCGTATTTTTCAACTTATATCCCTATGGGTTTACTCAAATTTCGAGTGGGAACACTCGTTGGATGCACAATTTGATTCCTTATCCAAGGAATATCCATTTTTCATACTTTCTATGGACCTTCCTACACAAAAAATGATAAATACATGAAAAAATTGATTACAATCACGTTTTTTCATGTATTTGTCATTTTTATTGTAGTAGCGTCCATCGAAAGTATCCAACAAGGGTACTCCTTGGATGAGGAATTAAATTTTCCATCCAATGAGGACCTGAGCTCGAAATTTGAGTAAAATCTTAGGGAGATAAGTTGAAAAAGTAGTTTTATTATTTTATTATTTTTTAATATTTTTACCTTTTTACCCAAATAATAGTGAATCATTCCCATGGTTGAAATCAGTATCTTGAATCCTATTGGTTCTTAGAAATTTTATTTTGGCTATACAGTTTTCTTAGGAGGCTCATTTAAGACCTCAAAAGTTCTCTAATTGATAGAAAACACAATGATGTTGAAATTTAACTTCTCTTAAGAAATGAAATAGTAGAATATTGTAGAACACAAACTCGCTACAATGGTAATAGTTATCATTAAATAGAGAGATATAAAATCTATGCTCATTTGTGTAATATATGTCATCTAATACACAATTTTTTTATTTTTAATTAATGTTAATCTTTGTTATTTCATTTATAACCTTCAAATAAAGCTATAAAGGTATAATTATTCTACTTAATGGAGTCAATTTTTCGATTTTTTTAGAAGCAGATTTCATGTCATGTTATCATATTCTAAGTATGGTTTCTTGTTTTATTAACCATTCATTTCCTTTGTAATCAATTCCAATCATTCAATGAGAACTTTTCTATTAAAGGTTTTCTAAGACATTATCTTAATTTTTGACATAATTTGTTCTTACTAGCATGGTTCTTGTTGTTATTTATGGGATTTATCTCTTCTTAAATAGATGGATTGGAAATCCTTTAATGAGTTGGTAAATATAACTTAAATTCTTGTGTTTCTTTAAATCACCCAATCATAGATCATATTGGTTTATTGTTTTCCTAGTTGTAGCAATTTTTAAAGGGTGTGACCACTATACACCTAATTTTAAACACTTATATACATATGGTTTCAATAACTTGAAATTACTCTACACAATAATCATACCTTATAATGAATATCAATTTTCACATAGTTAAACTTATACTATGCCTTGAAAACATTTCATATATGTGTTCAACTATTTGGTAAACATAACTTAAATTCTTGTATTTCTTTAAATCACCCAATCGTACATCATATTGGTTTATTGTTTTCCTAGCTGTACCAATTTTTAAAGGGTGTGACCACTATACACCTATTTTTAAACACTTATATAGGTATGGTTTTAATAACTCGAAATTACTCTACACAATGATGATGCCTTATAATGACTTATAATAAATATCAATTTTATAATGACTTATAATGAATATGCCTTATAATGAATATCAATTTTCATATAATTAAACTTATACCATGCCTTGAAAACATTTTATATATGTGTTCAACTATCCTATACTTTACAACAATACATCTTATAATGGCTTATAATGAATATCAATTTTATAATAACTTATAATGAATATCAATGTTCACATAGTTAAACTTATACCCTGCCTTGAAAACATTTCATATATGTGTTCAACTATTCTATCCTTTTCAACAATACATATGTACGTATGTATAGCCAAACCATTCTAATTGTTTATGGGATATGTTTGGTTTATTAATCTTTATAACCATGATTTCCAACATCAATTTGGTATAAATATTTCAATATCCCTTCGAGAAACTTCGTAAACGTGGAAATGTATCATTATTACTCTTGTTACTTTGAAGTGAGGCTGTGGGCCGGATTAGTGTAAACCCTAGCATCAACTACAAAGATTTACTCGTACAAGATCAATGGCTCTAAGGTAATTAAGGTTCTATGTATAACTAATGAGAAATTTTCATACGTCATTTTCATTAGTTATTGTTTTCATTCCGGCTTGGTGCTTTTAGGATTTTGTGAGCTATGCAACTCATTTCTATCCAAGGTTATTCTTTAGTTTATTTGTGCTCTAGTACGCAAATATGCTACAAACCATTCTTGCTCTCTGGTTTATAAATTTTTTACTGATATACTCCGGTTTCGTTCTTTTCCAATTTAAAATATTTTTTTGCTAATTATTCGAAAAACATTTCTATGAAGTTCCAATAGTTAAATTTCTTTCTATCTTTTTGGGTCTTACAAAAGAGTTAATATGGCACACATTTGATGTACGGTGATAATTTGGTTTTGTTAATTATGAAAAAGTTGCACATCGGTGAAGCAGAATAGTTCAACAAGATAAAATATTCAGTAATGGTAAGTATTAATAAGCGGTAGTTTAAAAAATTTACATAATGATTATGAAAAATTTAGGTAAAGATTTTTGAAAATTTGAGTTAAAATTATTAAACATTAATATTTTGGGTGCTCTAAAGATTTTTGATAGTGCTGAATCCATTTTTACTATCAAAAATACAATTTCAAACACTCCAACTACCTAATTTTTTGAAATTTTTTTTACCATATTCCAGAAAAATATTCAGTTGCTTCTATAGACAGCTCCTATTAAAATCCTGCGTCCGTAGACAACTCCTATTAACAAACGAACCCTGCGTCCGTAGACAACTATTAACAAACACAACTCGTATTAAAACCCTGCGTCAGACAACTCCTAATAAACCCTTATGTGTTACAGCTATATTATTTTCAAGAGTTCATACTACACATATCCATATTTTATTCTTTTTCTTCCTACATTTTTATGTGTAATTGTAATTATAAATTTTTCTTCATAGTTTATTTTTTTAACGATAAAACCCTACCCTTAAATAAATGTTAATGTGAGTTTAGTGAGTTTAGATGGTTTTTAGTATAAACCCTTTGTGGGTATCATTTATTAGGGTTTATTTTTTCAGCCATACACATGCCTTAGGTCATGTTCATTATAATTGATTATATATATATATATATATATATATATATATATATATTATATTTCAAATTTATAGAATAAACTTTACTTGGCATAATGGCTTAGCTCTACCTCTTACATACCCTATCATGCATCTACCTCTTACATACCATATCATGCATTGGAAATGTATTTTCCTGTAATATTTATTTGGACTACGTCTTTATGGATTATTTAATTGCTAGTCCATTTGTTTATAAAAAAATAGGTTGTGTCATTTTCTTTTCCTATAAAATATTTGTTTTTTTTTCATTTTATTTACAGTAGGAGAGGATAAAACCTTTCTTTGTACTTCATTTCTCTTTTGTCTGTTCATATTAACTTTGAAGACATGTTATTGATAATGTCTTCACAAATGACTGTCTTTGTGTATAAAACGCATGTACATATGGACATTCAAATTTTTTACACTGGTATTTACAACCTCTAATTTCTTCAAAAGCAATTATGTAAAATTCCTTCCCTAAGCAATTATGTAAAATTCCTTCCCTATATTTTCCTTTGTCTTTAAAACAATTATATGTATTAAATATTGATTTCACTTTTCTTTTTGTACAAGTAACCTTTCGAAACTCCAAGAAAAGGTTTTCCATTTTCCTTTGATGTTTCCAAATTCTTGGGTTACTTTTACAATTTACTAATCGTTCAACTGGGCTTTCCTAGGTTGAAGGTTCCAAACCCTTGGTCTCTCGTTCTTCCTAGGCATGATTGCAATGCTCGAAGACAAATCTTCAGAATTTTGATTTCTGAAGTGCTTCTTAATAATTTTCTTTTATATATTTATGATATTTATTTTCTTCCTAAAGGAAAGTGATTTATCAAGGCTATAATCCTCTCTTGTAATTATAACTTTTCATCCTTCTTGGATAGGATACTCAACTTCTGTATGTTTTCGATTGATTATAACATTTTCTTTTAGGTCATATCTACCTTTCAAGGAGTTTTATTTTCAAAATAATTTTTTATGAAGAAAGTAATGTATTTTGGACATTGGTCTCCATTTGTAATTTGAAAAAAAATATATAATATATATAATATTGTTTCTATCCTTCATTTATAACATAACATATTTTATATGATTTTGTCATATTTATAGTTTAGCTAAATATCTATAGCTATATAATTTATTCTAGTTATGTTAGAAGAACAAATACATATATATGGTTCCTTTGTATGCGTATTTTTATCCATAATTTAAGTAATTTCTTTCTGGAAGCAATTTTATTCTCTATTTTTGTAACATCCCCAAATGGGAACAAGAAACAATATTAAACAACACTGCTCAGAAATAACATAGTTCAGTAAATTAAGAGAAGGAGGCCAATATGGAGGCTCAAAAATAACATTTATATCAGCAAATTAGATTTACAATGAGGCCCATACAATGTATAACAGGACATAGAAGACTTAAAGAGAAGAAATCCCTCAAAAATATGTGATGCAATCACATGTATTCACTGCAAAAGGCTTAACAATGTTATTTTATAGAGCATACAACAGCTGAAGATTGCACTTTAGATCTAGGGCATACAAGTGCATGAAACATCAGATCTATGACAAATCCATACACTATAGAGGCTCCTCTTTCAATCCCCCTAGGATTTTTGAGCAAAACACCATGTACATGAAGTAGATCTAAGATTTAAGTTACAGATCTGCAAAAATATGCAGTGATTCATAAATGTACAACAGTATGTAGATCAGATCTAATATGAACATGCATTAGATCTTCTTCAATAGATCTCAAAATGTGATGGGCAGATCCCCAACACTTGAAGCCCAGCTCCCCAAATGGTGTTCTAAAACACCCTGCAATAGTACCTATAGGAAAAATGCAGATCTGGAAGGAAAAATGCACTGTAGGTTTTGGTACATGTTTGGCCTGATGCCAAGATCCAAAAATGCAGCTTCAAAGGTCCAATACACTCTTGCCAATGGGATAGAAGACTTTCCCACTAAAAAGAGGCATTATAATGGCCTAGATCTGAGTAGATATAGCCTCCACTTGCTGCATCTTACAAGGACAACCAAACCCTTAACAAGATCTACATTGTAGTTGGAAGATGAAGCTTGGCTAAATGCATGATAGTGGACAAGACATGCAAGACTCTTACAAGAGGCCTCTCAAGGAAAGAGGTGGGATTCCCGATCAGGAACACCCAATGCTAAACGGCACTATTCTCTGCTAAACAACCAAGAGAATGATATAATATGTCTAAACAGATAGTATATTCAGAAATATAATACCATCAACAACCTTCTCATGTTGTCCTCCTCTTCCTTTTATAGGATAGAGAACTTGCAAAACCCTAAACCATCTCAATGATTTAGTTTCTTTCACATGTGCCACCTCCAACTAAGACTGCGTTGTGCATCAATGAGGATCATCTCTTCCAGACAGCGTTGTTGCTCTGGTCATGGTTGACCCAGTCAAATGTCTCAATCCCTTTCACACATAAGGGTGTTTTATTAAGATAGCCCAGATTTACCTTTGTTCACATGTGGCATTGATTTATTCACTGTCTTAGGAGTTTTTATTGTCCTCCTTTATACATTTATTCATGCAATAGGAAAATGAAACAAAATTGTATATTCCCATTAACTCTGGCTAATTGGGAATACTACAGTCCTCCCCTCCAAAATGTTGCTTGTCCTCAAGTAACTGATAAGGTGATTGCTGCAACATTTCTTCTCCTCCATTGGTGACACCATCATGAGTTAAGCTTTCTAAGTGCTCACCAATCCAACCCTCCATGAATTGTTCCTCCAAAGTCATTATGAGATGTGCATAGTCCATCCCACAAGGAGTCAATAACTCAAATGAAACAAACATGGCTAAACCAATACTCTCCTTGAAAATGTAGCACAAGGTACATAAAGAGTCTCCATTCCATGTGGTACATACAAGCGTTCCATCCTCCCTCCATACATACCCATAAAAAGTACAACTATATCATCAAGGTATGGAAGCAAAACTACATATATACAAATAGAAATTTGAGCATGAGAAGGTTGGTCATAATCCCACATATGTACCAGCGCAGTGCATCTCCCGCCTGCATCAGATCAAGGTATGGTAAGTGGTTTCCCCACCACTTACTTGCTGCACATGTCATCTCACCATGGATGAAAATGTGAGATATGTTTGGTGCCTTTGGGAAGCACCCATCATGAAATAAAATCTCCCTTTGCACAACAAGGGAGTGGCCAAATTCAGAAATTTAGTGGCCCAATGTTTGCCATGAGATTTACATGATACATCACTCCTCCTTGGAGTCATGGCCTGCATAAACATGGTGAAAGAATATGTAAAATCAAAAAATGAAACTTTCTTTACATGATCAGATTCTTCACCAACAATGCCTCTCATAAAAATGGAGTTGTGCAAGGATCTTTCTCCTCTTTCAAAATAAGGAAGAGATGGCTGAGATAACTCTTGCATGGAGTCACATGGCTACCCCAACTCCACATAGTTCATGCATTCTTGAAAATTCCAATGTAGCTCTTATTTCAAGCCTTCCCAATCAAAGCTTCTCATGATGATGTTGTAGATCTCCATGGAGTACATATGGCTAAAACAGAACTCTTTGTATGCCCTTTGTAGTAACTTCTGTTTGAGCTTAGAAGCTCTAGATAAGAAGATCCTACCATGATGATAGATGACTCCCTCATGGGCTAGATAGCCCTCTTCATGCAGCTGGTCATCAAGTATCATACAAGTGTGTAGATCTTTGGAATAATCCAACAACAATTAGGATTTCCAATATAGATCTAAACTGATCAACAATGACAGTGTTGATGATATATCAACAAAAATATCTGTCATGTTGTTGATCTCCTCCTTGACATCTCTTATGCCAAATATGTGTGTTGGAAGGCCATTCCTTCCATTCTTCTCCTCCCACAGCGCAAATTCATAAATGAGAGTGGGTGATGATGATGAGGGAGAAAGATTCCCCTCCTTCTTGAGCTTACCCAAGTTTCCTAGTGCTGTAGCTTTTTCTTCAAGTGCTCCAATCCCTCCTTGATCTAAGTTTGGAGTAGCAAGTTGTGAGGTCTTCCCCAAAAAATCTGAATCAGGTGGCCTCCTAGGTGGTTTGCCACTAGATAAGAGTGTCCCATACAGAAATATCATTAACATAATGGACGAGACTGTAAGGTCCTTGCTTCCACTTCACAAATCCATCTCTGTTTTCTGTGTGGAAGTGTTATGTGAGGGATATGTATGCATGCCTTTGATCATTTGATATTCACCACTCTTCTTTTCCACCCATTCCATTTGCAAAGCCTCCCAATCAATGGTGAATTTCCCCAATTTAATCAACCATTGAACACCCAAAATAACATTGGTGCCTGGTGTGTCAACTACAAATAAGTGATCAACCAAAGTGTAGGTTCCCATGGTGACTGAAAGTGATGGAACATAATGCATGCATTGCATTTTTCTATCTCTTAGGACCAAAACAGAGAATCCCTCAAAATTATCAGTGGGTACTGCCCTCCTTTGCACAAGATGGGCATCAATGAAGTTGTGGATAGCCCCACTGTCAATCAATATAGAAACCCTCTGATTCATGATTGAAGCTTGAACTCTTAAGGTCAAGTACTTAGGTACTCCTCTCAAAGATGCAAGAGTTCCTCCAATAGGAGCAAATGCTCCATTTCCATCTCCTGATGGTGTTGGATCTCCTTCAACATTGTCAGTGTTGTGACCCCTTCTTGGTTCATCATTTTCATCTTCTTCAAGATCTGAGAAGACCCTTATGTAATGTGCTTTACCAGCGGTACATCTATGTCCAGGTACTCATGGCTCTTGGCAAGTGAAGCATAGCTTGTTTCTCCTTAGATCTCTCTGGACTTAATCATCAAGAGGCTTCTTGTATGAGCTCTCCTTTGAAGGAGCAGCTTTCTCTTCCTTTCCTTTAGAAGGGAAAGAGGGCTTGTGCTAAAAGTTTGCCTTTGCTTTTGGCAAGGCATCTTGAAGGTCTCTAGCCCTCTCAATGCAAGGTAGTGGGCTTGGTAGATTTTACCAACCCATGAAGAGGTTTATCTAGACCATCGATGAACATGTACACCTTTCTTGCTACAGAAAAATCAGGAACCATAACAAATAATCTCAAAAATTCAGAAATATAAGACTATGTATTACCTGATTGCTTCAACTTTGAAAGGCTCATGAATGGTGCCTCTGGATCTCTTCTTTCAAACCTTTCCACCAGCCTTCCAGTGAACTCATAATAAGCAGTCACATTGGCATGACCCAATGTAGACAAGCCATGGAACCACCAGTTGTGTGCTTCACCTTCAAAGTGCAGCGCTGCAAACTTGATAGCTTCCATCTCTGGGGCCTTGTTCAACTAAAAGTAGATGTCAAGTTTTTCTACCCATGATTTGGCAGAACAAGTGGATGATCCATAAAACTTGGGTAAAAATAATATGCCCATAGAGTGATGTCGATAATGATTCTGAATGAATCCACCATCTCTATGTTGATGCCTTGGTCTTCTCTTGTCCTTCAGGTGACAAGACTCTTGAAAACAAAAGTGATATTTGAATCTCTGATTCTGAGACTCCCATTCTTCAAAATAGTCTTCAAGGGATGCTTTCTATTGACACCCTTCATTTTCCACAGCAAAAAAATTAGGCATGGTAGAGCGTTGTGAAACTTGTGGCTGGTTCACTGGTTGATCATTCCAATGATGAGACATGCCAGAGATTTCTCCAAGATGAAATCTCTTAGGATATTCTTTGATTATTCTCAATATCATCTCTTTGATCTCTCTAGAAAGATCTTGAATGGCTCTCAAAAGGATCTTGGGGAAGTCCTTTTCTTCTTCTTCACTTCTAGATTCATGGGCTTACCATTTTCTTTGTCATCATTTGTGTAATCAAACTTTTTCTTCTTTCTTTTCTTCAGATACCTCTTCTCTCTATCAGTAAGAATCTCTTCTTCATCAAAAGACATATTAGATCCTTAGAAAAGCACAGGCTATGCTAGGATGATTGCTCTGATACCACTATAATATCCCCAAATGGGAACAAGTAGCAATATTAAACAACACTGCTTAGAAATAACGCAGTTCAACAAAGTAAGAGTAGGAGGCCAATATGGAGGCTCAAAAATAACATTTATATCAGCAAATCAGATTTACAATGAGGCCCATGCAATCTATAACAGGACATAGAAGACTTAAAGAGAAGAAATCCCTCAAAAAAAGGTGTTGCATTCACATGTATTCACTGCAAAAGGCTTGACAACGTTATTTTATAGAGCATACAGCAGTTGAAGGTTACACTTTAGATCTAGGGCATACAAGTGAATGAAACATCAAATCTATGACAGATCCATACACTATAGAGGCTCCTCTTTCAATCCCCCTAGGGGTTTTGAGAAAAACACCATGTACATGAAGTATATCTAAGATTTAAGTTACAAATCTGCAAAAATATGTAGTAATTCAGAAATGTATAGCAGTATGCAGATCATATCTAATATTAACATGAATTATAAATTCTTCAATAGATCTCAAAATGTGATGGGCAGATCCCCAACACTTGAAGCCCAACACCCCAAATGGTGTGCTAAAACACCCTGCAACAGTACCTACAGGAAAAACGCAGATCTGGAAGGAAAATTGCGCTGTCGTCTTTGGTACATGTTTGGCCTGATGCCAAGATATAAAAATGCAGCTCCAAAGGTCCAATACACTCTTTCCAATGGGATAGAAGACTTTCCCACTAAAAATAGGAACTAGAATGGCCTAGATCTGAGTAGATCTAGCCTCCACTTGCTGCAGCTTACAAGGACAACCAAACCCTCAACATGATCTGCGTTGTAGTTGGAAGACGAAGCTTGGCCAAATGCCTGATAGTGGACAAGACATGCAAGACTCTTCCAAGAGGAATCTCAAGGAAAGAGGTGGGATTCCTGATCAGGAACACCCAGTGCTAAACAACACTATTCTCTACTAAACACCCAAGAGAATGATATATGTCTAAACAGACAGTATATTCAGAAATTTAATACCATCAACAACATTATCATGTTGTACCCCTCTTCCTTTTATAGGATAAAGATCTTGCAAAACCCTAAACCATCTCAATGATTTAGCTTCTTTCACATGTGCCACCTCCAACTAAGAATGCGTTGTGCATCAATGAGGATCATCTCTTCTAGACAGCGTTGTTGATCTGGTCATGGTTGACCTAGTCAAATGTCTCAATCCCTTTCACACATAAGGATGTTTTGTTAAGATAGCCTAGATTTACCTTTGTTCACATGTGGCATTGATTTATTCATTGTCTTAGGAGTTTTTATTGTCCTCTATACATTTATTCATGCAAAAAGGAAAACGAAACAAAATTTTATATTCCCATTAGCTTGGGATAATTGGGAATATTACAATTTTCTCTTTTTCCTATACAAGTGATTGTATCTTTTCCATTGAAATGTTATATATATATATATATATATATATATATATATATATATATATATATATATATATATATATATATATATATTAACTTAGTAAAATACCCGTTTGAATTAACTTCTTAAATCTACTTTTATGTGTATATGTATAAACTCCTTCATTCCAAATAAATACTTTTATTCACTCTTATATATATAACATTCCTACACTTGGCTACATATCTAGTTCTGAATACCAACCTTTGTAAAAATATGACGTAAATAACAACAAAACGATACATAATAATTTATTCTATATACCATTGCAAACACTTTTAAATACCATAATGCATAAACAAATAATGCTAGAAAAACTAATAGAAATTTAATTTTTCCTTAAATTTCCTTTAGTTCATTTTAAGATAATACATAGTTGAAAAGTTCAGTATACCAAATTGAAAGGTATTTCTGGAAAATTAATAGTTGAGTACCTGTCTTCTCCTAGTCTTGATAATTCCTCCTCAAGATATCTCATCGAGCACATGTTTGCAACTCTTTTTGTCTTCTTCTCACTTTCTTCTCTTCAGTCTCTTCTATTCCAAAACATTGTTGGGTCAGTAATATATGGTGGATTAATGGACCAAAATTTAATTGTCAATCTAGGGTTCATGTACTTCGAGGCACAACCCTATAAATGTCACAGAAAGACTTATGGGACCTAAAAAAAAACCCTATTTTTTTTTAGAAATTTCTCATACCTTAAGTTCCTGCACTAGTCAACCCCCTGTTAAAATCTTGAAATAAAAAACATTCATTAGAAATGAAACCCTAAAAAATAATCTTGCAATCTACCAACATTGAAAGAAAACCCTAACTATTAAAAACTAAAAATAGAATGATAACTATTGAAAATTGAAAGGAAAACCCTAACTATTGACAATTAAAAAGAAAACCATAATTATTGATAATTAAAAAGAAAAACCTAATTATAGAGATGAAAACCCTATCTACTAAATAAATGGAAACCTAAACATTAACAAAGGAAATGTAAAGAATGTCTTTGAAGGATAAAACAAAATAAACCACTAAGTTTATCATGATCCTACACTAAGTCCAATTGTAAGCTATCACTGTGTGAAATAAAAGAAATATTCCAAATGTGTTCCAAACACACATAAATTCATTATAAATGTGAAAATTATGTAAAACACCACATGAATGAATAACAAGGTTCCTACTTAGTTTTGACACACAACACTATTTTAAAACTTCATAAATTTGCGAGAAAATCCACTCACACTCCTCTTCAAACTAGTATATGAGTTTCAAATTTTTATAATAACAATCAAATGAAGACAATGTTTTACCACTCCTTATAAAAAGGAAATAGGAAATAAATAATTTTATAATACTTAAGAGCATGAGTCACCCCTTTCCAATGAAAAACTTATAGGATTATAAATAGTTAAATTCCTCATAAACAATTCCTTTGACACACATGATGCAGACTTATGTAGGAACACAACAAAATATAGAAATACACATAATCACGGAGATGCAACATAAATAAGAATTCATTTCATTAATATCACGTAACTGAAATATGCTTATAGACAGAATGGAAATAAACTAGCTAGGACATTGGTATCTTATCTCTGAGAAGAGATGTGGTGGCTACGGGCCACTGAAATGTGTTACAATGAGGCTTGAAGGCCTATTTATTATTGAAAAACAATGGAAAACCCTAAAAATCCAAAAACCTAACCCTAGGAGATGAAATGCCAAACTATGGGCCCCATTGGGGTAAATTGGTACATCAATTTTTGGGGGTCGTAACTTTGGCATACAATCTCTGTTTGACGAACATGATACCTCATTAAAAATATCTATTTTAGGAATACAACTACTGACAAAGAATGTCAAGTCAAAATGGCTCCAAAAGTTTAGGACCTGAAAAACTGCCAAATATAGTAAATTGTGCTACAATTAAGGAAACTGAAACATTGAAAGAAACAATGGTGGGGGTCCAAGTGGAATTGGAGGGTGGCCACCAATATCCACCTGGATGAACACATCATTTATATTACACAATACTCATTACTTTGAGAACACATCACTTATATTAGGAATTACTTATTCCTTTGACAAAAAATCTCTTATACTGAAATACCATCGGTAAGAAAACTCAAAACAACAATACAAGTATGTTTTGTTTCAATGCATAAGCGTAAGATGGTCACTATATTTGTAATTTATGTTTTGAATCAGTCAATAACTCCAGGTTGTATTGCAGCTTGTTTTACCATTCAGATACTGGATTTTGATGTTTCTAATGCAATTTGTGTTGGATAGAATGTCTTGGGATTGAAACTATAATTCAAATCCTCAAGAGACTAACTCTTTTAAAAAAGGGGAAAATGCATTATACATTTAAAACGTCCCTATTAGTAAGTATCATAAGCCAAGAAATACATGTATAAGCTCTATTCTAATGCATAAACATATATAAATCAGAGGAAAATTGATGTCTCGACTCAATCAACAATAATGCATGAAATACAACTCTCAGTTTTAAGTTATAATAGATTGTGGATTATAAATTTACCAAAGGATCTCAAACCTGTTGTACTTATACAAATAAATATTTAAATATCAGTCAATCTATATTTTTTTGTGATGACAAAAAACCCAAAATCACGCCTTATATTATCATTCAATGAAGCACTCCATATTGGGACCAAATATCGAAACCCAAAGTGATGGATCATAAGAAAACAAAATATAGGTTGGAAATATGCATAAATAATCTTTGTTGTAGCTTATAGATCACATCACTCAAAAATATATTACAACATTGCAATGTTTACCATTAAATTCATCACCCTCGTAATCACAACACTCCCATATTTGTAGATGTAAAGAAAACATAGAATAAATTCTATATCTACCAGGGAGACATAGTGTGTAGTTTTCACACAAGAAATTTCTAGATCTGAAATCAAATTCACAAGTTTGCACACCCAATGGAAAAATATCAAACATCAATCAACATATCTAAAACTTAGCTACAAGAATGCAAAATAAGGATACCAATGAGTTGGATCGGCGAGCCCAACCAAGCATGTTGTGCCTCATATAGAAAATTTAAATTACATCGAAGTAATTAAACACAGAGAATTGAAACATAGAACTTGAAATGAGATTTATATATTAAATATTTCTTATTCATTTACATTGTGAGCCAAATGCTCAAATTCCAACACCCAAAAGAGAGTTTCCTTAGAGTCTAAACCAACAATATTTCTCCAATCATAACGTTGTTAGCACATGGCCATGAATTTTCCTTTTATAATTTTTACAAAACATTACTAGGATTCAAACCAACCAATCGAGTACAAACGAAATGGAAAGGAAATCATAACAATTTGCTGTTATGAAACTGACTCCACAAATAGAAGAAAAGAGAGATCAACACCTTATAAATTAGCCACTTAGAGGGGTCAAACTCCTTTACATTACATAAATTAACAATTATTGGATGATACAAATGAGAAAACCTCATTTCTATATATAGGAGTCCAATTGGTCACAATATAATCCTAGCCGACATAACAATAACAATGTAAGGGCACAAAAATAGCAATAGTGGGCTTCTATGGGGCACAATAATAACAATATGGGGACTACATGAGCATAACAATAACAATAAGGGGGCTATACTAATAATAATAATAATAAGGGGATACACTAGTATTATAGGGACCTAACATGTCTCTCTCCTTCAAACAAGTGTTGTCCACAACGCTTGATTATTTATGGATTCTTCTATATAAAATTCTCATCCTCCCATGTGGAATCTTCAACAGGTAAGTTCTTCCACTTGCTGAGATACTATAAAATTGATCGATTTTGTAGTATTCTAGTTCTTGTTTTTGTGACTACTTCAGAACTTCTTTCACTGCAATGTTGATCTTCCTGTTGTTTCATTTGATTCTGCACCAAATGTAGGTTATCCTTTGAGAGTTGGAGAACTTGTTACTGATGCTCGATGTGATCTTCCACTAATTTATCATCCATATTATCTTTCATTTTATCCTTCAAACCGTCCAACCTAGCCTCCATTTTTTATTTTAAACCATCTATGTCATCTTTGATTTCTCTTTGTATGATCAAAATTTGTTGCACTTGGTACTGTAATTTTGATATATCATACTGCAATTCTTCCTCTTCATGTGTCATAATAGAGCTTTCTGAGGGCTTAATGGGTGTGGAATTATTTTTGGGAGGAATTATATAACTCAATATTTATATTTATGCTTCAATATGTCATTGGAATCACTTCAAACTACTTTTTCAAACAAATGTTATGCAATTTTAAAAATAAAATACACACCTTTTTCTTTCTTTTTAGGAGGCCAATATTAAACTTGAATTATATATGTGATTTTGAGTCTTCAATATTTGAAATTTTGTCCTATAGTAGCCCTCTAAATTGTCTTTCCAATGCCACATGACTGACCTGATTTAGATTCTTCAAGGCAAAGTTATGCCCAATCTCCCACGATGACCTAATTATGGACTGGTTCAGTATAGTGAACTTGTATGATGTGCCACGTGTCATTGTTTCCTCCTTCGGCAATGAAATTTATACACAGGAAAATACATTCTATGTAATTTCAGACACTTTTTACAAAATTCCAATTTGATGCTTAGAGAGAGAGTTATGATGTTTTTCCCAAGGTCACCTCTTTGATATGAAATTTGGGAGCCTGCAAAAACCCTACATTCCACATATAATATCTCCAACATTCCTCAATATTTTTTGGCAAATGGGTTTTTTTTGAGCTTCTGAAACTTCGTAGAAAAAATGTTATATCGAAAATTCCACAATGACCTGTTTGAAGAAGCGAAACCCTAGAATCCAAAGCTCTGGTACCAAATGTTATGAAACCAACTCCAAAAAGAGAAGAAAAGAGAGATCAACGCCTTAGAAATCAGCCACTTCGAGGGGGAACCTCCTTTACATTGCATAAATAAACAATTCTTAGATTATACAAATGAAAAAACCTCTTTTCTATATATAGGAGTCCAATGGGTCACAATATAATCCTAGCCGCTATAACAATAACAATGTAAGGGCACAAAAATAACAATAGTGGGATTCAATGGGGCACAATACTAAGAATATGGGGACTAAGTGGGCACAACAATAATAATAAGGGGGCTACAATAATAATAATAATAATAAGAGGATCCACTAGTATTATCGAGACCTAACATTTTCCATCTAAATGATGTTTGGAACAACCACAAAATAACCAAAGCGATCATATATCTGAGGCATAGAGAAATTAGAAAGTGGTTCCTTCTTTCTCAATCATAAAATAACTACAATACTTATTGGGCACACTTGAATTAACTTGTTTTTGACTTTGACAGGGTGTATCAGTCGACCAAATCTTTTGGGCCCATATAGTATCTTGATGTCAGCAATAAACACTACTTGTTTCTTTGGTATCAAGTTCATGTGCAAGGTTCAGGATCTCCATGCATGCTACAATATTAAGATTGGAAGGTCATGCTTCATAGAGAATAAGGTTTCAATCGAATATTTAGCCATAAATTCGTACTTCTTCCTGAAAACCTAAGCATTACTAAAACATCCATAATTAGTGACAATGTTATATAAATATTGTTAAATCATTGAAAGTAGATGAAATCAATAAATTACCTTTTCATGCTCACGTTTAAGATAATTAGCCCAACAATGTGCAAAATGACAACAATAACTATGAGAACTAGGTAAAAATAGAATTTATTACAAAGCAAAAAGGTGTGCAAATTTTACAAAACCAAGACCCAACATCCCACCCATGCTAATCATCTTGTATCTCCTCATGCAAACAAGAACTTTGAATGAATACTGAAATTATCAAAACTATAGGGCTATGGTTTCTGTATTAGAGTCTTCTTGCATCATTCATCATCTCAAGGATCTAAGGCATGGACTGAAAACTTATAGGCATAATTCAGTAAAAGCATGTAGGTAAGTGTTTTATGATGTTGACTTCCTTTGTATCAATAAGATAAGAAATAGTGTAACATTGACACCTTCAAATGAAACACTTATGAATCCTCTTGTTACCTTTGTACAGTTACTGTGAACAAAGATTCAACAATGTCAAGACTAATATTCATTATTTTCTATAAGAGTAACCAATGCCAAGTTTGCCATATAAATGATTGTCAATGTTGTCATTGTAGGGATAGTGTTAGCATGAAATAGTAAGCATCAAATTTTCCACAAAGTGTCTCAGGAGCAACCTTAGTCAATAGCTTTTCACCTAAATATCCTAATTACAAATAAAAGTGACGTGATTTTAAAGAAATGGGATTAAAGATGTATGGAAATAGGGAAAAATAAAGGTGAAAAAATGATACCTCCCCAAGGCGACCATTTTACCATTATCCAAGCATATATTTGAAGCACATCTTGTTCAAACATGGTGAATCGCCTGCACTAAGGGTCTCACATCAATGAAAACCTACTTATTCCAAAAGATAAGACTCCAAAGCATAATATTTGAAGGATCATAAGGTCATTCTCTGAGATATAATAAGTTCATTTCCTAGCTTAAATTTTAATGGTAATTTCTTCAAAATGTGATCTATGGTATTTTTTTTTAAGTTTCAAGTGTACCAATGTGTGCTTTTCATCTCACTTACCCAACATAGTCCCACCACCAATAAGCATGTTCAGAACCCCGGTCAGTTTTCCTCGGTACCATACAAGCATATCCCTATTTCCATTAAGCTTGTTTAGTATCTTGGTGGATTTTCCTTGGTACCTGACAAGCATAGGCGCACTACTTGTTGGCTTGTTCAGTACCCCAATGGGTTTGCTTGTACTTCCTGATTGGAAGTAATGTATATTGATCACTGTAAGCTTTCAGAGTGTAAGGAAGATAGGCGGTATAAAAGTTTTTTTATATTCGCTAGGAACATAATTATTTAAATTTATCCCTGGGGTGACATCATCCATAATAACCTTAAATCTTAAATACCAATTTATAATAAAGAATCTAAAATAGTGACTATAATATTCCTAGAGTTAATCATTTTATGGTTCTCATGAAATATCATTAGGTTTTTATAGGAGTGTTCAACCATAGGAGGCTTTTCAACAATGCTCTCTAAGAGAAACTTGAAAATATCTCTTGGATGAAATTTTTTTAGAGTGACTATGCTAGGAGTAGGGTTTTAAACTTATGAATGGGAAGTATTAAACCTAACAATGAAAATCCCCCCACCCCCCCCCCCCCCCTCGACTAACTCAATGGATGGTTTTGGCCAAACAATATGAAAGGATACCAAACAATTAATTATAGTCAAGTTAAAAAACAATGAGGTGTTAAAAGTGAAATTCACCTGAAAAGGCTTACTACATGAGTGCTTTAGCGGGATTTTCCATAACTATGCCTTCGAGAGTTGCAACTTTAAGAGTGTTGTTGTAAAAAATTTCTTTCAGATAAAATTTGTATTTATTACTTTTATACTACCCAGCCCTAATTTAGAGAGAGGAAGATCTCCTTCAAGTGTAGGATTACTTTCAGTGTAACCATGTGTGTAACAATATGTTAAATATAATCACACTTAGATTTAAAAAGTGATTTTTAACGCTTACTAGAGTATGAGAAACCAACTACTTTAACTGATACGGTACCAAGTTTTAGGTTCCCGTGATTTGTTAGATTGGCGATATCAAATGAACAGGGTAACATCAAACCAGTATTTGGAGTCCTAGGACCTAGACTTCCTGGACTCGGAGAGGGCTCTCTCTATTTTGTGCAAAGGATGTGAACTTGTTTTCTTTAGGGTTTGATTTTAGGCTAGTTGTTAAGCGTAGGGTTTGTTTGTTTGTTTTGGTTGGGTAAGATGATCAAGTAGAATAGATAGAGTGAGGGAATATTCAAGTCATTGGGCTATGGAATCAATAAAATTAATGGAAATTTTCAACAATAAATCGGGGTGGATCATAGGGAAAATCTAGCATGGTCAGGTGTATTTTCAAGGTTTTTGGGAAGTGAAATGAACATCAAGTTTGTGAAAAAAAGTAGGGCAAAGGGAAATCAAGGATCCTTTGTCATGTACTTAAAACAAGGATGACTTCAACACTATTTAGCATGAATGAGAAATCAATAGACAGGGCACACCAATAACTCTTTGATTCAACTTAAGCAAACAAGCATTTCAGACATACAATCCAATGAAATATAGAAGGTGAGAAACTCATTTAACTTCTAGTGATTTCACCTTCAAGGTTAGAAAACATTCAATATGCACATATTCATAAGAAAACAATAACCAAATAGAAGCACACGACCATTAACCAAGCTCAGGGATCCTGCAAGCAGCCTTCTCCATCATCAATCAAGACAAGCCATTCACAAACTCCACAACACCAATTTCTTCTCCAATCTCCAAAAAAAACTATGTATTGCTCCAAAGAGTCATCAAATGGAAAAAATTTACAATGAATCCCTCATGCTCTATTTATCTAGAAAAGGAGGGAAAAAACCCTAACTAGGGTTTGAAAATGTCAAAATCATCCATAAATGCCATTTATGCCCAAGAGACCATGCAAGGCCCAAGGCACAAAATATCTCATGAAATAAATGCCAGAATAACTCCTAGCACCTAATTTTGGATTGATTTGCCCCAAAAAACATTAAAATATCATTTTGCAATAAATTAGTGTCTTTTTTTTACTTTTGGCCAAAAATGCACAATTTGGTCTGAACGCACAACACCTTCCCAGGCAGAAAATAGGTCCACTTGCAGCCAAGTTTTGGTGACCTTCCTAATGTTGGAATTTGCTCTGTGATGGCCTGTTGGAAATTTGGCTGAGTCTAATTTCCAAATATACCATTTTTTTTCTAACTGAGCTCCATTTACCTATGGAAAAGGAAAAATTTCCAAGACTTCTCTAGGCGCAGCTCCAAGCCTGAAAATGAGGCAGAAAGGTGAAAAATGAGGTGTTTTTTGGCCTTTTGAGGGGTAAAAAATGCTCCAAATGCTTTGAAATTTGGTGAGAATAATGTACTAGACATGAGGATTCCAAAAATTTAAATTTCTCCCTCTGAATATTCCTGAGATGAAAGCGTAGTTCCAGGGGTGTTGCGCTTAGAGGCCTCCAAATTCACAAAAAAACAAAAATTGTCAAAATTCTCTCAAATTTGGTGGATGTGTGCCTCATGGGTTTTGAGAGGCCTATAGTGAAGCTTGTGCAAAAATTCCAAGGTTAGCTTGGCCCTTTGCCTCTTTTAGTGCTTGGATCTTGGTTTGGGCCTTCTTGAGTTTAGCCCTTGCAACTTAGTTTCTTGGGGCATAATGCTTGGTAATCCTCCTTTGGAGATCAAGATCCTAATTTGTTTTCTTCAATTTAGCCTCCAAGTGTATGTTGGCTCTTTCCAACCAAGGCTCCCGATCATGTGCTATCTCCATGGCCAACAACTCATCTAGAGGGAGCTGCTCTGCTAAGGCTGATTCTTTTTCCCTTTTTTTTGCTAATGCCTTCTTCAACCCCATGGTTCTAGGTCTCCTCCTAGACTACCCTTCTTCATTCTCACTCTCCTCATAGGTGCCCATGAACTCTACTAGTTTTACCTGTGCCCTTTGGGATTATTTTTGGGCCTTGATGGATCTAGCCTCATAAATAGAAATTTGTGCTCCTAGCTACCTTTTCTCCATGTCAAGGGCATCATTTACACTCTTGGCCCTATTCATATTCGCTTTGAGGTGTTCAATGAGGTAATTTTTGTTCTGGATGAGCAAGTTAGATATCCTTGCTTCATTCTCCTCATCACTGTCTATCTGAATGATTTCAAACTCCCTCTCAACCTCATGATCTTCTTCTTCTTGCTTTACCTTTTGTTTTCCTTTGTTTAGTGGCTGAGCTGAGGTGGATGGCATGGTCCCTTGCCTTTTAGAGGCAGCAAACACAAGCCTTGGCCCTCTTTGATATGTCAATGGAAGAAGTCTGCTTGTGATCTTATTTATGTCTTCCTCATGGATGTGATCCTTGATGCTATCATCAAACTCTTCTTTTTCATTATTAGTATCATCAGTCACCATATTTTCTGCTTCATCATTGTCTTCTTATTCTCAACACCATCACCACTCTCAACCTCTTCACTGATTTCTGCATTGTCATTGTGTTCTTCATTAAAGTTTCTTACCTCTTCATTGTTGTGATCTTCAATTTGACTATCAGCCCCTTCATTTCCTTCATTATTTTCATGACTACCATTAGCCTCTTCTTCATTTTCTACATAATCATCATCTTCAGTTTGTTCATCATTGAAGTTGCTTGCCTCTCCACTGCTGTGATCTTCATTTTCATCATCACCCTCTTCACTTTTTTCATTATCTTCATGACTTTCATGACTGTTGTCATGACTATCATGACTATTTTCCTCTTTTATTTCCTTTTCATCACTGAGGCTTACTTCATTGGTGTCATTGTTGCCTTTAATCTCTGCATTTTTCTCACTATTTTCATCTTCATCATTGTCATCCTCTTCCACATCTTAGACTTCATTTCTGACCTCTTCTTCATCACTACCTAATTCATTTCCACTGTCATATTCATCATCTTCTTCATTGTCACCATCTTCCTCTGTTTGCATGTTTTCTACCTCTTGTGAGCTTAACTCATCATCACCTTCATCTTCATTTTGGCTGAACTCATTGTCACCATCACCCTCATTTGCACTTTCTTTCTCACTGCCACTTCCTTCTTTTTTTGATGAATCATGAGAAAGTGAAGAAGGGAGGTTTTCTTGAGGAGAGGTTTCTTGTGTAGATGATGAGGCATTATCTGTAGGAGGTGATGGAGGAGTGGAGGGAGGAGGATGAGATGATGAGGGTAAACTAGGCTGATGATGAGGCTATGGGCTTGTGAATATCTCATGAGCTATGAACACATCCCAAGGTATGCTTTTTTTCTCTAACTGATGTAGTATCACCATCTTGATCAAGGAGTGGTGGAATAAACTATGCATTTGCTGGGTATAAATCCTCCTTCAAACAACATAAGACATCTTTTCTATACTCCTATACAAGTAATAGGGCAAATGAAACATCTTGACGCTAGTGAAATGCATGAGTAATATGACATAGTAGGAGTAGAGCTTGGAGTATCTTCCCTCACAGGTAAAGTATTTCATGATGACCTTCATTAGGGGTGCATACCTCTCTAGTAAGTGTGAGAAAGGGAAAATAGACTTGCATCCCTCTTTATACCTAGGCTTGAGGAAAATCTCATAGAAACTGATGTCCAACTTTGCCCTTTTGAACCATTTCTCACCAACATCAAGAAGTCCAGTAGCCTGAGCAATGGTATATGATGATAGCTCAAATTCTACCCCTGCAAGGCTTGACTGTTTGTTGTGTAGGTTGAGGAAAAACAACCTAGTGAGTTTAGGGTGACTTTGCACTTGTTTGACCTTTTCACAAAACTGAAAACACCCCATATTTTGAAAGCATGCGAAAATCATGGGGGAGGAAGTAATTTCCACTATGTCTTGGGGCTCAAATCTCTTAACCTTCCCACCCTTGTGCTTTGGCCTCATAGGGACTTGACCTCCTTCACTGCTCATACTTACTTCTTCTCCTGACATGGTGACTAGGACTGTTTTTAGACAAACTCAAGCCTGCTTGTGAAACTGTGGTAGGATGAGTGAAATGAAATGATGGTGAGGGAAGCTCTTGTAAATGAGTGAGATGGAGGTGGGTTTATGACTGATTTTTTTTTAGCTTGGAGGAAGGCATAACTTGAATTGATTGCAGTTACCCTAGTTCACACTCCCCTTAACTGATAATTCTTTTGTTTGAAGGTCAAAATAGGGCTTCTCCAAGAGGAAATAGGGCTTCTATTCTTTAGTTTTGTGACCAATTTCTTTAACCATTAAAACAAAAAAACCACTTAAAGGATAAGGAAAAGTAGCCACCTACCAATTTTTTGACTCTTTGTAGGTTCTTGGAAGTAGCTTGGAGGGGGCTCCCTTTTGTTTTTTGGCAATTTTGCAGGCAAAAGAGTTTTTTTTTCCCTAAGCGCAGTGTTGAGCAGAATCTGGGTGAGTCGGGTGCTCCTGGGCATAGTGCTACCCGCGTGTAGGCATGTCGGGCTCCTGGACACAACATTGCACGAGTCGCGTAGGCTTGCCAGTCTCCTAGGCGTAGCGCTAGGCAGAAAAGGCCTTGTCGGGTTCCTCTCTAAACGTAGCGTTGGGCACTCCTGGGCGAGTTAGGCTCCTTTAAGCACAACGCTGCCTACATGCAGGCCTGTCGGATCCTTCCTGTTGGGTGAAACTGGGTGAACATGTAGCGCCCACCTCTAAGCGCAGCACGCTCCGCTCTAGGTGTAGTGCAGTGTAAATTTACACTGCAATCTTCCCTCTATGTGCAACGCCAGGTGCCCTAGGCGTAGCGCCTACTCCAAAGCACAACGCCAGGTGAATTTGCCCAGAAATCAACTGAAACTCAGAAAGTTTCTCCCTTGAGTTTTTTTTTCTCTTTTCAAATGCACAATGAGTTAAGTGATAAGCAGATTGACTCTTTATAGTCTTAGGAAAACACATTTATCCTTTGCAAAAACCCACTTTATAATGTTTTAGTCCCTTTATCACTCCACTGATATTCTTTTTACTTTTTTGCATTGGGTAACTTAAAAACATAAAAAATGGTCCCCTTTTCCTCCTAACCATTTTCTTTGCTACTCTTCAGTTTTCTGACAAGATGGATTTTGACCTCTTTTGACCTGTTTGTGTTTTAGTCACTCTGCTTGCAGATGTTTTGCTTGAGTTACATGATTTTCTATGTTTGGGCCATGCTCATGTCCTCCAATCACTTTCATGACTTTTTAGGCACTTTTCATGGTGACAGCATCCTTAGGACTTCTCTGTTTTACCTTGGAGACCAAATAGCCCTTTTCATTGAGGAGTGACTAAGATGACAGATACCATAGCTTTCATAATCATGTGTGCCATCTCCCTTTGGCCACTTCTGATTTGCAGGTGCCATGTCATATTGATTTAGCTCTGATTTTTCTTGGTGTTTGACACATTTTAGTTATACCACAACAACTTCATAATCAATTTTTTTTCTCATCCTAAAACTCATCCCTATGCTTTTATCCCTTTGATCATTTGAGTGCAAATGACTAAAAATGAAGACTTGACCTTCTTCAAACTGATACTCTTTGCATTCTTTCCCTTTGAGGCAGTGAAACACTTTACCTTTCCAAACCCTAGAATGACACATTTAATAGCCTCTTCAAACTTCTGCTTGTTGTCATCATGGAGGCTCCTCATCTTCATTTCACCCTCTTTGCCTATCTTTCCAAAACCTTAGGTTTTAGGGCTATTAGATAAAAATCATTAGTGTTGTCTTCTAATTTATCTATAACCCTTTCATGTTCATTCATTTCTGTTCATTTCACCTCACCCTTTTCCCTTTTCCATTTATAACTTCTAAAAATCTTCAATTCATGCTTGATTGTGCTGGTGTGCCTCTATCCTTGTGATTTTATGCAATGGATTTGCTTGGCATAATGCTGATCCAATCAGTCCTAGAAACCCTAATTTTCCTTGAACATGGGTTGCTTCCTCTTCCATTTTCTTGTGTATATATTCTAGTGAGGGGCAAGCCTCTTACCTTACCTAATTTTTTGTTGATAACCACCTTGACACTCTTGCAGAAATGTGAAAATGGACAACTGTCCTTTTGTAGAATTTTGTCCTTGATAAGGAGGTCTTCCTTGGATGATTTTCCTGATCTGAATTGGACAAAAGGTGTTGATGTTTTCACCTTTTAATTCAGCTTCTAGCACATTAAAAACAATGATTTATAGCACCAAGAATAGTCCTAGAACCTGTGAAACTCTAGTGACCTAGTGGAAAGCTCTTGGACTTGGTCTTTGACTGAAATCTTGGCTTAGGGTTTTCAAGTATGAAAAACTGAGTTTTGGACAAATTGATGTATTGGAGATCCAAAATCCAATGTACTTGATTTATCTAAAGAGCCTACATAGATAGCTTCAAGACCATCAATGCTTGAGGCATTTGATGAACATGGGAAAGGGTAGGTTGTTTGGCAATCTTGGATGGAAAGTGGAAGTGTTTAGCATAGGAAAAACATAGTATTAAGGTTATGGGTGTAAAAATGGGACAGAGATGAGTGTCATAAGCCCATGAAGGGCCTTCTAGGAGTGATAGGATAATGAGGGAATGACAAAGTAGAAAAATAGTGAAAATTTTATCTTAAGGATAATGAAAGTAGTGAGATTTCTAAAAATCACAATATTCATGAATATTGTTTTTAGAAATCTAGGAAAAGTATTTAGTCATCTATAAATAGCAAAAATATTGATGACTAACACCAAGAGTTGTTGAAAGATTAGGGAATGAGTTGTTTCGACGATCTTTTGAAACTGGAATTCAATGGGATCCACATATGCATGACTATTCAACTCATTAAATAATTTTGGCATGTACCAATTTTGTATTTTAGGTAATTATTCCACAACTTGATGATCACTCTCTTGGAGGCATAAGGGATTTGGTGAAATAGAAGAAAGAAACTCCTCAATCTCTGGCTTCAATGTTTGATCCTTATATTGGAAAGGATGGTTAAGGGAAATTCTATGGTTTGAGCTTCATCAACAACTTCATAGAAAATTCACATCATAGGTTGTTCCTCTAATGGTATTTGAATTAGATCTTCCCAATGTAAATGTTCTGCAGTGATAGGTGTTAGCGTAAATTCTTAACGCAAGTGTATGAAAAGATCTCAATTTAGATGTGCATGAAAAACAACCCTAATGACAAAGATGGTTGCTTAACTTCTTTAGATCTGCAAGTGATAGCTAAAAAAAATGTTGCCAGAAACCCAATCTTTGTAGCAAAAGTAGTTAAACAATGAAAATAATAATAAATGATCCATACATCCAACAAACAAGACAAGATATAAAGAATTTTATATGTATTATAACACCTAGGAAGGGAACAAAGAATGATGTTACCAGTCCCCCTCAATGGGATGGGTTCTTAGCTGTCCTCAACGCTTCAAATCTAGAAGTCTCTCTCTCTCAATGGTGTAGAAAACCCAAAATATGTTGAACTCTATGGGAGCTCAAGAAAAAAAGAAAATAGTAGTAACAATTAGAATGATCAAAACGAAACAATGAAAGTGATCAAAGTGAATAATGAATGGAAAACCCTCCTATTTATGACAAAATATTGAGTTATCCTCGATAATGGTGAATAATAAAATATTGTTAACCAAGATCTTAGATCTAACCACTTGGAATATTTTATTACATTTTGTTGGAGGGAAAAGGTATTTAAATTGTTTAAATACCTTTATTTAGAAATAATAAACAGATAAATTATTTATTTATCATTTCAAGAATGTGGTGAAGGAATAATTAGCAAATAATGATTTGTTTTAATTATTTCTAGGTGATTTAGTTAAATTTAGCAAGGAATAATAAATAAATAATGGTTTAACTAATTATTCCTAGAGAAAAATAAGAAAAATAATGTTTGATCTATTATTTCTCATAATTGGGTTAAATATGACCAGGAATATTATTTAAAGGGTGGTTTAATTAATTATTGTAGAGGAAAATCAAATAAATATGTGTTTATTTAATTATCCCTCACGTGGTTTTTGTTTGAACCAGAAATAACTTAATAAAATATGGTTTATTAAATTATTTCTTATAATGAAAGCAATTTTTCTATGGTAAAATTCGTCTTACATGGTGTACTTCGATCCATATAATTGTAAATGGTTAGATGACCAAAAATTGGTGTAACAATAGGGTAAGTTTCTAAATTCACTCCCCTCCACAAAAGATATAACATTACATTCAACATGGGAGTTAGTAGGAAAAACACAAGTTTTAAATTGTTTTGAAAGCTATTTGTTGGGATTAGTGTTTAGATTATGGTTTAGTTTAGGGTTTGGATTAGGGTTTATATTAAGGTTTGGATTAGGGTTTGGGCTAGAGCATGGATTATGGTAAAGTCCATGGCTTGGATTAATGTTTGGATTAGGGTTTTTTTGCAGAGGTAACCGAGACTGTATAGTTGGATTAATTAGTGGTGTATTGGATGGGAATTACAGTTGTCATGGCTCAAAAAACTGATTTTTCAAGGGGAATTACACTAGAGAGGAAGCTTCAAACCGTCCTTGAGACCATGAGAGTATATGAATCAAAGGAGAGGGACACTCTAGCTAAAAGGTAGGGTATTCAATCATAGGAGGACTAAAATTTTTCCATGGAAATGTAGGATTATAAATCTGTTGAGAAACCTACTAAGGATGATAAACATTAGTCCAAGTATTAAATGATGATGGGTTTTGAGATATTCCTAGAAATTGATTTGATTCCTTACTTTATTCCCTAATCACTTCTATTAAGCCTAACAGTGATGGAAAATAACTAATTTAATGATTCTTCTCACAAATTTTGCAATATTTTAGACTATTAAGTGGACACTCTTTAAGGTAAGGATTTTCCATGTTGTTGGAGAAAATCATCAGGATTAACTCTTCAATTTTAGCTTGCTTCTGTGTCTCCTACAAATCACCCAATTTTTAAAAAGAGTGCATATCATTACTTTTAAAATTTAAAAGTAAAGTAAATATTTTTTCCCACATGAGTCTACCCTCAAGAGCATTTGATATTATCCTCGAACTCCTCATTGAAATACTTCTCGAAATACCATATTTCTATTATCAACAAGCTAGCTAGTATATTTAGTCAACATATGGATAAGTATATATGGGGGAGTTCTTACAAAACCCTATAAATCAAATCCATCAAAAAATATAAATAAAATGTGCAGGAAATAAAATATAATCAAAGGAAAAACCTGCACGAAAAACTAAGTAAAGATCAAACAAAATTACAGTACCTCTTCAGGGTCAAACCCCTAATTCCATAATGTTGCATGTAATATATAGCATATTAATGGACCAACATTTAATTTTAAATCTAGTGTTTTTAGACTTCGAGGCGCAACAACGGAAATTCCAGATAAAGACTTCAAGGACCTACAAAGTAAAACCCTAATTTGTCTAGAAATTTCTCACACCTTAACTGTTGCACTAGTCGAACTCTTATTCTAATCCTAAAATCAAAATAATTCATTAGAAATTAAACCCTAAACACTAATCTTGTAATCCACCAACATTGAAAGAAAACCCTAACTGTTAAAAATTGAGAACCAAACCCTAAGTACTGATAATTGAAAGGAAAACCCTAACTATCAACAATTAAAATTAAAACCTTAACTATTGAAAATTAAAAATAAAACCATAATTATTGAAATTAAAACCCTAGCTACTAATTAAATGGAAACATGAGCATCAAACAAGTAGACATAAAGACCGAATTTTAAGGATAAAACAAAATAAACCACTAATTTTATCATGATCATGCACTAAGTTCTATTTTAAGCTATCTCTACATAAACTTAAAGAAAGATTCCAAATTTGTTCCAGACACTAACTAATCCATTATAAATGTGAAAATAGTGTAAGAAACCATATGCATGAAGAAAAAGGTTCATACTCAGTTTTGACACACAACACTCTTTTAAAAATTGATAAAAATTGCAAGCAAATCCACTCACACTCTTCTTCAAATTGGTATACAAGTTTCAAATATTTATAAGCAAGATCAAATCAAGGCAATTTGTCACCACTTCTTATATAAATGACATAGGGAAGAAAGAATTTTATAATCCTTAAGAGCATGATTCACCTATTTGAAATGAAAAAGTTACCAACATATAAATAATTGAATGCCTCATAAGAAATTCCTTTGAAACACAACATTTATATTACACATTACTCATTCCTTTGACAACACATTACTTACATTACACATTACTTATTCCTTTGAAAACACATATATTATAATGAAATATCATCGTTAATATAAATCAAAACAACAATAGAAGTATGTTCTTTTTCAATGCGCAAGCATAAGAGGGTCACTAGATTTACAACTTATGTTTCAACTCATTCAATAACTCCATGTCGTATTGTAGTTTGTGTTATTATTTAGATATTTGATTTTGATGGTTGTAATGAAATTTTTGTTGGATAGAATGTCTTGGGATTGAAACTATAATTCAAATCCTCAAGGGACTAACTCTTTTAAAAAAGAAAACAAATCATTGTTCATTTAAGCTCTTATAGGTCGAGCAATGTATGTTTAAGCTCTCTTCTAATGATTAAATGTAGATATATCAGAGATAAATTCATGTCTTGACTCAATCAATAATAATGCATGGAATACAACTCCTAATTAATTTACAATAGATTGTAGATTATAAATTAACCAAAGGATCCTAGACATGTTGTACTCATACAAAGAAAGCTTTAAATATTGGTCAATATATTATTTATTGTGATGACAGAAAACCCCAAGTCACACCTTATATTATCATTTAACGAAGAACTCCATATTGGGACCAAATATTGAAACCAAAAGTGATGGATCATAAAAAAATAAAGTATAGGTTGAAAATACATATAAAAAATCTTTGTTGTATCTTACAGATAACATCACAGGAAAATTTACTACAACAGTTTGATGTTTACCATGTAAATTCATCACACTTGTAATCAAAACACTCCCAGATTCATATATGTAAAGAAAACATGGAATAAATAATTTATCTACGAAGGAGATAGAGTGTGTATTTTTCACGTAGGAAATCTATAGATCTGAAATCAAATGCACAATTTTGCAAACCCAATGGAAAAATATAAAAAATCAATCAATATATCTTAAAATTAGCTAAAAGAATGCATAAGAAGGAGATAAATGAGTTGGATTGGTTGGCCTAACTAACCATCTCGCGCCTCCTATAAAAATATAAATTACAGTGAAATGATTAAACATGGAGAATTGAAACATAGAACCTGGAACAATATTTTATATTAAATATTTCTTAGCCCTTTACATTGTGAGCCAAATGCTTAGGGTCTATGATTAGGAGTTCAAAAATTTTGCTCAAAATTTAAAGTTACAGGATTGGGTTCAAACTAAGATGATTGCATAGATCTCATCTTCTTGATTCTGGTGCCATGAACGGTTCAAAAAACCGATGTCTTATGAGGAAGATATCGCGTTTTGATCGAAATGACAAACAGGAAAATTTGTGACAGTTTGACCAGGTTTGAATGGGATGCACAGTCAATAAAGTGGGTGGATGGATAGTCAACAAAAAAGAATACTCCTCAAAATATTCCTTTCCACCGGAATAATCATTGGTTGAAGTGTGTCGAATTTCTATTGGTTGTACGATTTGGAGGGAAAATGAGAAGCTGCCACATGGCCAACACTAAGGCTGCCACGTGGCCCTGCAACTGCATAGTAAAATTTTGGAGGATCCATATTAATTTACCCCGAGACCTCTCGCCGGGCATGCATATGCTCTACCGTCCGCACTACACATTGTTTCTTAACCCCTAAGGGTGCAGGTTATATTTATTCTTTGTTGGAATTCCATTTGGGGGTTGGGAACCACCGGTGGTCCCAACTCGCCAGTGGTTCTGTAACACATGTCACATGGAAACGTTTAACTCGCAGGCCAACCACGGTTCAATGCAATCAACCACAGTTTATAACATGGATTATGCCCAACTGCTAACGGTTGTAACCCATGGTTTATGGTGCATGTGCCCAACCGCAACATTTATTACTGCAGTTAGATTCGGCGGAAGGTTAGCAAGCATGCCATTTTTGGTGAAGATGGTATTTTGACTCCAGTTAAGTGGATTTATCCACTTTTTGTTAAGTCCCTATATTAATAGTGTAGCCCCTTATTATGTTAGTGTAGCCCCCCTTATTGTTATTATTGTACCCCTGTAACCCCCATATTGTTATTATTGTGCCCTTACATTATTATTGTTAGGTCGGCTAGGATTACATTGTGGCCCCACTAGGATTATATTGTGGCCCCATGGACTCCTATATATAGAAGGAGGTTTTGTTCATTTGTATCATCGAAGAATTGTTCATTTATGTAATGTATTGGAGGTAGCCCCCTCGAAGTGGCTCATTTCTAAGGCGTTTATATCTCTTTTCTTCTCTTTTTGGAGCTGGTTACACAACATTTGGTATCATAGCTTTGGATTCTAGGGTTTCGCTGCTCCAAACAGGTCATCGTGGCATTTGCGCTATAACTTTTTTTCTACGAAGTTTCAGAAGCTGAAATTTTTAGGGTGCAAAGCCGAAATCCTGAGGAAGATTGTCTAAAAATTTCAGAGCCTGGTTCGCAATATTTCGGAGATATGATCTGTGGAAGTTAGGTCTTTTTTCAGGCTCCTAAACAGGTCATCGTGGAATTTGCGCTATAACTTTTTTTCTACGAAGTTTCAGAATCTGAAATTCGTATGGTGCGAAGCTGAAATCCGGAGGAAATGCTTCAAAAAATTTCAGAGCTTGGTTCACAATATTTTTGGAGATATGATATGTGGAAGGTAGTGCTTTTTCAGGCTCCTGAATTGCATCTCAAAGAGGTGATCGTGGGAAAAGTCCAATAAATCTCTCTCTGGGCATCGGATTGAAGTGCCGTAAAAAGTAGTCACAAGCACACAGACTGTAGTTTCTTGGCTATCAATTTCAGAGACAAAGGACGAAACAGTGACACGTGGAAAGTCGTACAAGTTCGCTCTACTGAACCAGTCCATAATTAGGTCATTGTGGGAGATTGGACACAAATTTGTCTTGGAGAATCCAAATCAAGTCAGACCTGTGGCATTCAAAAGAGACTTAGGAGGGATACTTAAGTGCTGAATTTCAGATATTGAAGAGCCGCAATCACAGAGATAATACAATTTCAATATCGAGCTCCTCAAAAGCAAGTAAAAGCTATACTATGACGCATGAAGAGGAAGAGTTGCAGTATGAGATATCAAAATTACGGTACCAAGTGCAAAAAGTTTCAATCTTACGAAGAGCAATTGAAGATGAAATAGATGGTTTAAAAGTAGAAATGGAGGCTAAGTTGGATGGTTTGAAGGATCAAATAATAGCAAATATGGATGATAAATTAGTGGAAGATCACATCGAACATCATTAACAAGTTCTCCAACTCTCAAAGGATAACCCAACTTTGGTGCAGAATCTAATGAAAAAAAAGGAAGATCGACATCACATCGAAAGAAGTTATGAAGCAGTCATAGAAACAAGAACTCGACAAGTACAATCAATTTCAGAGTATCTCAGCAAGTGGAAGAACTTTCCTGTAGAATATTTCACATGGGAGGATGAGAATTTTATACAGAAGCATCAAGAAATAATCAAGCGTTGAGGACAACACTTGCTTGAAGGAGAGGGGCATGTTAAGTCCCTATATTAATAGTGTAGCCCCTTATTATGTTAGTGTAGCCCCCCTTATTGTTATTATTGTACCCCTGTAACCCCCATATTGTTATTATTGTGCCCTTACATTATTATTGTTAGGTCGGCTAGGATTACATTGTGGCTCCACTAGGATTATATTGTGGCCCCATGGACTCCTATATATAGAAGGAGGTTTTGTTCATTTGTATCATCGAAGAATTGTTCATTTATGTAATGTATTGGAGGTATCCCCCTCGAAGTGGCTCATTTCTAAGGCGTTTATATCTCTTTTCTTCTCTTTTTGGAGCTGGTTACACAACACTTTTAGTGGAGCTTTCCTAGGTGAAACTGGGCAAAACTGTAGGAGACCCATTTTTCGACCATTCTGAGTGAAGGAAGAGTCATTTTTGACTAATTGGACCATTCTGGAGCCATTGGTGCAAAGAAAACAACCATTAGAGCATTGTAACTACATGTAATAGCAAAAATTTGAGCATAATGAAATATGTACATTCCATTGGGAGTTGGACCAACAGATGTAGCCTAGGAGGGGTGAACTGCTTCATCATGATTGCTGTGTAAATTTCATGTGGTGACTTATTTCTCTATTTTACACTGTTTTTCAATGTTATTTAAGCTTTTTTTATGCTTATAATTCACTAGACATCATCTACAGTTCATGGATAAATTCCCTAAACCTTATGAAAACTAATGAGCTGATTATGAACATGTTTTTAAACTGAAAATACACTTAGCACATCAAAACTAATACAGTCATTTCAGATTAGGTTGGTATCATATCTAGATTTTATTCTCTGGTGTTGTTTAGTGCAAGGAAATGGCTAATTATTTGCAAGTTTTAGATGCTTAAAAGGCTCAAGCTCAAAAGAGGAGAAGGAAAATTGGTGGAAGCAAAAGGGTCTCAAAAGGAGCCAAAGAAAAGGAGAGCAATATTTCCACAATCTCCACCACCTAGTTCACATCCTAAAGAATCAAAAGCTCCATTAAGCATGCCTCATGAGGAAGGAGAAATCCATGAAGAAGTTTACCCTAAAGAGGAAGAAAGAATGTTCACGAAAGAATTTCTTGACATGACTGAGATGGTTAGAATCCTTTATCAAGAAAGGAATGAGAGACTGGAAGGGGAAGGATCTAAAATTAAAAAATAAGGACAAGGATCTTCAGGAGGTCGCCATGACGAAGATAAGTCAAAGAAGTGAAATGGAGGAAATGGAGGCAATGGAGATCCATCATCCTCGCCCTCATCATCATCATCCTCTACTTCTTCTTTAGTACATCAGCCACATAAGTCCAAGAGCAGTGGTAAAAGGTCTTTTTTAAAACTTGATGTTGAGTTTGAATTGCCTATATTTAGTGGTGAAGTAAATGCAGAAAATCTAGATAATTGGATTAGACAATTGGAGGTCTATTTGAGAATAAATTTCCTTCAAGATGATGATACCAAAATTCAATTAGCCTCATTGAGAATGGAAGGTGCAACATTTGTTTGGTGGGAAGCCAAGACAAAAGAAGAAATCAAGAAACATGGTAATATTATTCTATCATGTTCAGATTTTATTACTACTATTAAAAAACACTTTTATCCATTAGATCATATGCAAAAAACTATCATGAACTGGCAGAAATTTAGGCAATTAAAGGGACAAAATGTGTAAGAATACACCCAAGAATTTAGGAGAATATCTATCTTATTAGGGGTGGATTTGCAAAGCCAAGATACTTTTCTAAAGTACATAGGAGGCTTACATAGCTACATAAAACGTACTATTCTCATGTTTAACACCACCAGTCTAGATGAAGTTTGTGTTCAGGCCACACATCTAGAAGCTAGAGGGAAGAACATTTTTGAAGAGGGTAGGAAGAATCATTTTAAGGGTAAAGCCAAGGAAAATACCTCAAAAGGTAAAAATAAAAAGAATGCATCTGTTAAGAAGGATGGAGAAAAATTGGTTTGTAAACATTGTTCAAAAGAAGGCCATGATGAAACTCATTGTTGGAAATTACATCCTGAATTGAGACCAAAGAAACCCAATAACAAAGGGAAACAAAAAAATACTGCTACAACTAAACATGATTTAGGATATGATGCAGGTGATGAATCTAAAATTATAGCCATGGGATTGAAGAGCATGAAAGTAAAATAAATTGAAACTAAACCCAGTACCAGTACATCAAACTATCACATAAATATTCCAAATGAAGAATAAAGAATATAAGTGTTTCATGTGAGGGTCATATCCAAACATACCAAGATTGACACATTGTTTGATTGTGGGTCACAAGAAAACTTAATCTCTGAATATTTGGTCAAGAAACTTAACCTTGATACCATACCACATCATAAACCATATCCTTTGGGTTGGATTTGTAAGGATGCAAATCTACAGGTTTCAAAGAAATGTATATTGAGGTATGCAATCACTACAATCTTTGTTGACACAGTTGAATTAGATGTGGTTCTGCTTGACATAACCAACATTGTATTAGAGATTCCTTACTTCCAGGAAAAGTGATCTTCCGTCACAATGAGAATAAGTATCATTTATTCAAAGATGGAAAGGAGTTCATTGTTAGAGCACATCTCAAGAAGAAAAACATTGTTATGGTAAATGTTGGACAGGTAAAGAGGCTGGTAAATTCAAGTAAGAATTTTGTTCTTATGATTAAGCCTAAAGCTAATGTTAATCATGAATCATCTGAGGGATGTGATCCTAATTTGAAATCAGATTTATATGAAATTGTTAATGGAAATCATGAGATGTTTCAAGAGCCAACAGGATTGCCTCCAAAAAAGGAAATTCAACATGAGATTCAGTTGCAGCAAGATTGTCCTCTTCCAAAGATCGGTATGTATCGCATGTAGATAATGGACAATGCTGAAATAAAGAGGAAAATCAAGGAGATGTTGGATAAAGGAATCATAAGGCCAAGCACCTTGCCATGTGGTTCACCTATAGCCTTGATACCAAAGAAATATGGGACTTGGTGCATATGTGTATATTTTCGAGCTTTGAACAAGATTATGGTAAAAAATCGTTACCCACTCCCAAGAATAGATGATTTTCTTGCTCAAATGAAAGAAGCAAAGTTTTTCACTAAGTTATATTTACGAAGTGGATATCATCAAGTAAGAATTGAAAAAAGTGATATATGGAAAACTGCATTCAAAACCAAACAAGGACTCTTTGAGTGGCTAGTTATGCCTTTTGTTTGTGTAATGCACCATTTATGGAAGAGGAAATATTGTTCAGGTATTATTCCAAGATCCATTTGTTGTTTTCCTTGAGAAATCTGAATGAGTAGTGTGTTCCGCCCGAAACAATCTATTGCAAAGAGTGAGAAAAATTTTAGGCACTACTGTTCGAAAACAAGCAAAGTGGAAGTGGCCTTTTCATTTCTTCAGCACTCTAAAAAAGCTGAAACTAAATCCCTCATGGAATCATCTGATTCATTGGCTTTGTTGGAAAAGAGATTTCACTAAATTAATGTATGTTGTGTATAGGTTAGATTAGGATAGATAGATAGGTGTGAAAAATAAGCTCGGCCTTGTGAGCATCTTTTCAGTTCTAGATTGTTTGAAGAAATAAATCAAAAAATAGAGGAAAAGTTGAAAAGTCTAGGGAAGTTTTAGAAAATAGTAGAAAAGCCCCATGTTAAAAAAATAGTCATGCTGAAAGTGTGCAAGTCTAAATTCCACTACTAGTGCTCAAAAGATATCTTGTTCAGTTATCTAGCCTAATCATAACTGAACATGTTTTAAATTGATTGCTGATAAGTTAGTGAAAGAAGTGAGAGTCAAATTGTGTAAGCTTGACTTGTCAATGAAAGTAGATTAGGAAAAGATACTGGTTCCACACGCTCAAAATAGAACCAAAGAGGAAAACAGGGATAAAAAAAAAAAAAAACTATGTATCCTAGCCCTGATTTTTCTAAATCTCATTTTGTGTGAAAATAATGTTTGTGTGAAGCTTGTATTTTATGCCACAAACACATGACAAATCAGACCGTCTAATCCTGATTTGGTCATTTTTCAATTTCATGTTTTAGTTTAGTGAATGAAATCATGTCAAACAGCTTAATCTTGATAGTCGATCTAGCATAGGTAGAGAAATCAAAGGAGTTCATCAGTCTAATCTGAAATCTTGGAATATATAAGTGTAGAAGTAGATAGTTTTCCTTTTTTCAAAAATATCATGTCAAAGGGTTGCTAGTCCAAGTGCACCTAAAGAAGAAAAAATGTTAGGAGATATAGCTGGGTAGGTAGAGATGAGGTTGATGCTAATCATGCTGTAAATTTTCAGAAATAGCTTCAAGAAAGAGAGAAATTTGCGCCAATGGATAAGGCACTAGTCTTCACAAGATAGAGATCTGCAATTCTGGACACCTCCTTAAAGGGAGCTGCCCTCCCCAAATGGAGCCACTGTTAGTCATCAGTAATTTTACCTATTTTGATGACTAGATTCCTTGGCTGATTTTTCTAGAAGCTAATCTCAATCTGTCAATTTGTCATCTAGAAAACACCTCAAACAAATTTTTGTCTTCCTACCCCTCTCTTTCAGCCTATAATGAGAAAAATCCTTCAGTTTCCCTACCTATCACAGTTCAGCAAAGCCTCCCTGTCTATAGCTATCATAAGTTTTCCTCTCTACCCTCAAAATCCTTTGTTTTCATGCAACTCACTGTCCAACATTTAACAAAGTGTCTACCCCTCTCTCATTGATCACTTTGTCATGTGATAACCTACTCATGCCCAAGAAGGCATTCAAAATCCATGACAAAGCATGTAGGTCTAGGTGTTGATGTTTTAGGGAAAATTCATTGGCCAGAATGTTTTAAGCCAAAAAATCTGTCTTCAATATCAGTCAGCCATCATGTCTTGCTATTTGTCAAAGCCAAAACCCTTGTCTACCCCTAGGTCACGCACCATCAAAAAGGTCACTTTGTTTTGTTCCTAGAAGTTCAACAAAGATCCAAATCAGGAAAAGATGAGGATGTTCACTGTATGAAGAAATATGCTTAGTTCAGGCAAAATCTCCATGAAACACCAAAGGAGCTCTCCATGGTTAAAAATCATATATTTTTACATCTCTGCAGGGGTGTAATTGAATGATGATCAGTGTGAAAATGGGAGAAAAGGATCAACTGAGCAAGTTTCTCATACTGAAATATTTTGCCTTCAGTAATTAGATGGAGAGTTGTAAAGTAAAAGCAACAAGTATACATGGTTTAAATCCAAAGGCTGCCTGAAGAGCAGAAATCATTCCTCAAGTCAAATAAACACAAAATACCAAGTGATGTTGATCAGTAGTTCTTCATATTCAGCTCCAAAGTCAGTGCTGCATAGTATTTCCAAAAGGTATCATCATGAAAGGCATAAGAGGACAGCTGCCTCTTATGTTACCTTGAACCTAGGATTTGAAAATTAGTCAAATGCAATTTCAATATACCTCTGAAAACACAGTCGAGAGAAAAGTTAGTTCAATGATGTCTAGTAGTGAACACTCTCCGTATACCAATCACATTGCTTCTGGTCTAGATTTCACAGTGATATTTTACAAAAGGGATACACACCACAAACAGGGCCTTATAAAGCAAGAGGGCATTAGGTTCAAGTGATTTTATCAATGATAAATGAAAAAATTTCACTTTGTTTCCTATTAGTATTCTTCAAGCAAACATACAAAGGCACAATGTTGAAATAGCTAAAGATTCTGTGTTTAATAGAACCTCCTTCAAAAGCAAAGGTTTAGAAGCACAATTATGGAAAGCTCCTTCAAAAAGCAGAGGGTTAGAAAAACATTGCTGTGACCTCCTTCACAAACAAGTAGAGGGTTAGCATGTTTTTAAGAAACTTCAGAGTCTGATTTGCGCTACTTCCTCCAAAGATGAATAGAGAATGCATAGCAGGGTTTAAAATTATGTTTGAGAATGTTTTCTTTTGGAAAACCTAGTTGAAGAATAGTGGTGAAACAAATGAGAGTTTATAGGTTAAAGGCCTCTTCCACATGAAAAGCCAAAGAGTGACATGATGGTGCTAAAAGGCCTATGTTCTCATGTTTATGAAAGACTCCTTCAAAGGATAAATCAGAGGTTATAATTTTGATTAAAGCAGCCTCAGCTAAATGGCCAAGGAGGTAGACAAATCTCTGTTTAAAAGTGACTCCTGCAAAATTGATAAAAGGAATTCACCTAGGTGATTCATGTAAAAGAGGCATCTTTCATTCAAACAAGCCTATTATAGTTTTGAAATGCCTTCCACCATAGGATGAGAGCAAGTGTCAAATGTTGAAAATAACCTTTTTCAATATAAATAAGACAAAGCTTTAAAGGGGTTGAAACATGGACTATAGGTCAAGTGCCCATGCAGTTTGTCAAACGGATGACCTCCTCCAAAATGAGCATAGGGTCAGTTTATTTAAAAAAAATCAAAAATTTCTAGTGGTCTATTCAAAGCAAGGAGGGTCAGAAACACATTTTTATTTCCTCCTCTTAGAAATGAGTAGAGGGCAAGTCACCAAAAAAATTAAAGTCTGTTTGACAAAAAAAGGAGAGATACTGTGTTTTAAGAAAGCTTTTAGTTTGATGACAAACGCAAAGGCAAAAAGTGAAAAGTCACTACAAGGAGGAAAAAACGTTTAAAAACGTTTTAAAAAGGAGCTATAAAAGCTCTCAAAGATAGAGTCCACTTTCCATTTTACAAACAAGCTGAAGAAAACTTCTTTCTGAACCCTAGGCAAGCAAGTTGGTAAGATTTTGAAGACGTGACATGCCTGTAGGTGCTCACAGAAGGTTTTTACATTGGGTGTGACACGCCTATAGAGTGGCGCGACGCGCCTGTTCACTATGCCCAGCCCGACATACACCAGCATTCAACAGGCGCCCAGGGCCCGACCTGACCACGTTCAACACAGAGTGTAGGTGCTACGCGCCTGTGCACTAGTAAGAGTTTGAAGACGCGATGTGCCTGTAGCAGGACGCGATGCACCTGTAGGTGCTCACAGAAGGTTTTTACATTGGGCGCGACACACCTGTAGAGTGGCGTGATGCACCTGTTAACTCTGCCTGGCCCAACATACACCGGCTTTCAACGGGCGCCCAGGGCCCGATCCGACCGCGTTCAACGCAGAGTGCAGGTGCTACGCGCCTATGCACAGGATCGTAGCACCGCTCAAATTGCCTCCAATCCACATCAAATCGGATTTTTTGCCAACTGAAACTTCCTCCAAAACTACACCATACATTTCAAGAGGTATTCTACTGCTTTCTTCGCTAATTTTTTGAGTTTAAAGAGGTGTTAAGGGTCATTTTATTAAGAAAAATACACAGTCCCATTGAAGGCAAAAACACTGTTTATGCTGAAAACCACCATGTTTGAAAAGAAGAAACAAAACAGTGATTAAGGAAAGAGGGCTATTGTTTGATTGTAAAGGCCTGTTTTGCTTAAAAAAAAGCCAGGCATAGTTTTTGAAAAAGGAAAAACAGTGATAAAGGAGGAAGGTTCATTGTCAATTTAAAGGGGTGTACTAAAGACACAAATTTGTGGTCACTTAACAAAAACTTGTTTTCCAACTAAAGACAACACTCAGTCTCACAAAGAGGAAAACAAGGTTTGATTGAGGGCCTATTTTAGTGATCATTTGAACATTGGTTTTGGTGAGCCAGTGAGGGTATCAAAAGCAAAATGCCTCCAAAGAAGGCCAACAAGGGTGGATTTCACAAAAGGTTTGAGCCTGTGACAACTCAAGAAGTAAATGAATCCCCTTCAATTCCTTTTAACTTCCATGAGGTGGGTTGCCTCGATTTTTGCCAAAAGGTCCAGGAGGTCACCAATTACTCTCCCTTAACACAATTGTTTGCCCTGAGGCTGCAAGGAAAACATGTCCATCTAGCAGGTTTGGACTTAAAATCACTCCTAGGGCTGTCTCCAAAGCAACTAAGATCCCCTATAGAGGAGAAAAATGGTTCAAACAAGCATACCTAGATCTGAATCACTATAAACCCTTTCTAAAACCAGACCATCAGGATGCTTGCCAAGCTATATTTCCTTTTTTCTCACTTATTGAGCAGCTATGCCCCCCTCATGAGAGTTATCATGAATTATTTCACATATGAAGGGAGGTTTTCCAGGATTTATTCCTATCACACCAGGCTTCTCATGCATTTCACAAGAACTCAATTGCTGAACCTACCTTTCTTCCTCTGCAAAAGCATAGACAAGATGTCCTCCCTTGTTCAAAAGAGACCTCCTGCTCAGCGAAAAGCCAGTCTTTTCCATCATTCCCTCATCAAAATCATCATCCTTCACCATCTTGAAAAGAAAGGAGTGTCTTGGGAGACTTTCATTTCTTATCCAGATTTTTCCATTTCCTCTTCATCTCATGGCCCATCTCACATATCCTCCTCACCCTCCACTCACTATGTCTCTCCTCCATCAAGTCAAAATACTCCTCAAAGGAAAACATCACCGATGATTGATAGTGAAAAAGAACACTCTTTTGAAAGCAGGCATGAGGTTAGTGGTGATGAGGAACATGGGGACACTAAGAAAATTAGTGAGCATGAACCAAGTGACAAATCACAAGGCAGTGACCATGAGCAGCAAACTAGTGATGGTGAAGACAAACAAGGCAGTGACCATGAGCAGCAAATTAGTGATGATGAAGAGAAACAGAGCAATAAAGAAGAAGTGCAAAGTAGTTATGATGAAGAGCCACAAGCTAGTGGTGATAGAGAGCGAAGTGAAGAGGTTCAAAGCAGTGATGAAAGACAAAGTGACCATCAACGACACAGTGATCAGGAGGACAGTCCTCAAGGGAAAAATGAAGATCCTAGGCAAGGTATTGATGATGACCAGAAAAATAGTCCTCAAACAGACAGTGAGGGAGGTGGCAGCATGCAAAGTGACCATGGTAGCAGCCCACACACAGAGTCTAAAGAAAACAGTGAGAGAGGTGGCAGCCCACACACAGAGGCTAAAGAAAACAGTGAAGTTAATTGCAGCATGCAAAGTCCCAATGAAGACAGTCCTAATGAAGGCAGCCCTCAGAAAATTCAAGACAGAGATGAGGGTAAAAAAGGAAGTCTACAAGAAGACAGTAAATATGGTCAAACAATAGAAAAATATGATGAAGCTGTCAGCCCTAAACAAACTCAAAACAGTGAAGAAAATAGTGACAAAGGTGAAGATGGAGCAGATGATGATGAAGGCAGCAATGTAAAAGATCAAGTTGAACAAGTGCAACTAATGAAGCCTCCCCTCTCTTCTCCTCAACACAACCAAGAGCATGTGCTTTTTTCCTCTCCTAGGCAAGGAGCCATGAATCTTCCTCCAAAAGTGGTGAAGCCTAAAAACACCAAATCTACTAAGAAGAAAATCACCCCAGCAGTGACTAGCAATGTCACTAGAGCGCTATGAAGTAGAGGAAAATTTCCTAAGAAGAGTATTGATGAATTTCCAAAGAGGAAAAGGACCAAGAAGTCTACCCAAAGCAAGGGCAAAGAAAAATTTGATCAACAAGAGAGTAGTCATGAAAAGGAAAGGGAGTTTGACATCATACAGATAGACAGTAATGCTGGAGATGATGAAGCTAGAATTCTTGAGTCACTTTTTCAAAACAGAGAAGTCCAAATACATGACTTGGAAACTGATCTAGAAAGGTCAAAGGGCCTCATACATGTTTGACAAATGAAAAATAAACAAATGAGTGGTCAAATGGCAGTTTATGAGGCCCAGGCATTCAAATACTAAAGGGAAGCCTACAAAGCACAAGTCAAGCTTGAAGAGTATATGGGAAAATTTGATGATACTGAAGAAGAAGAGCAACCAATAAGAAAAATGCCTAGGACCATGGGTCTTAGGAAAGCTTTGGAGAAAAAAAAGGAAGAAGAAGCAGCCCTTGTTCGATCTTATCCTCTCACACGATTTCTCGCCCAAGGAATAGAAAATGATAAAGAATCATGGCTTGAAAGAGCCAATAAGAATTTGGAGGATAAATTAGAGAAATAAAGTAGAGACTTGGGTCTGCAAAGGAAGATGACCAGGCACTACAAGAAATTGAACCAATTTTCCCGAAGAAAGCTCAAACTTGCTCAAGAAAGGCTCAAAACTGCCCGAATGAGGCGCCCGGTAGAAAAAGTGGAGAAAGGCATATCTAGGCTTGAAATCTTGGCCTCAGCTTCCTTTCATGTTTCTAATAACCCATAAGAGGCTTGCTCACCAAAATTGAGCAAATTTTGACATGATTTTTTTTTTGTGTTTTTTGGCCCTAATTGCACATTTTTCTAGGCGCTGCCATGGGTGCTAGGAGCATCCTCAGCTCATGAAAGTCATTTTTTTGGATGGATTAAATTTGGGGGCAGCTACTCACAATTTTTCAGATCTAAAGGAGGTGTTTTTGTCCCCCAAAGAGACAAAAATCAGTCAAAATTCACCTTTCTGCCTCACATATCAGCAGATGAGACCCCCCTAGTTTTTTCACCTAGTCCACCTTTTGAAAAATTTCTAGGGATTAGTTTGGGAAAAATCAAGTAGTTCCAGAAGCTAGACATCTAGGCCTTTCCAACGAGCTATTACGGGCCTCGTTTTGACATCGGGAGGTCCCTCAACGTTGTCTGCAAAACAGGCTTCTTTCTGCTGCTACGCTCCTATAGCATTTTGGCTAAAAAGCAGTTTTCTGAATATGCTCATCCAAATGTACGTTTACCTATTTTTATCTCCATGTCAGTGATTAAAAGTCAATTTTATTTCTATTATTAGCTTAAATAGATATTTTTGAAGATATTTTGTGCCTTGGGCTTTGCAAAGCCTCAAGGACAAAATCAGATATTTGTATTAGGCCAATGGCCTTCTATATGCTCTAGGAGGGTTTCTTTCTCTTTGGCCTATATATTCTTAGAGGATTCATTGTAATCAGAGGCTGAACTTGATGTTATATATCAATACATAGTATCACAAGCTTTTGAAGAAATATTGTGTCTCATGAAGTGGATGATTTCTTGTTTGTCTTGGATGGTGGAAGAGGACTGTTTGTAGGATTCCATGGCTTGGTGAATGGTATAGTATTCCTTATCTATTATGTTTCCTTAGTTTATCATACATATTTTCCTGTTTCTTGCTTGATGTAGGTCAGTAAAGAATAGATTTGAGATATGCCAATGGAGGCACCTCAAGTTTCCTGATTCATTACAGCTTCTATGTTTTTCTTCTTTCTTGCTTATGTCAAAGAATTCTTAACTACTCTTTGATACCCTAAGAAATTGTTATCAATTTCATTAATGGTTATTATGTATGCTATCTAGTATGATTCACGGTATGCCCTTCTTACTCATAGCTAACCAAAACCCCATCACTGAAACCTTTCTTTGAATATTTGATTGTCCTAGTTAAACCAAAGAGGTTTTGTTTCGATCTTTCCCTTTGCCCATGCTCTGCAATCTTATTTCAAAGTTCCCGATAGCTCAAAATATGATGTTTAGGAGTTCCCTCTTCATAGATTGAGTGGTTTGTTTGTATTATTTGTTTTCCCAAAAGTCTGAAGGTGATTTTCCCAAAGTTATAGGGTCTTATACTTCTATGTATCACCTGAATGTTCATTTTATGCATCTATCAATTTGAGTTTCATTTATAGTGATTAATGGTTAGCGCTACCACATGAATGTTTGTTGTAAAACTATTTATGCTTAAAACCTCTTTGTCTCTCACAAACTTAGTGTCCATCTCATTTCACTTCACCTAAAAGAATCCATTTATCTTGACCAAATCGGCCTTGCAATATACCTTATCCACCCTCTGAGGCAGTCTCAACCTTATCGACCCCATAGCCCAGTTGACCTGACAAACTTTTGATCTAGTTATCCTTTGATCACTTCTCCCTCAAAAAACCTAAAACAAACCAAAACATACCTAACAACTAGCCTAAAATCAAATACATAGAAAGGAAACAATTTTACATCCTTTTCACAAATAGAGAGAGCCCTCTTTGAGTCCAGGAAGGCTAGGTCCTAGGGCTCCAAAGTTGGTTTGATGTTACCCTGTCACTTGGCTTGCAAATCTGCCAAATCACGGGACCCTAACATCATGGAAGGCATAAGACATGGCCCGCTGAAAAGTAGCTCTAGCATTTTTTAGGCCAAAAGGCATCTTCTTGCAAGAAAAGGTACCCCAGGGCCAAATAAATGCAGCCTTATGCTGATCTTCAGGATGGATAATGATTTCATTATATCCGTAGAAACCATCCATGAAAGAGAAAATCTCATTTCCCGCACACTCATCGATGATCTAATCTATAAAAGCTGTGGGGTAATTATCATTAGAACATGCTTTATTTAAGTCCCAGAAATCGATGCAAACTCGAACCGTTCCTTGTTTCTTATCCGCGGGAACTGGATTTGAAACCCACTCAGTTAAAGGAATGGGGTAAATAAAACCTTCCTTAAGCATCTTCTCCACCTTAGATTTAATAGCTGCTACCTTCCTAGGGTTAACTGGACAAAGCTTTTGCCTGATAGGCTTATCATTTTTGTATATCTTGATCTCATGCTGGACAATAGATGGATATATACTAGTAATTTCCTCATAAGAACAAGAAAACACATCTTGAAATTCTTGAAAGAGATCAGTGTAAGTCTGAATTTCTTTAGGGGAACACTCAGCTCCAATGAAGAAATTCTCTATGATGTTGGGATCTCTAGATATGTTCACCGAGGTAGTAGGAGAAATAACATCCATGTTCCCTTTAGCAAAAAACTATGTTGGTGCTAAAGGGTTCAGGACTAGGTGAATAGGACCATAAGACTGATGGCTAGGGAAAATTGATTCAACTCCGTGCAAGTCTAGTACATAATAAGACTGATTATGCAAATCATCCCATGGTCTCTCTACACTAGTCATTGCTTCAAGGATTGCCTCTTCAAATGGAAGAGTGGTATCAAGGCAATCATAAGCCAAATATGAACTAAGAGTCCAAGCCGGAGCCACATATCCATCCAATTCCTCCAGTGAAATAGAAACTGGAATGGAATCTGCAGAGTCGACAATAGAGCTATAAGAAATCTCAGCTGCAGACATAGGACATGCCATTCCACCCACTTGACCTTCTTCTAATGTGGAGGTAGGAGAAGGTAAGGTCCAAGGGTCCGAAAATAATGAGTTCTGAAGAAATCTCTTCAAATAGGAACCCTGGAGGATGAAATAGCATTGATATGAACCGAAGGAGGCGGAATATCAAAAGTACCCATCAAGGAAGTGTACATTCTAACCCCCAGATTCTCAATAGGTTGCCTGGTATCCTTCACCAAAGGAATGATTGAGTCAGAATATGCATTCAAATCTACAAGAGAACAATCCAATTGGTCAACTATGACAATTATCCCTTTGTGAGGGAAACAAACAATACGAAATAATGAGGATGCAATGGCATCCATATCCTAGATCTAATTCTTCCCCAACAGAAGGTTATCGTCTAAGCTTGCATCGACTATCTCAACTTCGATATTAACAGTTTTTCCCCCAACACAGATGGGAAAAGCTGGAACAATACCATGAAGCCTGTGAGAATGACCATCAAACGAAGTCGGAAGAGTGGCTGAAGGAATAGCTGTGAGACATCCAATACCCTTACAGCATGCAAGAGACATTACACAGGTAGAGGTGCCCTCATAAAAAACCGTTCGAAATATATTGAATTTCTGATAAGTTTATCTGATATGGAAATACATATGATGAGGAAGTCTCTTTTTAAAATTCGACATGTCAAATGTAATCATTAGAGAATTATTCAAATCAAAAACTCCAATAGCAGTGATTAATGCACTTCGTTGGGAAGGACAAGATTGGAGCACCTTTAACGTAGACATGGCGCAAGGACTTTGAGCTAGATCTTCTACAATTGAGTAGTTTTGGGTAGCCTTGGCATTAGGATTGATCATCGTACGTTTTGAAGACCCTTTCGATATCTGAGGTATAGGCTCAATAGTAGGCCTCATGATATGAAGTGGCTTAGTATTACCAGGAACACCCTTAGCTTTCGAAGACTCAGCTTCGCCATAATCATGAGATCTCGTAGTGATATCTATGTGAGCACTCATCATGTATATGTTTCATGTATTTTCCCCTTCCTGGGTGCCCCAGTATTTGGATTCGCGCCAGCAAGAAATTTTTGCCCTTGGGGAAAAGGGTTTGTCAGCACAGCCTGGGAACTAGAAGAACCCTATTGAGCTAACAAGCACTACACATCTCGAATTTTAGGGAAAAGGTGCGTAAGATTATCTCCAATGCACAATTTGCATGGAAACTTCACTTTCTTTTAATTATCCTTTTTGCCCTCTCCAACATGATCATTGGATTTTTTCACATTCCCCTTCCCATCCTTGCCCTTTTTTCTTGTTATTTTGTCCCTTCTTCTTCCCATCGGATTTCCTTTGGGGTTAGAAGTTTGAAGAACATTAATTGCCAAGGACTAGGAAGGAGTTAAAACTGAAGGCACAACATGACCAGAAGAAGAAGATTGTATAGACAACTGCTGCAATTGACTTAGCAGGTTAGATGTACTACTATCAATCAAATCGATAAGCCCGTCACCATGAGGACTAGGTTTAGTTTTGGCTAAGTTGAATTTGGAGTGAGGAGCATCCGAATTTTTTTTATTAAGGACTCCAGATTGAGAATAAATCAGTTCTAGCTGTTGAGCCCTAAAAATAGCCTACTCTTCAGAAAATACCCCTAAAAGGGATACATCCTTAGAATTTCTAGCTGTAAAGATTTTAAAAACCATTCAAGAAGGAATTCATTCAGGATTTGGGCTTTAATGAGCCTATTCCTTCTTCGCCACTCCTGAACATGGTCACAAATGTGAGTTGCCTTGTCTTGCTGAAAATTGGCCAGGAGGTCAGTCCCGGTGTCCTAATGGACAGGTAACTGAAAATGATTTAAGAACATGGTAGTCAACTCTCCAAAAGTAGCAAAAATGCCCCTAGTTAACTCTATGTACCATTTGGCCGCATTTCTGATTAAGGTTCATTGAAATAATCTCAACCTAATCGAGTCATCGATCAGGAAGTTCGATGAACACCATAAATGGAAAGTGGTGATATGATCTACTAGATCCTCACCAGTCTTCCCTTCAAACTTTGGAGTGTCTGAGGGGAGCTTGGTGGGGACCGGAGGCCAACCCGGACTATACCAAATTGGATTGTTAGTCAATTTCGATAGATCTTGAAAGTTTAACATTGCCATAAATGGTAAGCATGGAGGAGCCTGGGAATTCCATCCGCCATAGGAAGGATTCCCCACATTCAGAAAAGAATAACCTAGATTTTTTGAGGCACCAGGTTACCAGATGTTGTTTGTAGAAAATGCTAGGCCATAATAAAATCCTTGTGAACCAACATTCAGAGAAGGATCCCCTCCCAACATAGAGTTACTATATACAGGAACATTCCCTCCAACTAAGGTATTAAATGAATAAGAAACCCCTAGGTAAGGGTTCCAAGAATTTTCAAACAGAGAAAAGGCCTGAGAAGTACTCGATGAAGGGAAAGGAACATTCCCTTGCTGACTAGCGAGAAACTGACTCCCAACTCCCAATGCTGTAAAAGCAGGGTTCCATCCTGAAAATACATTAGAGATTTGACCTCTAGAAAAAGGATTGAAACCTTGACTTTGAGAGGTGAAAGGCAAGGATCCTAAGGAAGGATTTGAATGAGGGATATGCCCACTTCCAAAGGGGAACCCTTGAAATGAATTTGATCCACTAGCCATAGAAGTTTTGGGTGCGGAGACAGCTGAAGCAACAAAAAGGAGAAATAAGGAATTCCATTAGTGGTCATTCCATAAGAAAAGGGACCTGATTGAGAAGCATGTGCCTGGGTGTTTCTAGAGCCAAGCACAAAAGTACTTGAAGTGATTGTCGATATGGAAATAGTTCCTCCTCCTTCAACTGAAAGAGGAGTCTGAACACATGTAGTGTTCATAGCTGAAACTGTGTTCCCAGTCGTGGCCATCGAAAGAAAGGGATATGATGGAAAAGGACTAGCCGGTCTCTAAGACTCGGGCCCGGTGTATCAAAGAACATCAAGACAACTCGTAGGAAGAGGAGATGGAAGAGACTCAACATGTTGATGGACTTCCACTACTTCAACTTCTTTTTCTAGAAATAAAACTCTAGAGATGAGTGGAGCACTCCTCTCTACACTGACACTGACACTAGAACCATCCACGGAAACGAAAATCCCAGACAGAGGATCACTTTCCACTGCGATCGAAACCACCGGGTGAAAATCACCCACCGAATTACTCCTATGCCTTCTTGAAGAAGGCTTGACACTTGCGAGAGAAAGCCCATGAAGCCTCCTCGATCGACGAGGTGATCGGTTAGCCACTTTAAGAGATTAATTTTAGACTCAAAAAATATAAGAAGCTAAGAAATATAGGGGCAAAGAGCACACTCAAAAAGTTCCTAAGATACATCCAGACAAGCAGCTCTCAGGTATTTCCACTCCGGGTGATGAGGGCCAGACACCAAAATACAAGAAAGCGAAATAATAGGACCTTCCAAAAATAGTCTGGGATAATTATGCCCCAGGCCTACTAGCGAAGGTAACAGAAACAGTTACACTGACCTCCTAACAACATCTTTTGTAGGTGCAAGTCCCCAAGCTTCGCAAGGGCACCCTTCAGAAGTACTAATGGAAGTGATGCAATGTCTATCTCAGGTACCACGGGTATTCCCCCCTGCAATCACCTGTGTGGTCCCTAGGATATGCCATTAAGGGAACCAATCTGTAATGGCAGCTGGGTAGAAAAGTCTTAGGTCAAGATTCAACAAATAGAAGAGGGGGTATCTCTCTTCTCTTCCTGCACTATCCCTTGCGCTTGACTCTCTGGAGGAGAGCTTTCCCGGTCCACTTAACTATGTTGGATTTCTCTCTTTAATAAACTTTCTATGTTTAACAGTTTGAGCAGCCTTGGAGAGTTAACTCTCCACTCACCTAATCCAAGGCCCTACAACCTATCTAGTTGGTGTATGATTAATGACAATGATAAAAAAACTTCTAGTTTATTTTAATTATATCGCTTGTTTTAAATTGGCTGTTACTTAAGTCAAGGGTATACGGAAGTGAAACTCATGGTGTTTGATGATGCAGAAGAAATCAATGAAAACCTAGTTAATGCAAATGCAATAATTTCCTTTATATGAAAAGAGATCTCTACATGGATTCTACGAAACTAATTAAGAAAAAACTTTGTTTTTTATTTTCAGACACTCACACTTCACACGATCCAAAAAAATATGCAAAAGACTAAAATGCTCAAATGCACTTAATGCAGACTACTAATGATATGAAAATTCTAAGATGCTAATTCTTAAAGAAGCGAAAAAGAGTCTCTAGAAAGACAATGGTTTGATCACTTTTTGACAGAAAAACAAGGCTAGTTCCAAATAGAACTCCTATGCATCAAGATGCCAAAATGTACTTGACACAAAAGAGAGAAATCAAGAAAAGACTTCCTTCAAAATCAAGCCAAGAACCAAAGACTAAAAACCAACAAAAAAACTTCAAAAGACATAATGAAACCGTAAAAACAAACTGAAAGAAAAAGCTACGGAAAACACAAATGTTTTTTTAGCTTTTCACCTATAATGGAAGGAAAAAAGATTTCAAGAAAACAAGCATAAAACTACCCGAGAACCGCAATCAAGAAAAATGAGTCTCAACAAGGCTTCAAAGTGCTCAAGCCAACTATGCTACTTTCGTAGCAGGACTCAAATGAGCAGGAAGAAACACAAAAATCATATAATTGATTCAGCATATTAGCACAATATTTCAGCGAGCAAAAAATCAAAAAACCAAAAAGATATTCTTCAAGATTCATAACAGACTAGTCCAAGAAATCAAGAAAACCAAGATAGTCACAAAGCGAAAAAACCACAAGTGAAGCAATGCATAGGGCCAAGAAGAGCCAACAAGCAGAGGCTCACTATTCTGAATGGTTAGAAAATCCAAGAACTTCACAAAAAGATCTTGGTGCTTCAGCCGCAATTGCAATCACACAAAACAGACAATTTACCAAATGGCTAGATTTTGACAAAAACAAGAGAGAAATGGATATGCAATCACCATAAACACAACCCAGAAACCTTAAAGACGCCACAGGAATGGTTCAACACAAACAGAAAAGAATACAGAGGTTGCAAACTCAAAATTTCAAAATTTTCCAGGCATACGCAGTTTTACAATATGCAACAAGCGTGTATACGCGACTGTAACCAAGGAAACTCACAAATGCACGGGCCCTTTTGGAAAATACAGGAGATATATGCGACTGTGCAGAGACTAAGTCGTGTATGGAAATAAAGATAATAAAAAAAATAAAAAGGTCAAGCCTGATAAAGAGACCAGGTCTTCTGTCTGATTGAAAAAAGACTTACTAGACTATAAAAAGTGATAAACCTGTCAGGAAGCCTACAAGACAGATAAAACAACCCAAACTAGGAATTACACGAATGTAATCCCCAACAGAGTCGTCATTTCTATTTCAGGTAATGTTACCCTAAGGTCTTGGGTTGATAAACCTTCACAGATCAGGGGCATGTCATTACAAGAAGGACTCACTTAACCAACTTCTATGCTTTAAACTAGAAACTACAGGTTGCAGACCTTACCCGGATATCCTTCGGTTGTATTAGATCTCGTAGGGTGCAAACCCCCTCTAACTCTTTGTGCTCCGAAATATGTAAACCAACAAAGAACAAGCACAAAAACCTAATTTTACAACATATATATGTTCTAGATGTTAGTGATAAGCATGCATAATCCCATAAAAGCAATATTAAATGAACAATTTAAGATCATTACACATGAATAAAAGATTATCAACATGTAAACATCAGGAACAAGATGGCACTTCTATTATTAATGACATGTACAGTAAAAAAATGTGGAGAGATCACCTGAAATCTCCCACGGCCATTGATCATACCATCCTCTAGATCCGTCTAGCCCTAGCCTCTCAAGATTTCTTCCATGAATAATGCACAATGGATGTCACATAGGGTGAGTGAACATCTCAAGGAAACAAGGGTTTCTTGAAATTATCTGGGAAGTGCAGGAGGCACAGGGAATATATCAAACTTGGATAGGGCTCCAACAACATATAATATCTATATTTATCTCTCTCTTTCCCCCTTAGGGCATTCCCTTGAGGGGTTTTTATACTCCCTCAAATTAGTTTTGTGCAGTTGGGAACAGTTAAGCCACGGGCTGGGGTAGTTAAGTTATAGGAATAACCATAAACCCTGCCTCTAAAATAGGGAAATTATATATATTTTTAATGTTTACAAAGGCATATGTGGTTCTCTATGTATGATCTCGCATGTATATGCGGAAAAGTCTGGGCAGAGTCGCGTATGGGTTTTAAGAAACTGGTTTTTGAAAAATATGTCCAAGTCTGAAGGGAAGGGTTTCCCAAGGCCAATGCATAAGTCATCAAATATATGATGGTGATAAATGATGCTATAACACTACCACTAGTGTTTACTTACACTGCAGACTGAATACTATGTAGCTTGCTTGACCTTTGCAACTTTGTCAAAAATTTATTAGGCGGGTTATAGAGTACCAGGGGAAGGTTAGGACAAATTCTACTTGGAATTCGAGGAATAGGATTACCTTGTATTATGGCCACTGGTATTTCTTGGAATAGTCATTCCATCGCAACGTGCATCTCAACATCATAATCATTCTTGGGGCATGCATCCTCCTCTTCATTTAACATCTTTCCCTTCTCCTCTCGGGATGGGCTCCTATGAACCTGTCTCACTTCTCGAGCAGACCCCTCCATTCTTCGAGGCCATATCTTAGATCCTCTCTCCATTGTCATCTATAATGCATCTTCTCATTGGTGTACGTTATTCTTCTTCTTTTCAAACTCCTGTGTCTCCCTCTCCCACCACTTCTAAGTGATTTTCACCCTCTGATATGCTCTTAAACATCTCAACTTGTTGGAAGTCTCGACATCTAATTTCCTAGGCCCCATTTTTCCCCTTTCGCAGCATCTCTCCCTGAAGTCCTTCCCCCGGTACTATAGGCTTAGGCTTCCATCGTGGGACCTTAGAAAGCCATTAGTCCCTTGTCCACCATTAGAGCCTTAATCCACAAGAGAATTTCTTTCAATATCTTTCCCCGCAACCCGAATTTAAATATATCTTCGGTTTTATAAAGGATTGATGACATTCAGTTGCGAACTCCATAATACATCTCTCTATTGTAGTATGAACCCAAAAATTTATGGCTAGTGTTAGTTCAATATCCAGTTTGTGCAATGCCGTCAAATCCACGTGCATCAAACTGCGACGAGATCGACGCAATGCTCCAAGGGTTGCTTTTACCTGGAGTCTTCACAACTAGTTGTAGAGCTCCTCATCAAAATTCCCCCAAAAGATCTTGTACAAGTCGTTTGCCACTTTATAGAACAAGATTTGATATTTCATATTCCTTTCCTTTTGATGTCAAAGCTTGGTTTGTTGTGATATGAACTAGTCTACATAATTATCCCACCAGCTGTGTATTTCCCTTTCATAGATCCTTGACACCATGATCTAGTTTTCCAATATGTTTTCAGGTCCTGGCAACAGAACCATTTGTTGGAGAAAAGGGATGACTTATGGTCAAGAACCAGGTTCAGGCTCAGAGGCTAACAAGATTTTGTTTGTAGTCTAGGACAACTCCGACATTTTCACCCTACTCAGTGGAGAGCAAGGAGTCTCACCCGAGGCATGCCGTGACCTTACTGAGATAGGAGAACTAGAACCATGGCATCACATCAAAACTATTCTTCTATTTTATAACATCAATACATTATAATCATGCAAAAAGCAACTCTTAACACATAATATTCAAAGAAAGAACTATCATAATGAATGCATCATAAGGAGCTATCAGAAAATTTTTAAATAACTCATTAAGCATCATACATTTGATACACAACTCAAGTCCAAAAAACACATCTATGTATATTAGTCTTTCTTTGCATCACATTACATCTGAGGCTCCACAGAGCTCAATACCCAACAAAACCCCCAAAAAACCCTAGAACTAACTTACTGCTTCTTTCTTTTCCTTGTTTATTTATCAATTTTCCTAGCACTGACAGTCTTTTCTTCTTTTCCACTCGACTGGTTTGCTATGCTTGGCCACTCCCTGTTCTTTTCCGCACTTGGCTCTGCTTCCAGGAGTCTTTCTTCCTGTTTGCTATCGGTTGTCCTTGCCACCTGTGTTACTGCCTGTTCACACTCTGCCACATGTTCGTCAACTCTCTATAACCTGCAATGGCTATCCGTGACTTTCCCCGTCCCCAAATGACAGTCTGCAACTCAAAACCGATTTCCTCAAAATGAAGGCCCCAACAAAAATATTGAATAATCCATAACTTTGGCATATTTCGACCAAATTAAGCTCAGAAAGATTCAATCCTAGATGATTTGGATGCTATGCGCATGATGGTGTAGGTTGTAGAGGAGCACTTCTGTAAGTGATTTTTCCACTTTGAATATTAAAGAAGCATAGGGCCACTAGGAGAGGGGGTTATGCCTAGTCCACTTGCAGACCATTTGTTGAGCCAGTAGAGTCTATTTTGAGGTTTTCGAGTCTTCTGAATCCAATGGAGCAGGTTGCAAAGCCACTGGAGCACTGCAGGTGCATGTAATCAGAGAATTGACCATTAATCCAAAGAGGGCCAAGCCATTAAAGCAGGTCCATGGAGATGTAGCTCATGAGGGGTGAACTCCATTATTAGCTACTGTGTAATGTGTTTGATGTGCATTATTTCTCTGCAATTTATTTGTTGTACATTTGTTTTTAACATCTAATTAACTCATGAATTGCTCATAGAAAACAAAAAAATTAACACATAAACCCTCACATAACTGGCTAATTTGAGACGATCCTAAACACATTGATTTAATACTGATGAGGGAGCTAGCACGACAAAACTAGTTTGCCCATAGTCAAATCAAAATGGTAGTGGATCCTAAATATTCTATTTTGGAAAGAATATATTTTCATATTGTTAGAAGAAAACCTTAGCACTACAAACCATAATAAAATTTATACATATACTTATAGAAGTACCCACTCCAACCTTCCAAGCTAGGAATCTACCAATAATTGGAAAATAAAGTGAGAGACTCCATAAATATTCTTGTTGTCCTTTCTTACCCACTCAATAATAGAATCATGAGAAATGTATTTATCATGTAGAATTTAAATCCAAAGGTCGATCTTGGTAATGAATTGCTAAGGAGATCTGGCTGCAAAATATTTTCTAAAAATATGTACATCCTTTAGACCCCACCCTCCATATTTTTTGGAAGTGCAATCCTTTTGAAATTGGCCAAATGCAAAATCTTATAATTCCCACTTCCTCTCCAAAGATAGTTGAAATATAATCCTTGTATAATCTCTAAGATCCTTTCCAAAATGTGTTCCAGCCAATGCTAATATACCATAATAGCTTCCAAAACTAACTGACCTAGTACTAACATGCCTGGTCTAGATAACCACTTGTTACATCAAAAGTGAATCTTCTTTTCAACCCGTCCAACCAACCATTGCTAGTCCAATTTAATATAATTGTTTGATTCGATAACAAAACCAAGATACTTTTACCATATTCTAAATTCTCCCTAAAACAATAAATTAAATCATCTAAATGAGCAAATAGTTGATCCTCTATAACATTTGCAAAAGATGCTAACTTTAATTTATTCCCCTCCGTATTGGTCCCCAAAAGGTATTGATTTAAAATATCTATCACTTTTTGAATTTCCCATTCACCTCTAAAAAATAATAATAATATAACATCTCATGAATTAGAAACAACTACCTCCCTATCTAAACACCTTTTATCACCCTTATATCCCCTTATAACCTTTACATCTAGAAGGCATCTACTCAAACCCTCTGCCACTAAAAGGAATAAATATAAAGATAAAGGACATCCCTAGTCTCTATGAAAAAAGTAAAAGCCAATCCATTAATTAAAACAACCATCTATAGAGGACCACTCCAGCTACATAAGTTGAGAATATGCGAAAAGATTGAAATGTTTAAGATTATATTCATAAAACTAATCACCATGTAAAGTGCTTGATCATTAATCCTCATTACGGATAATGTTTCCAAGTCCGTGGGCTCCACTCAAAATGCCTTAGCAATATTCCTCATTCCGGATAAGGTCCATTTCAGCATGGTTATCCATTATATACGACGGAGTCGGAAACGGTGCAAGATATATTAAGAATATTTAAAGGAATTTATAATCATTATTTTAAAAAAATCATATTATTTGAAATAATTGGTTGGTATTTCATAAAGAAACGGGCTTTGAATGTTGTTTTATATCTCTAATTTTTTTTTAAGTCTATAGCTTATTTCTATTTCTTTATATACAAGAATATAAATTCTTAAACATTCCAAACTAATTTTAATATTAGGCCAAAATAAAAAAAAACAATTTAAAATTAAATAAAATTATCTAACAACTTTAAATAAATTTAATTTAATTAAAAAAATCATTAATGTTTTTTAGTATTTAAATGAAAAATTGTATATCTTTTTATATTATAATATATTCTAATCACTAGTCTAGATCCATCTTAACACTACTCTAAAAGAAGTTTGCATCTCAAGAGACTTGAGCTTTCTAAATATTCAATAGATCCAAAATTAAGATGAATTTATATTGGTTTAATTATTAATTACAATAATTGTTATTTTTTATAATTTATTCTTATCTTTACTTTTATGTAATTTGTTTGAGTTAAAATGTTTTAATTAATAATCATAATAATTAATTTATTTCAATTTCAATTTTTATATGATTTGGCCTAGTCAAAATGTTGACATAACATAACAGAGCATGACATTGCAACGTCTATTATATAATGGAGTGGAGAGCATATCAGAGTTTAATTAATTCATGTGCAATGATGTCTTTAATTATTTATGAAAATAATGACAAATTAAACATCTTATCACATCAAATTTTAAATAATTCACAAGCAATAAAGTCTTTAATTATTTATGAAAATAATGACAAATTAAACATCTTATCACTATTTCATCAGTAGTTTGTTTCCCATAAATTGTGATAATTTAATTTTGTGGGTAGACATTGAATAATGATTTCACATTCATAACCTTTTCTCATCCTCTACTTTAACTTCTTGTATGTTCTTAGAAAAATCTCATTAATGGTTAATTTTTTTTAAATGGTATTTATGTTAGCAATATAAGCAAAAAATAAATAACAACTAATTTTAAGGTCATGACCAAGCCATAAACCAAATTGGTGTATAAGACTCTCTTGTTTGTGGGATAAGGGACACACCCCCACACAGTCGTTTGGTTATTAAAGTCTACAATGTGTAATACTCTACTCCCCTTTGGATTTGAACCTACAACCTCTTACGAGAAAGCATATATTCTTAACCATTAGGCCCACTCAAGCTGTAGAATAATCTAATTTTAAGGTCATGGATAAAGCAAATACAAAATTGGTGTATAAGACCACATTGCTTGTGGGACAAGGGACCTACCTTTTGCAATGATTTGACTACATTTATTGTAACCATAGTTCAGAATTTGTATTCATGAAAATCTACAACTAGGGCACAACAAAGACCCAAAATTACATTAAGAGTTGCATGCTCGCTAATTTCACATGACATGATAACATGCTAATATTTTGTGAAATAAGACAACAAATTATTGCATAAAATATGATCTTAGTGGTACACAATATGTATTGTATATCCAAAATATAACAAAATTTTACACACATGGTTGCTATGGAGAAGTAAGGTTATTGACCTAACCTGAGGGTGAAATAGACTCTGAAGGAGGAGTTTCCTCATTTAAATCAAGGAGAGAATAGGGGGGCATACAAAATTTATAGAGGAGGAGTGAGACTAAGTTCCATGCTGACTATAGAACTTTAATTCCTCAATTGGAATTTCGATTGAGCTACTTTCATCAACTATCCTCTAGAGTTGCTATCTTTGAATTATCAATATGTACATAATGGAGGACCACTAGGCTACTAATTGAGAGTGGTGTAGTTGAAAATAAGGCATACTATGATAGAGATCAAAGATCTGAAAAGAGGGGTCATATTGACTTTTTCTTTTTCCTACTTGGCCATGCACTGTGATACCTAGTTGTTATTCTGTGTAACATACCCCAAACCCAGAAATTCTTGCTAACTAATGCATATATGCTTAAGTCTGTGCTGAATTTATTTAGAGAGATAGGTTGAGAAATAACATCATTTAATCTAGAGAAGAGCTAGTTTCCTCTCCCAAATTCACAGAGGAAATAGAGATCGAAGCATCAATGGAGCATAATTGAAACCGTGGCATCGATTTAACCTTCAAAGAAGTGTCCATAACAAAATTATCATTTGAAATGGACAGTACTTTTCATATCCATTGAGAAAGGGAGGTTAAAATGAAATTGATTCATCGTTGTTCTAATGTGTGGAAGTGATGTGCCATCTATCCACATGAACCACTGTGCCACCAAGTGACTGAAGCATATGATTGATATGCGCATCAAAATCATGGGATTGAGATGTAAATCTCCCTCCCATCAATTTGTAATATGCATTCCTCATTTCTTGTGGCTAAATTCACTAATACGTTTGCACTTTAATTGTTTTTTCTTGGGACATGAAGGGATTTAAATTATGAGATGGAGCTTAGATATAAATAGATCATTAAAAAAAATGAATTTGAGTCTAGAATTTGAAGGAAGGGTGATTAAATGAAGGTGCTTGATGATAAGAGTTGAGTCTCCCATAATAATTAACTTGCTTATACTCAAAGCAGTTGGTTGTTTAATTCACTGAAGTAATGCATAAGCCTCATCTTATTTGTTTGTGGCTTTTCCTAGGCTCTAGGATAAGGCTAATTATTCACACCTACTACCCTAGCAATTTGGTTGTTAATGTTTTGTAGGTGCACTATTATGTGATGAAGATGGCAATTTTTTATGAATTTCTCATTTGTCATTCAATGTTCAAACTTTGTTTTCTTACTTCAAATATTAATGAATAAGATGATATTTTTTGTCTAATACTTGTCTCTTGAATAAGATATTTTTTTCTCTCATGCTTGTCTCCTCTTCTCTTCTTTTTGAGTGAGTTTTTTTTTTTACCATAATAATTCAGTAGATAAGATAATATAAATTTTATTTAAGATTGATTTTCTTTTACCATGAACGATATTATATTACTTACTTTATGGAAACAATGAAGAGTTTAAAAATTTATGAGATCTAATAAGATCAATTAAAAAAAAAAACATATGTTTCTATATTAATACAATAAAAAAAATATAAATTTTTTTAGGTTTGGTGTAGGATTTTGAATGTAGGGCTCAGAATATCCACAATTTACCTTTTTAAGTTTACGTTTCGAGTCTAGAACAAGACTCATCATCAAGACAAATCCTGCTAAAAAGAGAGCCAATCAAGGGATATTAATACAAGATGGAAAAGAGAGAGGAGGAGAAGAGCCGACCAACACGTTAAAATTAGGATGATTTAATTAAAATATATAATAAACTTTATTTAACTAAATTAAAATAAATAATTAAATTAAATTAAATAAAGGTTATTATATATTTTAATTAAATCATTCTAATTTTAATTAAAATAAATAATTAGATAAAGTTTATTATATATATATATATATATATATAAGAATATTTTAATTAAATCATCTTAATTTTAATGTGCTAGTCTGCTCTTCTCCTTCGCTCTCTTTTCCATTCTGTATTAATATCCCTTGATTGGCTCTCTTCTTAGCAAGATTTGTCTTGATGATGAGTCTTGTTCTAGACTCAAAACATAGACTTGAAAATTGTAATGTCCCTTTTTGGGGATTCTCAAGATTCTATGTCAGAGATGGACTACAGAGGCATTTACTAGTTATGTCACCTCTGAAAAGAGGGTGAGAACTAGAGGCTACCTGGCCAACTGTAGACTCTGCCTATAGAACTTGGAATAATCCCAATTCAGGAATCTCAACAAGGCCTTCAATGAAAACGTTGTATAAGAAAATCTGAGCAAATAAAATGCTGATCAGGGATGGGATACCCTCACTCAAGCTGTATGTGACATATATATACAATTTCAGCAGAAAAAAATAAGTTTAAGCACATTAAACAGATCTCCCGGAAACAAAACTAGCTAGAAATCAGCCAAAGAGAGAAGCTGTTGCAACATGAAACCCCAGCTACTTAGAATTGCACAGATTTGACTGAAACTCAACGGAGGTCAGCCAAAGATCCGATAATTCAGTATTATATCAGTAAATCAGATTTACAAATGAGTTTATTTCCTTTACAATTGATTAAAAAAATAACTAGGGCAAGATCCCTTAAGAAATGAGAACTGCAACTAGAAGTAAATTGTAGAAATACATAGACAATGTTATTTTCCAGGTGGTTCAGCTGCTGTACAAGAAATTTCAGATCTAGGATAGATCTATCGATGAAACATAAGATATAATACAAATATAGAAGCTACAAGACTTTAAAAACAAGATCCAATTGGAATTACATCAAAATATTGCATATTAAGTTGTAGATCTGAATTACAATATACTGTGCTACAGAAAACCCAGGAATTTCTGAAGATAAATTTTATTACTGAAATAGATCAAATCTGTAGATACATGGATCAGAAACCCAATCCACGGATCACCAAGGGAAGGCAAGCCTAACACCAAGAGATCTTCCTCCAAACTGATAGCAAACTAAAATAACAAAACCCTCTCACAAAATAACGCAGTATGAAGAAGAAACTGCGCAGAGGGTAAAGGAGACTGAATACATGGAATGAAAAGTAAAAATTTGATATAAAATATAGATCAGCTAACTCCTTGGAGGCTGAGGAACACTCTCCAATAGAGAAGCCTCTCAAAAACAACTAGATCTAAACAGATCTAAAATGCCACTTGCTACAAAAGATAACAGTTGCAAAACCCTCAATGGGCCAGCGCTGCTCATGAAAGATAGAGGTTGGTCTCAAACCAGATAGTGGCCAACTTCAGAAAATAACTCCTCTAATGAACCTCAAGGGAAGAGATGAAACTCCTAAACAGGAATTCCAATCACAATCCTCCACTAAACAACAGAGAATGGTATTTGTCTAAGCAGACAAATACTTTAGAAATATAATTCATCAACAACCTCTTCAAGTGTCTTCTCCTCCTTTTTATAGCATGTGAAAGCCTTTGCAAACCATAAACCACTTTTTTGAGTCACCCCTCTTCACATTAGAGGCCCCCTTCTAGAACTGCGCAGTCCCTCTTGGAGATGCATTGAACCTAGACAGCGTAGTTGATTTGGTCAAGGTGGACCCAATCTTTGGCTCAACCCTCTTTCACACCTGCAAGCGATTATTTACATAGCCCAGATTTGTCTTTGTTCACATGGGAATTGATTTATTAGGAGTTTTACATGTCCTCCTTTATTCATTTATTCATAAAACATAAAATAAATCAAAATTTAATGTCTTCTCTTAGCTAAGGCTAAGTAGGAACATTACAGTCCTCCCCCTCAAAATGTTGCTTGTCCTCAAGCAACTGGTAGGGTAAGAGTTGTGTTTCTTCTCCTTCTTTGTTGATGACACCATCAAGAATCAAGCTCTCATCATGAAGTAAGTGTTCACCAAGGCAATACATCAAAAACTGCTCCTCTAATGCTAGCATGATAGGTTCATAGTCTGCCCCTTCAGGAGTGTAAAACTCAATAGAAATAAACATGGGCGAACCAATGTCACAACTGAAACATGTGTCATGAAGTACTGGATAAAGTTCCATCCCATGTGGTACATGTACACTACTGAATCTTTGCCCATACATACCTATAAACAAAACCAATATGTCATCTATGTATGGTAGCAAAATCACATAAAGGCAAATAGAAATGTGCACATGAGGAGGTGGGTCACAATCCCACATAAGGTACCAACGTAGTACACTCCTTGTTCTAAGTAGATATGAATGTGATAGGTGGTACTCCCACCACATATCTGCTGCATAAGCCACCTTGACATGGCTGAAAGTGAAACTCTCATTAGGTGCCTTTGGAAAGCACCCATCATGGTAAACAATCTCCCTTTGCATCTCAAGGGAGTGGCCAGCTTTGGATTTTTCATTGGCCCCATCTTTGCCATGAGATCTTCATGTAATATTGTCCTTGGGGGAGCCATGGCCTGCATACATATGGTAAGAGAATGTGCCAAATCAGAAAAATAAACTTTCTCCACAAGATCAGATTTCTTACCATACAAATCTCCCACACTCATAGCATTAGGCATGGGCTTTTCCCCTCTTTTGAGAGAAGAAGGAGATGGCTGAAATGTTTCCTGCATAGGATCCCTTGGCTGCCCCATCTCCACATCACTTTTTCACTCTTGTAAGTGCTGATATAGTTCCTCCCAGTCATAATGCTGATGTAGCTCCTCCTCCATACCCTCCCAATCAAAACTCTTCAAGATTAGGGAGTAGATTCTTGCTGATTGCATGTAGCTAGAAAGGAACTCATTATGGGCTCTTTGTAGTATATATTTCTTAAGCTTGGTAGCTTGAGACAAGAATACCTTACCAAGATGATAGATGACCCCTTCATGGACCAAGTAGCCTCCTCCTTGCTTTATGCCATCTAAGATCATCTCGGTGTGCAGATCTTTGGAGTACTCTACAAGGAGTTGAGACCTCCAATATGGATCTACACTTCTCAACAAGTACATCGCTATAGATTCATCTATGGTGGTGCTTGCCTTGTTGCTGCTTGTTCCTTTGGCATTATGCATGCAAACATTGTTTGTGGGAAGGCTGATCCTTCCCTTTGCTTCCTCCCATAGCGCAGTGACTCTTTCTTCCATTATTTCAGAACTTGGTGAAGCCTTCTCCATAGAATCTAATGGCATCCCAAGAGGCTTGCCATGATGTAGGAATGTCCCTTGCAGCAATCTCATGAACATGAGAGAAGGAACTATGAGATCCTTGCCCTCACTGCACAAATCCATCTTTGTTGTGTGGGTAGAGACATCAAGTGAAGGGTAGGTGTGCATGCCTTGAATGACTTGTTGTTTCCCACTCTTCAAATCCACCCATTCCATCTGCAAGGCCTTCCAATCAGTGGTGACTTTTCCCAAAGTAATAAACCAATGGACACCCAAGATGATGTTGGTGTCTGGTATGTCCACTACAAAGAAGTGATGCTCCAAAGTGTAGGTCCCCATAGTCACAGAAAGTGATGGAACATACTGCATGCACTGCATAGTTCTATCTCCTGGAACCAAAACAGAGAACCCATCAAAAGTATCAATAGGGATCCCCTTCCTTTGCACAAAGTGAGCATCAATAAAATTGTGGGTTGCCCCATTGTCAATAAGAATAGATACTCTTTGGTCCATAACTAAACCCTGCACTCTAAGAGTCAAATATTTGGGAACTCCCCTCAAAGAAGAAAGAGTCCCACTGGTTGGAGCAAATGCTCCTTCTTCTTCTCTGGATGATGATGGATCCTCCTCCTCATCATCACCAGTGCTATGACCTCTCCTAGGTCCATCATTGCCTTCCTCCTCCTCACATTTAGAGAAGACTTCAATATAATGTGCTCTTCCAACAGCACATCTATGTCCCGACACCCATGATTATTGACAAGTGAAATATAATTTCTTCTTTCTCAACTCCCTCCGGAGATCATTGTCAAGAAGCTTTTTCTGTGAGCTCTCCTTGGGTGGAGCATATTTCCCTTCCTTCCCTTTAGAAGAGTGAGTGGCTTTTCTTGGAAGGGTTTCCTTTACCCTTGGCAAGGCATCTTGGAGATCTCTTGTTCTTTCAATGGCATCATGCAGAGTGGTGGGTTTGGTAGACTTGACCAACCCATGCAAAGGTTCTTCCAAGCCATCTATGAACATATAGAATCTCCTTGCAACTGAAATATCAGGAACCATTACAGACAACCTCAAAAATTTAGATGTATAGGCTTCAGCATCTCCTATCTGCTTAAGCTTTGCTAAGCTTATGAAAGGGGCCTCTGGATCCTTTCGATCAAATATTTCCACTAGTCTCCTAGTGAACTCAGCATAAGTGGACACATTGTTGTGCCTCAATGTAGAAATTCCATGAAACCACCAGTTGTGGGCTTCTCCATCAAAATGCAGCGCATCAATCTTAATGGCTTTTGCTTCATGCACTTTATTCAGTTGGAATTAGATGACCAACTTTTCCACCCATGCTTTAGCTGAACAAGAGGGTGGTCCATTGAACTTAGGCAAGAAGAACCTGCCCATGGTGTGGTGCCTCCCATGAAGGAAACCTCCATCTCTATACTGCTGCAATGGCCTCCTCCGGTCCTTGAGATGGCAAAAATCTTGAAAGCTCAAGTTATCCTTGAACCTTTTACTTTGTGAATCATATTCTACAAAGTAGCCTTTCAAAGAGGTTGACTCTTGAAGCCCTTCATTCTCTACAGCCAAGAAGGTAGGCATTGTAGAGCATTGTGAGATCTGTGGGGCTTGTGGCAAGCTCACCGATGGACCAGTCCCAACCTGAGACATTTCAGAACTCTCTCCTTAATGGATTATTCCAAGGGACTCCCTCATTCTTTCTATCCTCATCTCCTTTGTTTCCTTGGATAGATCTTGCATGGTTTCCAAGAGAGTCTTTGCAAAATCTTCTGCCTCCTTATCTTTATCATTCAACTCAGGGGATTTCCCCTTGTCTTGACCCTTGTCAAGGTCAACAGTATTATATTCATACTTTTTATGAATTCTATTCTGGTATCTCCTCTCCCTCTCAGAAAGAGGGTCTTCATCTTCGGAATGCAGCATGACTGTGGCTCCAAGCTAGCATAGGTTGTGCCAAGAGTGGAGCTCCGATACCACTATAATGTCCCTTTTTGGGGATTCTCAAGATTCTATTTCAGAGATGGACTACAGAGGAATTTACTGGTTATGTCACCTTTGAAAAGAGGGTGAGAACCAGAGGCTACCTGGCCAACTGTAGACTCTGCCTATAGAACTTGGAATAATCCCAATTCAGGAATCTCAACAAGGCCTTCAATGAAAATGTTGTATAAGAAAATTTGAGCAAAGAAAACATTGATCAGGGCTAGGATCCCCTCATTCAAGCTGTATGTGACATATATATACAATTTCAGCAGAAAAAAATAAGTTTAAGCACATTAAACGGATCTCCCGGAAACAAGACTAGCTAGAAATCAACCAAAGAGAGAAGTTGCTGCAACATGAAACCCCAGCTACTTAGAATTTCGCAGATTTGACTGAAACTCAGAGGAGGTCAGCCAAAGATCTGATACTTTAGTATTATATCAGTAAATCATATTTACAAATGAGTTTATTTCCTTTACAACTGATTACAAAAAGAACTAGGGCAAGATCCCTTCAGAAATGAGAGCTGCAACTAGAAGTAAACTGCAGAAATACATAGACAACGTTATTTTCCAGGTGGTTCAGTTGCTGTAAATTACATTTCAGATCTAGGATATATCTATGGATGAAACATCAGATCTAATACAGATCTGGACGCTACAAGACTTTCAGAACAAGATCCAATTGGAATTACATCAAAATACTGCATATTAAGCTATAGATCTGAATTACAATATACTGTGCTGTAGAAAACCCAGAAATTTCTGAAGATAAATTTTATTACTGAAATAGATCAGATCATTAGAGACATGGATCAACAACCCAATCCATGGATCACCAAGGGAAGGCAAGCCTAACACCAAGATATCTTCCTCCAAACTGATAGCAAACTGAAATAACAAAGCCCTCTCACAAAATAATGTAGTATGAAGCAAAAACTGCGTAGAGGGTAAAGGAGACTGAATACATGGAATGAAAAGTACATATCTAATATAAAATATAGATCAGCTAACTCCTTGGAGGCTGAGGAACACTCTCCAATAGAGAAGCCTCTCAAAAACAACTAGATCTAAACAGATCTAAAATGCCACTTGCTACAAAAGAAAGCAGCTGCAAAACCCTCAATGGGCCAGCGTTGCTCATGAAAGATCGAGCTTGGTCTCAAAACAGATAGTGGCCAAATTCAGAAAATAACTCCTCTAATGAACCTCAAGGGAAGAGATGAAACTCCTAAACAGGAATTCCAATCACAATCCTCCACTAAACAGCAGAGAATGGTATTTGTCTAAGTAGACAAATACTTCAGAAATATAATTCATCAAAAACCTCTTCAAGTGTCTTCTCCTCCTTTTTATAGCATGAGAAAGCCTTTGCAAACCCTAAACCACTTTGATGAGTCACCCCTCTTCACATTAGAGGCTCCCTTCTAGAACTGCGCAGTCCCTCTTGGAGATGCATTGAACCTAGATAGCGCAGTTGATTTGGTCAAGGTGGACCCAATCTTTGGCTCAACCCTCTTTCACACCTGCAAGTGATTATTTACATAGCCTAGATTTGTCTTTGTTCACATGGGCATTTATTTATTAGGAGTTTTACATGTCCTCCTTTATTCATTTATTCATAAAACATAAAATAAATAAAAATTTAATGTCTCCTCTTAGCTAAGGCTAAGTAGGAACATTACAAAAACGGAAACTGTAGATATTTTGAGCCCTACATCCAAAAAATATATACATCACTAATGCTTATCATATAAAAAATATTATAATTTTTTTTCCCAAAATTGACATTTTAGTCATATCATATTTTCAATTAATAATAATGAAGAAATATATATATATATATATATATATATATAGTGATTTGTTAAGTGGTTTTAGTTTATCAAAGAGTACATCACATTTTATTTGTGACTTGACTTGATGTGTTGTTTGATTTGGCCACACTAGAGCTGAACATGACTGGATCTTTGCCCACGAAGTTTCGGACCAGTGACCTTCACATCATGGAGTGACTTAACAATACACCACGTGAGAAAATTAATCAATATTTTAAATTATATATATATAACATTTTTAATATGAAAATTTTCAACAAATATATAATATTTAAATTAATAAATATTTCAACTTCAAATATATGTGTTAATATAAAAAATATATATATTTTAAATTATAATGAGAAACAAATAAATTATTTGTAGGGAACAAACAAACACTTTGAATTGCATGTTGAGGTTAATAAGATACACATGGTTGTTGCACATTTATTGATTGATTATCATGGTTGTTACTTATTTGCTGGTTTATGACATATTTAGAGACTTTCGTTGTCACATTTTTAATTTATCCTTTAATCTCTTTATCATTTACAATTCAAATGTCTCATTTTCTTAGCTGCTTCCCAAACCTTTCCACATTATTTACCATTGATATATCTACCTTATCTTCATCATTCAATAATGGAAAATTCTACAAAACATTTACCTTGGGGAGGGAAGATATGGTTAAATATTTTTCTATCTTAAAATTCCCATAAATTTGGCGTAGTAATGTGAGTCACAACGACATCTGAACTATGTGAATGCGAACGGTCATCTTTTCAATTTTCCATCCTCTTTTTGTTTCAATACTATTTTGGTTTCTTTCGAATGATGCTTTCTCTTTAAATATTATGTTTGGTCTCCTTTTCATTTCCCTTTAAATTTAATATATTTATTCACTTTTATTTATTTGACTTGTGTTTCACTCGATTTTTTTTTTAATAATGTCTCTTGCACCATGTATTGTGTTTGTTGCACCAAGAAACACTCTATAACCTATTATAAGAGGATATATAGGCATTAGATGAAAACATTTATTTATTTATTTTTAATTATATTGTATAGGGGAGATGTGTAGGTGTTAGGTGTTAGATGTTAGGCATCAACATTTTTTGAATGCCAAGATATATATATATATATATATATATATATATATATATATATATATATATATATATATATATATATATATATATATATATATAGGAGATATATGTAGACATTATGTGAGTATGTAAAATGTAAAATATAAAATGCAAAAAGAAAAATGTAATTTAATGTAAAATGTAAAATGTAAGGAGGAGATAGTGAAATTAATTAAGTAAGATGTAAGATGAAAAATGCAAAATGTAATGTAAAATGTAACGGGGACATAATTTGGGGGTGAAGAGAGAGAGAGTATAATGGGGGGAGAGATAGAGGGAGGTGGGATATAAAGAGAGAGAGAGAGGAATTGAGAGAGAGAAGGAGAGAGGAAGGGAGAGAGATATCGATTGGGAGGGGGAGAGAGGAGGAGGGAAGAAGAAATGCATAAAGACAAAGGTAGTGAGAGAGAGGGGGGGGGGGTGACAAAGGAGAGATAAAGAGAGGAGAGCAATATGGAAGAGAAAAATATGGAGAGAGGGAGAGAAGGGGAAAAGAGAGAGGGGGAGAGGAAGAGGGAGGAAGAGATAGATAGATAGATAGATATTGAGAGAGAGTGTGTGTATGTTTGGGGTGATATATAGAGATGAACAATGAGAGATAGAGGGAGATAGCAATATAGATGCAGGGGGAGAGAGGGAAGAAGAGAGAGATAGAGAGAGGGAGGGAGGGAGACATATATATATATATATATATTGAGAGTGTGTGTGTGTGTGTGTGTGTTTGTTTGGGGGGTGAGATAAAGAGTTAAATAATAAGATACGGATGAAGAGAGAGAGAGAGAGAGAGAGAGAGAGAGAGAGAGAGAGAGAGAGAGAAGTGTGGGAGAGGGAGGGGAGATGAAATTTTATTCATTGAAATATACGCATGATTTCGGTGTAGATGTTGATTCCTAATCCTATTTGATTGATTACAGTATATGCATTGATTTCAGTGTTGTTAATTTCTAATCGTACTTGATTCCTTGCAGTAGATGTATTGATTTCTGTGTAGATGTTGATTTATAGTCCTATTTTATTTCTTGCACTAGATGGTGTACATGTTTATTTATAATCCTATTTGATTACTTGCACTAGATGCATTGATTTTATTGTAGATGTTGATTTCTAATTCTATTTGAATACTTGCATTAGATGCATTTATTTCAGTGTAGATGTTGATTTCTTATTTGATGTAGCTAGATGTATGATGTACATTAATTTCAAAGTAAGTATATTAGTCATGTGAATTGATTTAAGTGTAAGAACAAAAAAAATGATTGATGACATGCATTGGGGGAAGAGAGGAAGAGAGAAGGAGAGGGATGAAGAGAAGGGTAAGAGAGAGAGGGGAAGAGGAAGAGGGAGAAAGATTGATATATATAGATATGGAGAGAGGTTTTGTATGTTTGAGGGGTGAGATATAGAGACAAAGGAGAGATAGAGAGAGATAGAGATATATATGGAGGGGGGTGAGAGGGAAGAAGAGAGAGACATATAGAGTGAGGGAGGGAGAGACATATAGATTGGGAGAGAAAGAGAGTGTGTGTATGTTTAGGGGAGATTCAATAAAATAGATACCTAATTTCAATGTAGATGTTGATTCCTAATCCTATTTGATTTATTACTTAGGATGCACTGATTTTAATGTCGTTGTTCATTTCTAATCTTATTTGATTCCTTGCACTAGATGCATTGATTTCAGTGTACATGTTGATTTCTAATCCTATTTGAATGATTGAACCAGATGCATTGATTTCAGTGTAAATGTTTCTTTCTAATTGTTACACCATTTTTTGGTCATCTAACCAGTTATCATTAGATGGACCCAGGTACACCATGTAAGACCAATTTTACCCCAAGTAAAATTTCTTTCACTATGAAAATAACTTAGTAAATCACCTTTATTAAGTTGTTTATGGTCTAAACATGAAACCCCACAAGGAAATATTAAATAAATATACATTGTTTGATTTTCCTCGAAGAATAATTAGTTAAACAATATTTCTGATTATATTTAACCCAAAACAAGGAAATTAATTAGATAAATCATTATTTATCTTATTATTTTATAAGAATAATTGTTTAAATCTTATTTAAATAATATTCTTTGTTAAATATGACTAATTCACCCTTAAATAATTAAATAAATCACTATTTATTTGATTATTACTCAAGCACATCCTTAAAATGATAAATAAACCATTTATTTATTTATTATTTACAAATAAAGGGATTTGACCCAAGTCAAATTCCTTTTCACTCCAACAAATATAATAGAATATTCCATAAAATTTGGATCTTGATTTGGTTAATAATATTTTAATTATGCACCAATATCTAGACTAACTCAATATTTTTTTATAAATAGAGGGGTTTTCCCATTCATTTATCACCTTTTGTTGCCTAAAGATCACTCTAGATCTAAACTTTTGGTCTGGCTATTGATCCACCATCATAGCCATATTTTTCCATTTTTGTCTGAGTTTTCTACACCATCAAGAGAGAGGAATTCTAGATCTGAAGTGCTAAGGACTTACAAGAACCCATCCCATTGAGGAGAACAGGGAACAACCTCTTGTGTTTTCCTCCCAGGTGTCATTAATACAAAATTCATTTGATATATTCTTGTATTGTCTATTGGATGCATGGAGTAAATCTTGTTTTTTCTACTGTTTAATGTCTTCTAATGCATAGATCTAGATTTTTGCAGCACTTATCTTGATCACCTAACTACAGATCTGAAGATATTAGCAGTGATTTCTATTTTTAGGGCTATTTGTTATGTGCAGCTAAAGTGGTCTTTTTTCGTACGCTTGGAATTAAGATTCATACTAACAACTGACGACTCCACACGGGTTTACGATTACGACCACTGTTGTTTTTCTGATCCTTGCATATCCAACTACTTCAAACCCTAGGATTTCTCTTTATCCCCTTGTTTCTTCTTTTCTTGATGTTGTTTTTAACCTATAAAACCCTAAAACGATAAAAATTCTAACTTCTGTGTGTTTTCGAACCTATTGCGCAGGTGACAGACATCAGCTGCAACTGAGATGACAAATTTTACTGAAACCTACCACTGAGAGTGCCGGAAGTGCAGGTTGCACTTTTTGGCCCAAAACTTGCAACCTGGACCTCCAGGGCGCACTTTACAACCCAAAAATTGTGGCCTCTGCTGAAAACAGGTCAGAAACTGCGACCTGGAATTTTTGCAAGGATTTTTCTGAAAGTTTTCTGGGTTTCTCTAAGTCTCTATTCAGGGTTTTTTGACCTCCGTCTCTGCCTATTTTGGACCTGTACTTGTTATGTTTCACTCAACTAAGTGGGAACCTAGCCCCCTAGGGCTTTAGTACCCTCCACTTTTTGTGGAAGAGTATTTTCTGTTGCAGGTTGTCTAAAATTTTAGAGTCTTCAGCCTTTTTTTCAGATCTAATACCTCACCTTTAGATCCACTTCATATCAGCTTATTATCCATCTAAATCACCTCCTCTAGTTTTTTTTGGGTTTTCCTCTAGGGTTCACTCCATTTCCTTTTAGGAGATAGCCTTTTTCCACCTCTCTTACAAAAATTTTCCCTCTGATTCGTTGTTGTTTTCTGCACCACTTTCCAGCATATTTTGTCTTTTAGATCCCTGTCCCTCTTGACCTTAGATATTTTAGTTTTTTTAGTGTGTTTTGATTAGTTTTTTACTCACCTATAGACTAGTTGTTGAGAGACCTGCCTCCTTGGGTTTAGATTATTGTATTATTAGCTGTTTATTTTATGTTTTGCAGGCCTATATACTGTTGTTTGCAGGTTTATTTACAGCTAAAAAACACACTTTTTCTTTTTCTTTACAAATTTGTGGGTTTAAAAATTAAAATTTACACACTTTTACACACACCCCCTAAGTGAAAAATGGCTTGGTTAACACCGCCAAGCAAAGACTCTAAAACATTGAAATCAATTGGTCCTACACCTCTTTTCCCTTGTTTGACATTGTAATCACTTGATCCTGAACCTCCCCACCCTTGTCGGTCTCTTTTTCCTTTGTTTCGTGTTTGTGTCATCACCATTGCGCCACCAAGGCATTTATCCTGGAGACTTCTTGGCCTTCATCCTCAGTTTCTAGTAGGAAGACTTACTCCTCCACGTAAGGTTCGAGTTAGTCCTCTACCGAGTTCGCACACCGACTCTTCTTCTGGTCCTTTGGGTTCTCCTTCTCGCTCCACCTTCGGTTCTCCCCCTGACACCTTCACTATGTCTGGTGTAGGACCTAATGTTGGTGGTAACCCCAGCCCTCTCGCCGGGAATACCACTAGTGGGACCACAATGGACACTACCCTGGCTACGCCCCTGCTTCCTTCATGGCAGGCCTCAACCTCCCCGATTTTGACTAGTTGATAAACGACCCTATACACCATGACGCTAGTTGGCCTACTGTGCCAACAAAGCTCCCTTTAGACATCCCAAATTTTGAAGGTATTGCTGGAGAAGATCTTTCAAATCATATTCGATCTTTCCACATGTGGTGTTCATCTAATTCCATTATCGATGACTCTGTTCATCTTCGGTTGTTCCAATGAATGCTTACAGATGAATCTTCTAAGTGGTATGTAGATTAGGCCCCTTCCTCTCATACCACCTTTGTGACTCTTGCCTGGGCTTTTTTGTCTTATTTCCAGCTTCCCCTTCGTTATGACACTGCTACCAAACTCTTGACCTCTTTCCGTTAATCGTTTGCAGCCCACCTATCTGACCATGTTCAGGAATGGTAGAGAAGAAAGATCCTATGTCGATCCCCTACCTTCGAAGTCTGTGTCTACATGGACTGGTTCCTTAGATATCTTTTTCCGCCTATCAGGAAAGATGTCACATTGCTCTTTTCTCAAACTGAAGAAGCTGCTCTCCAAATTGCGTTAAAATATGACCTGATCTACACTCAGTCGGGTTATGTTTATACCATTCTACCTGATCTTCCCAGACCTAGTGGTGCCAATGCACCAGGGGCATCTCACGCCGCTGACAGTATCATTAGAGCTCTCTTTAATTCGTATGTTCAACCTCCCATGGGCTATGGTTTTCCTCAGGGAGGGGCCAACACCTCCTGCAATTTTCCCCCTCCCAGTAGCACGTATCCAGGATATGACATGTCTCCTATTTTTTCCCAACCTCCTGTTTACCACACTGCTACCCAACCTCCTTATTATCCATATCCATAGCCCAATGCTCCAGCTCCTCCAGCACTAGCACCACCTCCTTCCTTGGCTTCTCAACCCCCGCAATAGCAACCACCACCCCCTCCAGGGCAGGTGTACGGACAGAAGGGCACGACTAATCCTCCTCCATCAAAAAGGAAGAGGAAAGGCACTCAAAATCAAGCTTCCCCTGGTAATCCTGGACCTAATCAAGGTAATGCACCTAATGCTACAAACCAGCAACAAGGAACTCAACCCAAGCAGGATAGGCCTCTTCGTACGAACAAGCCCTATTCTTGTTGTGGTATTTATGGTCATTATATGCATGATTGTCCTCTTCTACCATAGATGCGACAGCTATGGGAGTCTCAAACAACTTTGAGAGGACAGCAAGCCATCCCTTCCGTTCCTCCCAATATTGCACCTAATAAACCAGTTGTGGTCACGTATCCTTTCCCTCAACAGGGATTCATGGCTACCCAACCACCTGAAGGTCAGGTGGCCACTCAACCTCTTCCATCTGGTTCCCCCGATTACCAGATCTTCATGATGTCCTCTGATCAGTCTTTTGAACCTCATTCTCATGGCCCTTTACCCTCAGCTGGTACTCATGAACACCTTTATCCTCCTAGAATGGTTCCTCTAGGCCTTAACCATATTGGAGTCATCCCCGCTGGTCATTACCCCTCTAGTCAGATACCATTCCTAGCTCTCCCACTAGGAGTGTACACAGTACTTGTTATGGCCATCCTCTCTCTTCCTAACCTGACCCTTGGGAATCTCGTCTGGTACCTCGATCCTCCAGCCGCTACCCTGCCTAGTCAACCCAAACCTTATCTTGCTTTGACCCCAGTTCAACCAGTCCCTATGACTTCTCCCGCTACAACAGTACCTCAATCACCTCAACAGGAACCACCTCCCATTGCAACCTCTTCGGGTAAGAAGGGCAAAGCTCACAAGAGAGCATCAAAGGACAAGGCTGCCCCGACAAACCCTGCCCCTTCTCAGCCTCCAAAGCATACCATCCAATGTGCTTTCTGTGATATTGTCGGCCATGCCACCCATACTTTTCTAGAGTTTCCTCACCTTAAGTCCATGGTCAATGAGACGTTTTAGGAATCTAATATCCCAGAGGTATATGTCACTATACCCGATTCAATCCTGAAACTCAAACCATTGCGCACAAATCACCCTTGTGCTTTGTGTGATTTCCATGACCACTACACTCACCTCTGTCCTCACCTCGAAGAGTATAGTTCCTCTTTAGAAGCCTTACACCATTTCGATACCAAGCGCAATGAGTCCACTACTCCCTTATTTGTGCATCTTGCTTCGGCAACACCAGAGGACACAAATGCTCCCATTTACATTCCCCCTTATTATGTTGAGATAACGGAGCCTTGGTCCTCCATCTTCTATCTATCATCATTCATGAGACCCTCGATGGAAGGCCCCTTAGAGACTCCCCCTAACGTTTCATCTGATCTCCCTTCATTGATCGCCCTGGGCTCAACAACAGTAGATCCTTTTTCTGATTATTCTTCTGTCATCACTTGTGACGATGTGCATATGAACCCCTCTTCTCATGATGATGAGTTAGGTAGCTTCGCCACGTCAGGTGGTATTTCTTCCTCCAGTCACCCCATCCTCTATTACGATGACAACATTGTGGAAGTAGTCACCACCCTTGACTTTATCTATCCCCCCTTACATTGAACCCATACATCCAAACCATAAACACCTTGTGGCCATTACATGGACACCCAATGTTCGGGTAAGGGGCCACTCATATTTGCGAATCCAGGAGAATAAATTCTCCACAAATCTCCAAGTGTATCTGTTCATGTCGGCTTTAGTACCATTATTCTTCTACATTTAGAAGAACCTCTAGATTCCCATATCACTTCAGATCACTCTAGGGATGATACCCCTCATCATTTCTTCCTATTACAAAAACAACCCAGTCCTTTTGACATTGTTGTTGACCAACCTATGAGTTTTCTGGGAGAGCACCAGTTCATTATCCCAAAATCCTCTCTTTGGGATAGTGACACCATGTATGCCAATCTGGAAACTTAAAGTCCATTTGATTCACATATGCATTACCAAAAGAGATTGGTAATCCTTCATTCCTTTTCTCAAACTGCATAACCATAACAAAAACAAATGGCACACCACATCATTAAAATGTGTTTAGATTCCCCTTTTTCTAAGTACATTTTGGCATGACCACAACATGCTTGGGGGCACCTATGCCCCTCAACCATAAAAATCCCAGATCTCAACCAAAAACAGCACTGAAACCCCTTTTCTCTGATAGGTCGCACTTTCCAGAACATTTCCCGGGACAGGACGCAGTTTTTGCCCAATACCTACTACCCAGGATGCAGAACAGACCACAAAAAATGCGACCTGGCCTGTTTATGAGCTCTGGGTACCTAAAATGAACTTTCAACCCAATGAAATGAAAGATTAGGATTAGGCACCTTACCTACAACTGATAGATCTCAAATTCCAATGGTCAGTTTGTCTGCTACGATCACCGTAAGATTTAGGGTCTCCTCTCCTCACTACATTCACCACAACTCACTTGCAAATAAGTGAATTTGGAAGGAAAATTCCTTATTAAAAGAAATCCCCTGATTTTTCTTTCGCCTGCTGCAGCCAAATCGTAGCTCAGTTTGACGAACCATCTATACCATTGGAAAGATCTCACCAAGCCCTCAAAAGGGTATATGTTAGTTTTAGTGACTTGATACTTCATCAGGATGCATTTCTTCCATGAAGCATCACTTCAACCCTCCTCAAAATCATATTTCTTCACTTGCAACACTCGTATTGGAGGCACCACTTTTCCTCCATACTAGTCCATGCTCGTGTCAACTTTCGTCATGAGTTACCATCTCATGTTTTCATAGTCCCCATTGGACCCATTTTTTCTATATGGTAGCACCATTGATTCACCCTTGTTTAGAGCATCCGAGTTGAGTCATCATTGCATTCATGGAGTCCATCCCGAGTCCCTTTACATCCCACTATAGTCCTCCATCCTTCATTTCTTGGTCCCTCTCTCGTGTCGCACCCTATGGCCTTCAGTTCCACTGTCCCCTATCCCTCATGATATTGTGTCAGTCGCTGCTAAGACATCCATGCCATTTATGCTCTAACAAGGGAAGTCGTCTATTCGCTACTCAGTCCCCCCCATTTCATCATCATCATTGGTGGCAGTCTGTCAGTCACTCTACTATTTTCTCTCATGCCTTAGTTGAGGATCCTTTATTGCCTCACATACGGCAGATCTCCTTCTATCGACATCAGCTCATTCATTCTAGAAGACAAGTCTAGAGAGTGGTGTACCTTGGTTCTAGCTTCCACTCTTGTTCGGTGCCTCGGATCAGACAAAGGAACTCCTCATTACCCTTTTATTTGATTTTTTATCAGCTCTAGCTCCTTTCAGAATGATCAAGATCCATATACTCGATGGTTTAGTGATGCAACAACTGACATCGGTGATTCCTGGGTGTGTGTGAGATGTCTCAACCCTCATGATGGGGTGGCCCTACAGGTAGCCCCCCACACAATCGGGTGACCTCTTCATTATATCCTTCGATGCAGCTCCATACATTTGATGATGTCGGCCTCAGCCGCTTGCAGCGCCTTTTTTTTTGCATATATTAGTCATATTTTCAGAGCCCTTTCCTGTTTTCAGGGGCATCTGGGTTGTATTTATATCTCATGTACTCAGATATCATTGTACAAGTCTTCGCTGTTATCCCAGGCACAATATGTATGTGGGATTCATTATTGTGTTGTTTATCTGGCTCATGTTTATGCCATCATGTGTTATATTGGACAGTCCTGTGGTTTTTCGGACGCCTTATTGTTTGTACTTTGCCTCGGCGGGCATAGGTATGCCTCCCCTATCACCTATAGCACAGGTACTCATGCTTCAAAGAGACTTGTCGCACCTATAAGTCTCACCTCCTCAGGGAATAGTTCTTTCAATGTTGTGGTCTACCTTATACTTCTCTCTCTTTGAATTCCCCTTCAATGTATAGTGATTGAGTTCTTACAATTTACTTCGGTCATATGATTAGCTCCTAATGCTCGCACGCTGGGGGCAATCCGTTACACCATTTTTTGGTCATCTAACCTGTTATCATTAGATGGACCCAGGTACACGATGTAAGACCAATTTTACCCCAAGTAAAATTGCTTTCACTATGAAAATAACTTAGTAAATCACCATTATTAAGTTTTTTATAGTTTAAATAGGAAACCCCACAAGTAAATATTAAATAAATATACATTTGTTTGATTTTCCTCAAAGAATAATTAGTTAAACAATATTTCTGGTTATATTTAACCCAAAACAAGAAAATCAATTAGATAAATAATTATTTATCTTATTATTTTCTAAGAATAATTGTTTAAATCTTATTTAAATAATATTCTTTGTTAAATATCACTAATTCACCCTTAAATAATTAAATAAATCATTATTTATTTGATTATTACTCAACCACATCCTTAAAATGATAAATAAATCATTTATTTATTTATTATTTACAAATAAAGGGATTTGACCCAAGTTAAATTCCTTTTCCCTCCAACAAATATAATAAAATATTCCATAAAAGTTGGATCTTGATTTGGTTAATAATATTTTAACTATGCACCAATATCTAGACTAACTTAATATTTTTTTATAAATAGAAGGGTTTTCCCATTCATTTATCACCTTTTTTTGCCTAAAGATCACTCTGGATCTAAACTTTTGGTCTGGCTATTGATCCACCATCATAGCCATATTTTTCCATTTTTGTCTAGGTTTTCTACACCATCAATAGAGAGGAATTCTAGATCTAAAGTGTTGAGGACTTGCAAGAACCCATCCCATTGAGGAGAATAGGAGCACCCTCTTGTGTTTTCCTCCCAGGTGCCATTAATACAAAATTCATTTGATATATTCTTGTCTTGTCTATTGGATGCATGGAGTAAATCTTGCTTTTTTTACTATTTAATGTCTTCTAATGCATAGATATAGATTTTTGCAGCATTTATCTTGATCACCTCACTGTAGATCTGAAGATATTAGTAGTCATTTATGTTGTTAGGGCTATTTTTTATGTGCAGCTAAAGTGGCCTTTTTTCGTACGCTTGGAATTAAGATTCATACTAACACTAATTCTATTTGATTACTTGCACTAGATGCATGATGTACATTAATTTCAACATAATTAGATTAATAGTGTGCACTGATTTCAGTGTAAGTACAAATAAATATTGATGACATGCATTGATTTATGTATTACAATAATTCAACCATAAATAAAATTCTTGAGTTTGCATCTTAAATAAAATGTCAACTTACCTGAATTTTTTTCTTCTTGAAATTGTAAACTATTTATAATTGACTACATTCTTATTATTCCCATTTTCCATCATTCAAATGTGTTAGTAACTTTTCATTCAAATGAGGTAATAGAAACAACTACCGTTGAAACTTATTTGGGGTTTAACACTCTATAATTCACAATGACTGAATTTGGAGAAAGCTATTATTAATATTGGAGAGCAAGAGAGACATGGTATGAAATTTACTACAATAGCTTGAACTAAAGATTTTAATGGCCTACAATTTTAACCTCCATTTTCATATGATCCATATGAAAATATGGAAAAACTAAAGTGTGACAATATGAACAATAAAAAAAATAGTTTTAGATTTATCACAAGGAAGAATATTTGCAATTGACTACATTCTTACTGTTCACATTTTCTATCATTCAACACTATTACATTGTCACTTTGCATTCAAAAGTTTTATTTCATCATTTTTCATCATTAAAGTTATTAACAGTCTCTATCATCGAGTCAACAAATTGAGATAAATGAGCAAATTTAAAATTAAAATCACCATATTAATCTTATACATATTTAGCATATTCAAAATGATCAGAATAATTAGATGTTCAATCATTTTTCCATGACTGCACACAATTGAAATCAACCTAGATCCATTTTAACCCCAAATCTATCAAGCATCGAGAGGGATAAAATATCTTGAGGTGCAAACCTATTTTTTGAGTGCAAAACTACGGACATGTTTGCACCTCAAGATATTTAATCCCTCTTGGAACTTGATAGATCCGGGGTTGAAATGGATCTAGGCTGGTAAACTCTTTAATGGGGTACCATGTTGTAAGGTTTTATTTGTATGAAGGTTACAACCTTGTGATCTGGAGCATCATTATTTTTATTTTTTGCATATTTTCATATGGTTAAATTTATATGTTTTATGATGTTTTTTATTTGTATAAAATTTGTTTAAAACTTAAATTTGGATAATGATTATTTTTATTGTTATGAAATGTTTGAAGTTTGAAAGCATATTTTTTAAATTTATAAACACTGTACCATTTATATTATGAAAATTTAGACGGAAAACATGGTTTACGAATGTATAGAAATATTTTAAAGATACAATGTTTAGATAGATTACACCCTGTCATAGGGTTTACGAAGATAAATTTTAAGCAATGCATTCCATATTGCAAAGATGAATTTTATCATGGACTACACAATGTCACATAATTCATCAAGTTTGAAGTTTGTGAAATATTCCTTATGTTTCAAGAAGACCAAATTTAAGGGAGATGTGAAAAACTCCAAAGCTTCAAAGGAACTAAAAAAGGAAAATTGAGGTTGAGAAACACTTAATGTACCATCATAAGTCATATGAGTTCAAGGCTATGGAGATTTTAAACAACTTAATCCAATATTCCATGGAAATCAAGGAGTTTTCAAGTAAACACAAAGATTTAAATATGCGGTGAAGGTTGAACAAAAAAATGGATATAGACCAAGAATCTATCTAATTTCATCAATATCAAAACTTTAACAAGTTCAACATCTTAAAATTCATAAAAATTAAGAGGTACCCCCAATTTTTAGTCATCATTATGTAACAAAAGGAAAAACTTTGGGAATTATTGTTGGCTCAACAATATCCAAGAATAAAAACAAAATATTAGAGCCTTGTACACCCATTATTTATACCACTCAATTTAAAATATTTCAATGCAAATTGTTTAGTATAAAAACAAGAGACAATCAATTGATCCATAACTTCCTCATAACTCTTGCGCAAAATGTATCTTCTTGGATCTTGCATATTTCTCTTTGATAAATTATTCAAAGCTAAAATATTGTTGTGTAAATCTAACTCGAGGAATATTTTAGTTTTAAGAGGATTTTATAAGTTCCAAACTAAGTTCCACCACCAAGATATTCCCCCCACCATTCCTTCTTTCATTTTTACCTTGTTTCCGTATTTTGCAATATATTCTCTAAACCCCCAACATTTTTACAACTTAATTATATCTTCTTGGTTAGAAATCTTAACGGGGCTAGAATTTAAGGGTCTTATAGAATTGTTCCATTCCTTAGCATTTTCCCCTCACAAATTAAAATTCGTTAACAAATTTTAGTGCTAAGAAGGAATATTCTTGCCATAATTTGTCATTACATCTTTGTAATGTACTTGACCAAGAATAAAACATAACATGATCGATATTTAGAGAAATTAAATGCAGACAAGAAAGTACAAGAAAAATTAAGACTATAATTGTAGAATGTATTCCATGTATGAAATATCTCCAACATAGTGAGAAATTTTCATGGCCTTCCTTAAGGGTAAAATGTTAGCCAAGGTTGATTAACCTGCATAAAGGAAAGACTCATTAAAATGAGAATACATTAATACAATGTGAATTTACATTTGGTTTCATCTTTTAAGAGGTTTGATTAATCCTCATATTCACCTAACTCTTCATATTTATACTAAATAAATATTTATAAATTACAATAATCCCAAGTGTTAGGTATCTAAAATTCCTCCCTTAGTTCGAAGGATTGTTTACAAGCTGAAGCATCTTTCTAAAACTATGTTTTCAATTTTATAATTTGTGGAACAATGTATTAGCCAAATGTTCTTGGCTTTTACATCATGTTGAATCAAACGATATTTCACATTTATGTCCTTATTTTGATCATGAAATCTAGGATTCTTGGGAAAATTGATGAAGAATTGTTATCAATCAGAAGGGGAGTAACATTCTCCTATTTCTCTTACAATTACTCTTGAATATTATTGAGCCACATAATCTCTTTAATTACCTATGTAGCAGAAACATATTCAACCTTCCTAGTGGAATCTACTATAATTTATTGTTTGCATGATCTCCAAGAGATATCTATAGATCCAAGACTCATGAGGCATCCTAAAGTAGATGCTAGATTCTCCATATCCCTGTCAAAGTTCAAATATGAATCCCAAACTAATTTGAAGTCATCCACCTTAGAGTATTTGAGCCCAAATCCTTCATTTCCCTTCACTTATGTCAAAACCCTCTTTTTAGTGTTCTAATGTACTTCACAAGTTTTTTTCATGAACCTAGAATTTATTACCCCAAGTACAAATGAAATATATAGTCTAGTAGTAGTAACATAGAAAAGACTCGACACAAGTTTTTTATATTTTGTTTCATCCTAAAATATATTCCCTTCTTTTGATGTAATATTTAAATTTTTCTCCATTGGAATAAATATATGATTACAATTATCCATGCCAAATTATTTCAAAAAATATCTAATGCACTTATTTTGGGAACTGTAACACTCTCTCCCACTCCCTTGTAATAGCTTGGGATATGAGAGGTGTTACCTGTTACTTTGACCCAACCTCCGATGCCCGTTATGAATATGGGGTCACAAAATCCTCTTTTTACAACTTCTTCAATTCTCAAAACAAATTTCACCATTTCATTCATCTTGTCAAGATATTTTCGACAATATAAATTTCATATTAAACCTGACTCCTGGATTTACAGTTATATTCTTCTAAAGTTTGACCTACCATAAGAGCCACACTAACAATAAGTTGAAAGGTCATATCCACATGGTCTTGAACATGTGGTACCCTCATGGTTTGGCCCACACAACACCCTTATGATCTCTATGTGACCTTGGGTGATCATCTTGGTCAATCTTGATAGTCATCTCCACGTCGTCATGTCACTTAGTCATTCGTAGGGTTGAACGTTAGATGGATGAGGAGTGGCAGGAAGTGGGTGATCATAAAAATTTTACGCTCAAGGTTTCATGACCAGGCACTAATCTCATTTGCATCATGTTTTGATTAGTTTCACCATTTTACAAATTCTAGATCAAGTCCCGATCATTGTGGGTCCATATGACCATGTCACACCCGATAGGTGCTACCCTTCGTCATCCCTTTTCTTATTTTCATGAGCAAGTTTCAAGATTATATAGTGGGTTGCCTTCCTACAATCAATTTCCCAAGATGGAACCCTATCTGGATTGAAAATCCCCTCGTTGACTCCTCATTTTAGGTTTAACCATACTCAAATTTCATGGTGGGGGACAGTGGTAAGGTTCTACACTAGAACCGTGGCTAGTTAGTGTTAGGTCCCTATATTACTAGTTTAGTCCCTTTTTTTATTAGTGTAGCCCCATTATTTTTTTATTGTACCCTTGTAACCCCAATATTGTTATTACTGTGCCCTTACATTATTATTGTTAAGTCGGCTAGGATTATATTGTGGCCCCATGGACTCCTATATATAGAAGGAGGTTTTGGTCATTTGTATCATCCAATAATTGTTCATTTATGTAATATATTGGAGCTTTCCCCCTTAAAGTGGCTGATTTCTAAGTTGTTGATCTCTCTTTTCTTCTATTTTGGAGCTGGTTTCACAACATTTGGTATCAAAGCTTTGGATTCTAGGGTTTTTCTTCTCCAAACATGTCATCGTGGAATTTTCACTATAACATTTTTTATACGAAGACTCAGAAGCTGAAATTTTTAGAGCACGAAGCTGAAATCCCAAGGAACATCTTTGAAAAATTTCAAATCTTGGGTTGCAATATTTTCTGAGATATGATCTGTGGAAGTTAGGGCTTTTTGTAGGCTTCTGAATTTAACCTAAACAAGTCATCGCAGAATTTTCTCTATAACATTTTTTCTACAAGGTTTTAGAAGTTGAAATTTTCATAGATAGAAGCCGAAAGTCTAAATATTGTTGTGGAAAATGTTCAGAGATTGATTCACTTATTTTTGGAGGTAGGATCTGTGGAAGTTAGGGCGTTTTCAGGCTTTCAAATTTCATCTCAAAGAGGTGATTGTGGGAAAATCTCCATAACTCTCTCTTTGAGCATCAGATTGGAATTATGTAAAAGGTGGCCACAAGTACACATACTGTAGCTTCCTTTCTATCAATTTCAGAGCCAAAGGAGGAAACAATGACATGTGGCAAGTCGTACAAGTTTGCTCTACTGAACCAATCCATAATTAGGTCATTGTGGGATATTGGACATAACTTTGTCTTGAAGAATGAAAATCAGGTCAGACCTGTGGAATTCAAAAGAGGATTTAGAGGGCTACAGTAGGGCCAAATTTTGGATATTAAAGATCCGAAATCATAGAGATAATTCAGTTTCAATATTTAGCTCCTCAAAAGCAAGAAAAAAGGTGTGTATTTTTTTTCCGAATTACATAAGTCTTGTGTAAAAAATCAGTTTGAAGTGATTCCAAGGCCCTATTGAGCATATATTTCATTATTAGGTTATAAAATTCCCCCTAAAAATAATTCAACACCCATTAAGCCTTCAGAAGGCTCTACTATGACTCATGAAGACAAAGAAATGCAACATGAGATATCAAAATTACAAGAGCAAGTGCACCTATATCAAACAGCAAAAAAAAAATGAAATGGAAGTTTTGAAGAAAGGCATGGAAACTAAGGTGGATGGTTTGAAGAAAGGTGTGGAAGCTAATATGAATGGTTTGGAAGTTAAGATGGATGGCATGGAAGTTGGCATGGAAGCTAAGATGGATGACATGCAAGCTAAGATTGATGAAAAAATGGAAAAGATGAAGAATGATCTAATAGTAGACATCGAAGGTTTGGCAAAGTTGATACAAGAAATGTTTCCTAATGGAAAAAATATAGTAGAGGAAACTCTTGATGAGAACAAAATAAATGTTAATCGTGATGTCATAAAATCTAATGTTAGATGAAAGAACCACCATATTCCAAAGATCGATATGAGGAAGTTTGATGGCAAGGATCCTGTAACATGGATACGACAGATGGAGCAATATTTTGATCTCAATAATTTGAAAAGCGCACAAAAGATACACATTGAAACTTTACATTTAGAACATAATACATTTGTATGGTATCAATGGCTTTGCTCCCATAAAATTTTTTTCACTTGGTCAATTTTTACGGAGGAAATGATAGCACATTAGGAGGATACAAAAAGCAACACCTTCTTTAGCCAATTGATAAATCTCAAAAAAAAGGGTTCAGTGGTGGAGCACATTGAGGACTTCCAAAAATTGAATATAAGGGTAACAAATATTCCAGAGGAACACAAGGTTGATGTCTTCATAGGGACTTTAAAGGATAACATCCAACATGAAGTTCGAATTTGGGAACCTGGTTCATTGGAAAAGACATTCAGGTTGGCAACAAAAATTGAATGTAAAATTATGGCGAAAAAGAAGCCTACCACTCACATATATAAATATGGAAGTGTTGCTACTCTTAGACTTCCACAACCTACAAGGTTGACACGACAACAATTGGAAGAAAAAATAGCAAAAGGGCTTTGCTACAGTTGTGATAGCTAATACATTAAAGGTAATAAGTGTGCCGAGAAGAAATTATTCTACATAGATTGTGAAGAGAAAGAAGAAAATGAACAAGAATCTTCAAAAGAAGAGGATATACACCAGGAACCAACCCTAGAAGAGGAAGAAATGAGTCTGACCATATCGTGTAATGCATTGGCAGGAATTACCACTCCTCAAACTCTCAATATAGAAGGACATATCAAGAAGAAAAAGGTAATAGTGTTGATTAATTTGTGTAGTACCCATAATTTTATTCATTGTAAGCTAGCCAAGGAATTGAATTGTTTCCTATACCCAACACCAAAATTTCAAGTGATGGTTGCAAATTGAGGAACTATAAATTTCTCTAGAAAATGCCATAATATCAAGCTAACCATGGGGGAATATGTATTTAATAGTCCAATGATTTCCATTCCAATGGGAGGTGTTGATGTTGTACTAGGAGTACAATGGTTACAATCTTTGGGGACGGTAGCTTTTAATTTTCAAGAACTTTTCTTGAATTTTTTTTCAGAAGGAAAGGAAGTCGAATTACGGGGTATCTCAGGGAAGCCGAGAAATATAATAAGCTCTAATGTCATGACAAATATTTTGAATAAAGAAAAACAAGGTGTAATTGCACAATTATGCTCACTAGAAGTTCCAACATCAAAATAATTTATTTTTGCATATCTCCAAAAAATCTTGGACAATCATTCCAAGGTGTTTGAAACTCCCAAAGGACTCCCACCTATTCGTGATCATGATCATGATATTCATTTGATTCCAGGAAGTGTTCCTCCAAACATCAGGCCTTATAGATATCCTTATTTCCAAAAGAGCGAAATTGAACGTATGATTGCAGAAATGTTAGAGGCTGGTATAATTCAACCTAATCAAAGTTCTTTCTCTGCTCCAGCAGTATTGGTGCACAAGAAGGATGGATCATGGTGCATGTGTCCATATTATAGGGAGCTCAATAAGCTCACCATTAAAGATAAATTTCCCATTCCTGTGATTGATGAATTATTGGATGAATTACATGGAGCAATTTGTTTTACCAAGTTGGATCTTCGTTCAGGATATCATCAAATTAGAATGAAGACTGAAGATATTCCAAAAACAGCATTTCGAACTCATGAGGGTCATTATGAATTTTTGGTCATGCCTTTTGGCCTTACCAATGCACCTTCTACATTTCAAAGGTTGATGAATTCCATTTTAAAAACCTTCCTTAGAAAATTTGTGCTAGTATTTTTTGATGATATACTAATATACAATAGGTCTTGGAAGGATCATGTTCAACATGTTGAAAGGGTGCTCAAAATATTGCAAGAGAAACAATTATATGCAAAAATATCCAATTGTTTATCTAGAGTACAAGAGGTGGAATATCTGGGTCATATTGTATCTCACAAGGGTGTTAAGGTAGTCCCTAACAAAATTAAAGCCATTAAGGAATGGAAATTCCCCACAACCATAAAGCAGTTGCGAGGATTTCTCGGGTTAACAGAGTATTATCGCAATTTTTTAAAGAATTATGGGAGAATAGCAGAACCTCTAATGACATTATTGAAGAAAGATGCATTTTCATGGACTCCTGAAGCAACTAAGGCCTTGAACATATTAAAGAGGAAATGTGCCTAGCACCAGACTTCACAAAAACCTTTATTATGGAATGTGATGCCTCAGGAAATGGAATTGGTGTTGTTTTAATGCAAGAAGGAAGACCCATTACTTTTGAAAGTTGTCTAATCAAAGGAAAGTATTTACAGAAATCTATCTATGAGAAGGAAATGTTAGCAATACTACATGCACAAAAGAAATGGCGACCTTACCTAATGGGAAGACACTTCAAGGTAAAAATTGATCATGATAGTCTTAAACACTTTTTGGAACAAAGACCATCTTCAAAATAACAGCAAAAATGGGTCACAAAGATGTTGGGTTATGACTTTGAAATAATCTACAAAAAAGGGAAGCGAAATGTTGTTCCAGATGCACTCTCAAGAAAGAATGAATAGGTGGAAGCATTGCTTTGTGCCATTTATATTATCCAACAAGATTGGATAACTGAAGCAAGGGATGAATGGAAGAAGGACGAAGAAGTGTGGACACTCATTCAAAATTTGCAGTAAGATCCTAGTAAATTTGATACATTTAGTTGGAAAAATGATTCCTTATGGTACAAAGATCGCTTATATCTTTGTAAGAATTCCCAAATAAAATAAATATTCTTTTGGAATTGCACACTTCTCATATAGGAGGACACTCGGGATTTTTAAAAACTTACCATAGGGTGAAGAAATCATTTTTTTGGGATGGCCTTAAATCTGATATTCAAAAGTTTGTGGCAGAATGTTTGGTTTGCCAGCAAAATAAAGTTGAGACAATTAAGACCCCAGGTCTTCTACAACCTTTATCTATTCCAAGTCAACGTTGGGAGGAGATTTCACTGGATTTTATCATATGTTTACCTAAGTTCGAAGGAAAGAGTGTCATCATAGTGGTAGTTGATAGACTTACCAAGTATGCACAATTTTGTGCATTATCTCATCCATTTATAGCAAGTATAGTGGCTACTAGATTTATGGACACAATTCAAAAGCTACATGGAAACCGAAAGATTATTGTGAGTGAAAGAGATCCCATTTTTATTGGAAATTTTTGGACAGATTTATTTTCTTGTTTGGGTACTCAATTAGCTCATAGCCCATCTTATCATCCTCAATCTGATGGTCAAACTGAGATAGTGAATAAATGTTTGGAAGGAAATCTTCGTTGTTTTGTATCTGATAAAAAAACATAATGGGTCAAGTGGTCACCTCTCGCTGAATGGTGGTATAACACTTCCTTCCATACTGTAGTAAAAATGACCCCATTTATGGTACTTTATGGATATCATCCACCGTCCATCACATCACCTTTAAGAGAAAATTCTAAGGTTAAATCAGTGGAATATCACATAGAGAATAAAAAATAAGTTCTCCAACTCTTAAATGATAACCTAAATTTGGCACAAAATCGAATGAAACAATAGGCAGATCAACATCACAGTGAGAGAAGATTTGATGTAGGAGACTGGGTATTTTTACGGCTACAACCATACAAACAAATGTCCCTCAAGCAAGCTAAGAAGGATAATAAATTATCTCCAAAGTAATATGGTCCTTACAAGGTGTTGCAAAATATTGGTACTATTGCATACAAATTGGAGCTTCCTGCTTCTTCACGAGTGCATCCAGTTTTCCATGTTTCATGCTTAAATAAGGTTATAGGTGAAAATATTCTAGTTCAAACAATATTTCCAGAACTTGATGAGGAATAAAAAATCATATTGTAACCTGAAGCGGTAATGGAAACAAGAACTCGACAGCTACTAAATTGATCAATTTTCGAGTATCTCATCAAGTGGAAGAACTTACTGTAATGTTCGAAAATTGGAACAGCTACACTATTGGGAATAATTTGAGTAATTACCAATGTGGAGCTTCAAAAAATTATGAGTTTGGAAATGTAGAGAAGATCAATATATGTAAAATGACATCAACCCAGCAGATTAAAGAACCTCAGCAACAAGATGATCTATATTCTCCTTCCCGGGTGGGGAAATGCAGCAATATAGAGCATAAAACAACTATCTTCAGAAAATAATGCTATACAAGTGAGAAATGGGACTTGGATCCCTTATAATACATGATATATGACTTATATGCAGAATTATAGGTGAAAGAAATGATTCTAGCCCATGTAAACATATCTCCCCAAGTTTATGCAGCTAAAATAAGCCAAAACCCCATAACCTATTTCATGCAGCAACTACTGAAGCAAGGAGTGCGTTATTATGATAAGGGTTTATGCATAAAATGAAGGAAGAGGTTTTATATGAGACTTATATTAATCAAACAATAGAGAAATGGAGGTTTAAAATCTTATACAATAAAACAAGACACCCGGCAAAGGTTTCCGGCAAAATGCATGTACAAAGCAGCACTGCAAAAAATAATGCAGTTCACTGAAAAACTGTATTAAACATGATTAAATATGACATATAAAAGCTGAATAATATATAGAATGGCCTTATGCCTCCTTATTGGAGCTACTGTAGGGAAATAAGCACCTCCTCCTCAAATATTAGCATACAATCAAAGGATGCAGCTCTACTGCTACTGCTCCTGCATAAAAGACATAGTTTACTAAAGGAGAATGCGCAGTGGCTGAATGTAGATGAATGGCCTCAATCCAAGTACTGAAACGAATCTCAAATCACTCTCCTTTGATCCATTAAGCAAGCTAATCTAAAGAGAGGATGGAATTCCCGCACAGGAATTCTTTGCACTAAGCAGTGTAGCAACTCCGGCTAAACAGATGAAGCATGCAATTGGTCTCAAGAAAAATATAGCTGAATACATGAATGAATTCCATTTGATGCTATGCCTTCCTTTTATCTTTGGTGAGCCTCCTCACCCCGGACCCCACACAAGGTTGAGGTGACTTCTTCATGAAGCTTCCTCTTTCAAAACTGTGCTGCCCTAGCTAGGTTCCCTCTTTTCTGTGACAGCGCTGTTGACTTGGTCAACTATAACCAATACACCTGCAATGCCTCTGTTCACACTAGGGGATCTTCAATCTGGTTCTCATATGTGTGTCTAGGCTGATCCTTGTTCACATTGAGCTAGTCACTTTGAGTGATTTCTTCCTCCTCAAGAATGCATGTTGACTTAGTCAAACTTGACTATGTCTCCATCCAATGTGTCCTTGTTCATACTTTGAGGTGTAAAACCAGATCCTAAGATGATTTACTTCCTTAATAAGGTCAAATTTATTCATAATTTTATTATTCATGGGCCTCCTTACCCATTTATTCCTCTCCTAGGTGAAAGTAGAAAACTCTAATATTCCAAATTTCTATGTGCAAATTTTGGAACATTACAGTCCTCCCCTCCCAAATGTTGCTTGTCCTCAAGCAACTGTAAGGATAAGACTGAATATTATCCTCTTCTCCCTTGTAGCAACCTCATATGATGCAATCCTCCAAGGATCAGGGTGTTGTATCATCATTATATCTCCAAGTTGCTCCTCTCAAGTATGCAAGCCATATATTGGGGAACATCCCAAATAGCTAACATGATATGATAATGAAACATCCATGGGGGCAACAATGGGCTGTTTGAAGGTCCTCTTGAAGCATGAGGGCTGATATAGACTGGGATTCATCATATCCATTTGAATCTCTCCTCCCCAAGCTATCAACCAAACAAAATGAGTCACCCTCCAGTATGGCAACTCATGAAGGATTTCTTCCACCTTGAGCTCTTGCAAAGAAGGTGGGCTGCATAGCTGACTGTGTGGAGTCAAAATGTACATCTCTTGTTGCTTCTCTCTCCACTTATAATATATATGGGGCTGCTATTGATATATGGCTGCAATGTAATGGTCTTCAGGAAATAGCCAAGCCACCCCATCAAATCCAACACCCATGAGGTGTCTCCTCAAAGAACTCAAACCTCCCAAATGAGTCCTCTCACTTGAAGGAAAGATGTATAGGATGGAAATCAAGGTCTGCCAACTGTTCTTTATGAAATATGTAGCTTGTATAATGTGAAGAATCATCTTTTCATTGGGCCTCTTCACCTCTTGTGCTACTCCTCCAATGGTGCTTCCTACAATCAATGTTTTTGCAGCATAATACGGAAGCATAAACATATGAAAAGGAGGTAGAACATAGTCCCAAACATGGAACCAATGCAGGGCATTGTTTTTCTGAATCAATACATAGCGCAACAAGTGTTTTTTTAGCCACTTGTTTGCTGCCACATTCATTTTACAAAAGGGAATCATGAAAGCATAATTTTGTGCCAATGATGCACACCGAAAACCATGTGGCATTCCCCCACAATCCATAAATAGAATGGTAATCATAAATGATACAAGTGGCCTCAAGTACATAACAATATAATATGCAAGAAGGAAATACTCTTCTTGGTATGATATTCTACTCATATAGATAAGGAAGTGTAAAATACAAAACAAAATTTTACCTCCTCCATCATGTACTTCAGTCATTAAGCTGAAATGGCTCAAGTGTAAATTCTCCCTTGCTGCAGATGAGTAGGGAAGTGGTTGTGCCGACCTTTTCTTCATCTTCTGGGTTGTGCATCTCCCCATATACTGATATACATTCAATGGAATTCTGCATGAATTTGTTTGGAGCAAATTTCACTCCATCCTCCAATAATTCACACTTAAACCTCAAGGGTTGTGTGTAACTCATCAATGATACATGAGGTTGAGGGTTCAAATCTCCCTTGAATCTTCCAAGCTTGCATGGCGAAGTGCAATCATGCTGCTCTATCTCAGCAATACCATTTGATCCTGGGCCATATGAAAACAAATCTCCAACCCTTTCCATAAATTTTTTTGAAATTTTAAGACATGAAAACTTATGCATACCTTTGTGAGCCTTTGGGATAACTTCTATGGCTGCAAGAGGTCGTCTCTTCAATGTGTTGGTTGATCCAACTGTTGGTGTAGAAGGCTGCTCTCTCAAGGCCATGGTAGTGCTAGCACTTGCCTCCTCCCATGGTGGTGTGGGTCTATTCTCCTTCGATCTCCCTCCATCAAAGGTTCTGATCAGCTCTTGAATAAACTCAGAAAAAGAGGTCACTCTGGTGTGGCTTAAATGATTGCACCACCAAGCATTGGCTTCACCTTCCAGGTGCAGCGCTGTAACCTATGTTGCCTCCCTCTCTTCCACTGGATGAAGTATGAAGAATGCCTCAAGCTTCCTTGCCCAAGATCTTGCTGTAGTTGACCCCTCAAATTTAGACAATAGGAATCTATTGCCCCTAATCTCTCCTTTACTACAAGGTCTTCTCTCTTCTCTCAGTTGAATAAACTTAGGAAAATCTAGGGTCTCTTTGAAAGCCCTAGGTTGGAATTTCATGCTCTAAATGGTCTCTTTGCTCTTCACTTCCTCTATAAGAACAGGAAGTGCATGCATCTTCTTCTGCTTCTTGAAACCCTCTAGAGGTCTCTCTGCAAATCTCTCTTCCTTGAAACCCTTTTGAAGTTTCAATGCATTTCTCTTCTTTTCTCTTCTTAGATCTGAAAATGGATGAGAGTAAGCTCATCCTCTCCATAATTTTTTTCTCCTCTACTTCTTATCTTCTGAGTGGATCTGAAATCCATAAGCTGAGCCAAGTTCGAAGCTCTGATACCACTGTAATGTTCCCGGCAAAATGCATGTACAAAGCAGCACTGCAAAAAATAACACAGTTCACTACCACACTGTATTAAACATGACTGAATATGACATATAAATGCTAAATAATACAGAGAATGGCCTTAGGCCTCCTTATTGGAGCTCCTGAATGGAAATAAGCACCTCCTCTTCAAATATTAGCATACAATCAAAGGATGCAGCTCTACTACTGCTACTCCTGCATAAAAGACACAGTTTAATGAAGGAGACGACGTTGTGGCTGAATGTAGATGAATGGTCTCAAGCCAAGTACTGAAATGAATATCAAATCACTCTCCTTTGATCCCTTAAGCAAGTTGATCTAAAGAGAGGATGGAATTCTCGCACAGGAATTCTTTACACTAAGCAGTGCAGCAAATCCGGCTAAACAACTGAAGCATGCAATTGGTCTCAAGACCAATATAGCTGAATACATGAATGAATTCCCATTGATGATATGTCTTCCTTTTATCTTTGGTTAGCCTCCTCACCCCGGACCCCACACAAGGTTGAGGTGACTTCTTCATGAAGCTTCCTCTTTCAAAACTACGCTGCCCTAGCTAGCTTCCCTCCTTTTTGTGACAGCGTTGTTAACTTGGTCAACTATAACCAATCCACCTGCAGTGCCTCTGTTCACACCAAGGGATCTTCAATCCGGTTCTCATATGTGTGTCTAGGCTGATCCTTGTTCACATTGAGCTAGTCACTTTGAGTGATTTCTTCCTCCTCAAGAATGCATGTTGACTTAGTCAAACTTGACTATGTCTCCATCCAATGTGTCCTTGTTCATACTTGGAGGCGTAAAACCAGATCCTAAGATGATTTCCTTCCTTAATAAGGTGCAATCTATTCATAATTTTATTATTCATGGGCCTCCTTACCCATTTATTCCTCTCCTAGGTGAAAGTAGAAAACTCTAATATTCCAAATTTCTATGTGCAAATTTTGGAACATTACAGTCCTCCCCTCCCAAATGTTGCTTGTCCTCAAGCAACTGTAAGGATAAGACTGAAGAGTATCCTCTTCTCCCTTGTAGCAACCTCATATGATGCAATCCTCCAAGGATCAGGGTGTTGTATCATCATTATATCTCCAAGTTGCTCCTCTCAAGTATGCAAGCCATATATTGAGGAACATCCCAAATAGCTAACATGATATGATAATGAAACATCCATGGGGACAACAATGGGCTGTTTGAAGGTCCTCTTGAAGCATGAGGGATGATATAGACTGGGTTTCATCATATCCATTTGAATCTCTCCTCCCCAATTTATCAACCAAACAAAATGAGTCACCCTCCAGTATGGCAACTCATGAAGGATTTCTTCCACCTTGAGCTCTTGCAAAGAAGGTGGGCTGCATAGCTGACTGTGTGGAGTCAAAATGTACATCTCTTGTTGCTTCTCTCTCCACTTATAATATATATGGGGCTGCTATTGATATATGGCTGCAATGTAATGGTCTTCAAGAAATACCCAAGCCACCCCATCAAATCCAACACCCATGAGGTGTCTCCTCAAAGAACTCAAACCTCCCAAATGAGTCCTCTCACTTGAAGGAAAGATGTATAGGATGGAAATCAAGGTCTGCCAATTGTTCTTTATGAAATATGTAGCTTGTATAATGTGAAGAATCATCTTTTCAATGGGCCTCTTCACCTCTTGTGCTACTCCTCCAATGGTGCTTCCTACAATCAATGTTTTTGCAGCATAATACGGAAGCATAAACATATGAAAAGGAGGTAGAACATAGTCCCAAACATGGAACCAACGCAGGGCATTATTTTTCTAAATCAATACATAGCGCAACAAGTGTTTGTTTAGCCACTTGCTTTCGGCCACATTCATTTTACAAAAGGGAATCATGAAAGCATAATTTTGTGCCAATGATGCACACTGAAAACCATGTGGCATTCCCCCACAATCCATAAATAGAATGGTAATCATAAATGCTACAAGTGGCCTCAAGTACATAACAATATAATATGCAAGAAGGAAATACTCTTCTTGGTATGATATTCTACTCATATAGATAAGGAAGTGTAAAATACAAAACAAAATTTTACCTCCTCCATCATGTACTTCAGTCATTAAGCTGAAATGGCTCAAGTGTAAATTCTCCCTTGCTGTAGGTGAGTAGGGAAGTGGTTGTGCCGACCTTTTCTTCATCTTCTGGGTTGTGCATCTCCCCATATGCTGATATAAATTCAATGGAATTCTGCATGAATTTGTTTGGAGCAAATTTCACTCCATCCTCCAATAATTCACACTTCAACCTCAAGGGTTGTGTGTAACTCATCAATGATACATGAGGTTGAGGGTTCAAATCTCCCTTGAATCTTCCAAGCTTGCACGACGAAGTGAAATCATGCTGCTCTATCTCAGCAATACCATTTGATCCTGGGCCATATGAAAACAAATCTCCAACCCTTTCCATAAAATTTTCTGAAATTTTAGGACATGAAAACTTATGCATACCTTTGTGAGCCTTTGGGATAACTTCTATGGCTGCAAGAGGTCCTCTCTTCAATGTGTTGGCTGATCCAAATGTTGGTGTAGAAGGCTGCTCTCTCAAGGCCATGGTAGTGCTGGCACTTGCCTCCTCCCATGGTGGTGTGTGTCTATTCTCGTTCGATCTCCCTCCATCAAAGGTTCTGATCAGCTCTTGAATAAACTCAGAAAAAGAGGCCACTCTGGTGTGGCTTAAATGACTGCACCACCAAGCATTGGCTTCACCTTCCAGGTGCAGCGCTGCAACTTCTGCTGCCTCCCTCTCTTCCACTAGATGAATTATGAAGAATGCCTCAAGCTTCCTTGCCCAATATCTTGCTGTAGTTGACCCCTCAAATTTAGACAATAGGAATCTATTGCCCCTAATCTCTCCTTTACTACAAGGTCTTCTCTCTTCTCTCAGTTGAATAAACTTAGGAAAATCTAGGGTCTCTTTGAAAGCCCTAGGTTGGCACTTGTATTATGCCAAGTATCCACTCAAGATTTCATGCTCTAAATGGTCTCTTTGCTCTCCACTTCCTCTATAAGAACAGGAAGTTCATGCATCTTCTTCTGCTTCTTGAAACCCTCTAGAGGTCTCTTTGCAAATCTCTCTTCCTTGAAACCCTTTTGGAGTTTCAATGCATTTCTCTTCTTTTCTCTTCTTAGATCTGAAAATGGATGAGAGTAAGCTCATCCTCTCCATAATTTTTTTCTCCTCTACTTCTTATCTTCTGAGTGGATCTGAAATCCATAGGCTGAGCCAAGTTCGAAGCTCTGATACCACTGTAATGTTCCCGGCAAAATGCATGTACAAAGCAACACTGCAAAAAATAACATAGTTCACTGCCACACTGTATTAAACATGACTGAATATGACATATAAATGCTAAATAATACAGAGAATGGCCTTAGGCCTCCTTATTGGAGCTCCCGAATGGAAATAAGCACCTCCTCCTCAAATATTAGCATACAATCAAAGGATGCAGCTCTACTACTGCTACTCCTGCATAAAAGACACAGTTTAATGAAGGAGATTACGTTGTGGCTGTATGTAGATGAATGGCCTCAAGCCAAGTACTGAAATGAATATCAAATCACTCTCCTTTGATCCCTTAAGCAAGTTGATCTAAAGAGAGGATGGAATTCCCGCACAGGAATTCTTTACACTAAGCAGTGCAGCAAATCCGGCTAAACAACTGAAGCATGCAATTGGTCTCAAGACCAATATAGCTGAATACATGAATGAATTCCCTTTGATGATATGCCTTCCTTTTATCTTTGGTCAGCCTCCTCACCCCGGACCCCACACAAGGTTGAGGTGACTTCTTCATGAAGCTTCCTCTTTCAAAACTACGCTGCCCTAGCTAGCTTCCCTCCTTTTTGTGACAGCGTTGTTAACTTGGTCAACTATAACCAATCCACCTGCAGTGCCTCTGTTCACACCAAGGGATCTTCAATCCGGTTCTCATATGTGTGTCTAGGCTGATCCTTGTTCACATTGAGCTAGTCACTTTGAGTGATTTCTTCCTCCTCAAGAATGCATGTTGACTTAGTCAAACTTGACTATGTCTCCATCCAATGTGTCCTTGTTCATACTTGGAGGTGTAAAACCAGCTCCTAAGATGATTTCCTTCCTTAATACGGTGGAATTTATTCGTAATTTTATTATTCATGGGCATCCTTACCGATTTATTCCTGTCCTAGGTGAAAGTAGCAAAATCTAATATTCCAAATTGCTATGTGAAAATTTTGGAACATTAGACTTATCCACTAAAGATTCTACATGGGAGGATGAGAATTTTATATAGAAGCACCCAGAGCTACTCAAGGATTGAGGACAACACTTTTTCGAAGGAGAGGGGCATGCTAGATCCCTATATTACTAGTTTAGTCCCTTATTGTTATTAGTGTAGCCCCATTATTGTTATTTTTGTACCCCTGTAATCCCAATATTGTTATTATTGTGCCCTTACATTATTATTGTTAGGTCGGCTAGGATTAAATTGTGGCCCCATGGACTCCTATATATAGAAGGAGATTTTGGTCATTTGTATCATCCAATAAATTTTCATTTAGGTAATGTATTGGAGGTTGCCCCCTCGAAGTGGTTGATTTCTAAGGCGTTGATCTCTCTTTTCTTCTATTTTGGAGCTAGTTTCACAACAGTTAGGCCCCTCCCTGTCACCACTTTTCAACATAGTTAACATCCCCACATGCTTGGTGGTGGGTGGTGAGTGGTGTTAGGAATCGACATAATCATTTCCATGTTGACTTGTCATGGGGCCTATCAGGTCCTTCCACTTGGTGTCTTGTAAATGTTTTACAATGTATTCATCTTCCTCCACATCTAGTGTTACAATACATGTCAACAATCAACACACCCTAGACCTCCAGATCTCTGAAAGGACTAATTTATATAGGGGATATTTGGCTTAGTGGGTATTAAAGACTCCACAAGGTTTTACACTACTTTCCATCCCAAAATATTGGATCACTAGATTCCATTTTCATATAGTTTTATCTAGTCCCAACCACATAAGGACTTAACCATATATTCATAACCTCGAACACCTCCAAATTCCTCAGATTCATATGTGTCTACTATCTTGAATGAATATCCAACCCATCAACTGGTATTCAGGCTTTGGCGCATCCAAGTCTCTTAAGAGGTGTGTGCCCTCACCACGCTTGGATTCCAAAATCCCCAGATATCTAGCCACCCTTCAAGGTAATTAGACCCTGAATATCCAGATACAATTTTTTCTTTGAAGGGATATCCAACTCATATAAAAAGGGAAATTGAAAAGAAAATTTGTCCCTAAATGAAATCCAAGATGTATACAAAGGAACTATTCCTTTCGAACCACAAACCCTAGATGTTCGAATTTTAGCAGAATATTTTAAGAAACGAATGTAACGGCCCTGGTGAAAATTCCATGTAATAAAATTTAATAAAGGAAAAATAATAACCAAGGTTGCGGGACACATATTCCAAGTTGAATGTTGGGTAAAACATCCTAGTATGGGTATTTATATGGTTTATTATGGCTGTAGAATTTTGAAAAAGCAATGGCTAAGGCTTTGTAAATTTTCGTTTATTTATGAAAATAATGAAAATTAGGAGAAAAGGAAGGTGAAAGGTCATAGGTTGTATGTGAGGAGGAAAATGAAGGAAAATAATGGAAAATGGAGAAAATAGAGGGCTCAATAATAAAAAGGCTTTTGAGGATTAGGTCATGACTTTTGATCAGTGTAGTTTTGGAGCTCTTATTCTATTCTCTCTCTCTCTCTCATACTCTTGGCCACTTAGATTTTTTTTGGAGCACTCTTGGAGAGTGTAGCATACTTGAATATTTGTATAAAGAAAGAAAATAAAGAGCATGAAAGCATAAGAGGACATCAGGATCAACAACTACAATGATTTTTGATTGTAGGTATCAAGTTTCATGTATTATTTCCTCACTAGTTTTGGCATGCAAGGCATATGCATGTGGTTTCTTGATTATGATCTGTCATAGGCATGGAGGATTTTCTAGATTGACAATGGATTTTCCTAGCCTTGACATCTCCTAGATATGAATGGTGTTGTGGATTCATTTCATTTTTTTTTGTTTCTAGTTGGTTCTCATGTTCCTTTGGTTGTGGGTTGAGTTATTAGTTATCAGAACCATTGGCTGGGAAAACGCTCTAGGAGCCCTGTAATAGCATGGGTTGAGTTACTAGTCCTAGAAGACTTGGTTGGAAAAATTCTCTGGAAGCCCTTGGTGGTTTGGGTTACTAGTAATAGAAGCCCCGGTTAGAAAAATACTTTGGAATCCCAACAATAGCTATGGGTTGAGTTACTAGTCTTGGAAGCCATGGTTGGAACAAATGCTATGGATCCCTAGACAACTTGGGTAGAGACAAATTTGGTCATGGTTGTTATGTATGACCATGATGTGGGATCACTGGTTGAGGGTTGAGGTGGTTTGGCATTTCAAAGCCCTGGTTCAGCTTTGATGGATTTGTTTTATGAGATTCCAAATTCATGCTTGGAATAATGCACAGGGGTGAGTCACTGAAGAGAGATTTGTCTCAACCATTTCTATGGTAAAGTGGAACATGTAAGTCCATAGTTGGCTACATTTTTCTTATGGAAATAAGAGCTCTTTTCTTCTTGTATTTATGGGTAAATATACATGTTATTATGTCTCTTATAAGGATTTTATATGCTTGTCATTTCTGTTGTTTATATGTTCGTTATGAATGTGCTTTATGATAATGATGATGTATGTCTCTCAACATGTTTTGATTTATAAATGAATAAACATTGTATCTATAACCAAATAGATGATAATGGAGTTAATGTGATGAGGCAATAATGCTTCTAGTTATTCTTAGATAAGTATGATACCCCTATTCTTAGATCTGTTATTCAAATCTGTGTATTACATATTTGTGACATGTTTGTCAAAATGCAAGTCATGGCTAGTAGGGGTCCAACCAATTCCTTGTTCAAGTGTTTATATTTACATCATTATTATGTTGCTATCTTTCAGTTCTGAAAGTGTCATGGTATTCTGGGTAGTGACTTGGGCTATGGGCCTAAAAATATGGCATAGAAATTGGAGTCACAGGCTGAGAATTACAGGGAAAAGTCCCTAGTTGTATGCATACCCATGCTATGCGTGTGACTGGAGGTTTCCAATCACACTCTTGCTTGTGTCAAGGGAGTGAATAAGGGATTGAAGCATGAATTTAATGTTATTTTGGTTCAGGGGATGACCTCCTGAAAGTTTGGGATGGCTCCTGGGTGTCCTAAAGCATGTGCAGAAGGTTTGTAATATTGTGTGTTGAAGTGTGGTGTCAGTTCCACTTTCTTAAGGTGACCTGGGATGTTGAATCAGATCATAGTAACTCTTCATCACATGTTTACCACGGTTGGATGATTACTTGGGTAGATGTGGGAGGAGGGTGTTACAAAGTGGTATCAAAGCATGGTTCACCCCTGGGACTGGTGGGTGGTTTGTTTTTCATGCATTTTTGTTGATTTCATATATGTTTTTCATACTTGTGGTCTATGTAATTTTTGCATCCGCATCATGTTTGTCATGGTGGCAGTGATGTCACCATGGGAGAGCTGATGGTGTTATTGCTAAATGTGTTTTCATGTGTGTATGACTGAACATGCGTTGTTTATACATGTCAAGTGCCTACGTGTTGTTAAGTGTACATTGTTATGGTTGTTTTTGTCATGCATGACGTCATGGTATGTATGGTTGATATGGTCATGCATTGATGACTGGACTGTAGCTATAATGGTGTTTATTTGTTGATATACCTAAATTTTACATGTCTATATGTTTTTATGACTATGTCTATACATGTATTACGTTGATTGGCTTATCTTGTAGATGATATATCTTCCAAGAATTATGCTAAGGTACATTTTTTTATTGTGATTTGGTTTAGCTGACATGAGATTCTTTGTAGGAGGAAATAAAAGATGATTAGAAAAATGGTAGACTATAGATATTCTCCCTATGAATTAGATGAGAAACATGGTGTTGGGTACTCTTCTAAATTGGAAGACACACTAAGAAGTTTGAAGGAAGAAATAAGGATTTGTAAAGCAGATAATGATAGAATCATACAGGCACAAGAGAAAAAAATAGAGTTCAATGCAGTAATACTACATAGTTTTCAAAAATTATAGTGACAAGGATTACTTCAGATCAGTTATGTAAAAGAGGATGAGACTAATGGGGAATATGGTTGTAGGTCTCATGGTGGTAACATGTCATATATAGATGACATGATCAGAGATGACAAATTCTTGGACACTCTGAAGTAGAGTGGTGACAGACACAGGTACTTTTCTAGTTCTAGTTTTGACATGCACTATGATCATCATAATTATAATGCTTATAGGAGGATTGACAAGGCATATTTTTAGGATGATTTTAAGAAAGATAAACCACATAAATTTGATGGATAAATAAAGAAATCACAGGATGTAGAAACATGGCTTCTTGGTATGAGGAAGTTGTCCAGGTTGCATGATTACTCAGAAAACATGAAAGCCAGGATAGCTACATTCAGATATTTGGTAGGAATATGTGAAGAATGTCAAGGGTATTCATGAGGAGGAATTAACTTGGAGTGAGTTTGAGAGGATATTTCGGAAGAAGTATCTGTCGGAGAGATACTATGATGACAGGGAAAAAGAGTTTTATGAGCTAAAGATGGGATCTATGACTCATGAGGAGTACACTAGAAGATTTCTAGAGTTGTTGAGGTATGTGCCTTACCTTAAGGAGGAGAATGCCAAGATTTAGAAATTCATTAGTGGGTTTATGATATAATTTAAGGATAATATTGATTTTAATTAACATAAATCATTAGAGGAGGCCATTCAGAAAATAAATCATTGTTATGAGCAATCAAAGTGCAGATCTAAGACTAAAAAGGACTGGAAAGGTAATGATAAGAATAAATAAAAATGGGACAATAAGAAAGTAATTCCCAGGATATAGGTAAAAAAGAGAATGCTGCACCACCTATGAAGCTTAATACACCTGGAAGAGGATAGGGACTTCAATTTGAGGAGAAAAATAAGGATGAAGGTTGGAAGCCTATACAGTGTTCGACTTGTGGAAAAAATCATCACAGGAGAGATTTTCCACACCATTAGGGTGGTAGACCGCAGATTGAAAATGAACAGGAGACACAAATAGTGGGAGATGTTGGAAAAAGTATTCCTAATATCTATCCAGCGTTGAATATCAGGGAGGAAAATCAATAGGCATCTATTATCAAGATGGATAGTAAGATTTATGATAAAGTTGTTTCTCTTTTGATTGAACTTGGATCTAATTATAATTATGTTATTCCTGACTTGGTGGATAAGTGTAGTTTGAATAAATAAGTGAATGTAAAGTCTTGGTTAGTTCATTTGGCTATAGGTACCAAGAATAGAGTTCATCATGGGTAAGTGCTTGTGCATTTGACTTGAATGGTATGCCTAACTTAAGACACCTGAATGTATTTCCGTTGGGATCATATAATATGCTTTTGAGTATGGACTAGCTATATCTCCACATGACCAAGGTAGATTGTTATGACAAGGCTATTGAGTTCTTGGATGATAATGGGGAACAAAGAGTCTTAAAGGGTAAAAAAGAGAAAAATCAGTGAGAATGGTTACAACTATGCGGGCCAAGCGCAGTCACAGGAAAGGGTGTGTGTTGTTTGCACTGCATATTCTAGTGATAAAGGTAAGGAAGTTGATGATGCAAATGTTTTATGAAAGTACCCAGTTCTACAAAATTTTGACGATGTATTTCTTGAAAATATTCCAGAGTTGCCACCTCAGAGGGAAGTATACTTTTCTATTGGGTTGGTACCAGGGGAAGTGCCAGCATCTATGGCACCTTACAGTTGAAGCTGCGATTGAAGGAAATGCTTGACAAGGGATACACTAGGCGAAGTGTATTGCCATGGGGTACACTGGTATTTTTTGTGAAGAATAAATATGGTACTATCATATTATGCATCGATTACAAGAAGTTGAACAAAATGACCATCAATAACATGTATTCATTGCCGAGGATTGATGACTTGTTCGATCCGTTTAAGGGAGAAGCAATGTTCTCGAAGATTGATCCGAGATCAGGATATCATGAGGTACACATTAAAGAAGATGACATTCATAAGAAAAATTTCTGGACTAGGTATAGAAATTATGATTTTGTTATAGTTCCATTTGGTTTGACTAATTCTCCAACTACATTTATGTGCTTGATGAATAGTGTGTTGCATCCTTATCTGGACAAGTTTTTTATTGTATTCATTGATGATATATTGGTATATTATAAAATGGAAGAAGATCATAATGAACACTTAGAAATAGTATTGATATGGTTGAGAAAGAATCAGTTGTATGCTAATAGTTTATTTTAGACATAGGTACATTACTTGGGACATGTAGTTTCCAAGGAAGGCATAACAGTGGACCCAGAAAATATAAGAGCTATCATGGAGTGGGAAGCTCCTAGGAATGTGGATGAGGTGAGATCATTTATAGGGTTAGTATATTATTACAGGAGGTTCATCAGTAACTTCTCACAGATTAAAAATCCTATCACGCCATTGTAAAGGAAAGGTAAGAAATTTGAATGCATAAATGTGAAACAAGTTTTGAACAGTTGAAACAGTTGTTGAAAAATTCTTCAGTGTTAAATATTGTAGAGTCGGATAGAGAATTGTTGGTATGAACATATTCTTGCGAAAGATAACTTGGTGGATTTATTATGTAGGAAGGACAGGTGGTATGTTATGAGTCATGAAAATTAAATGAGTACGAGCAGAACTATCTAACACATGATCTTGAGTTGGTAGTGATAATTCATGCATTGAAGATGTGGAGGCACTATATTCTAGGCAAATGATTTGTATTGACGAGAGATCACAATGGATTGTAGTATTTATTTGAACAACTGAATTTGAACATCAAGAAAGCTAGATGGTTGGTCATGATTAGTGTGTTTGACTTTGAGATCAGGTATATTAAAGGTAAAGAGAACAAAGTTGCAGATGCTCTTAGTAGGAAGATACAAGTGAATAATATAGAAGTTATGTGTTCCTACGGGACAAACCTACAGGATATCATCTTGCAGGTAGTTCAACAGGATGTCAGGTATATAGACCTTATGCACAGATTTCAATAGAGTACAGGTATAGGTAGTGGCAAATGTATATGTAATGGTGCAGGTACATGTACAGGTGCATAGGATGTGGAATATTGTCTTATAGTAGATGGATTGTTCAGGTTTAGAGATAGGATATATGTGTCATACAATAGTGAGCTCAAGAAGGTGATCTTGAGGGTGTTTCATGTGAAACCATATTTAGGTCACACAGGCTGCAAGAATACATTGACATCAGTTAAGAATTTTTATTATTGGCCGAATCTGAAGAAGGATGTGGCAGAGTTTGTGGCTAGATGTTTGGATTGTCAGCAAGTAAAGGCATAGTGTAGGAATCTAGGTGAACTACTACAACCGATTGAGATTCCAAAATCGAAATGGGAGGTAATTTCCATGGACTTTATCACAGGGTTACCAAGGACATATACACAACATGATTCATCATGGTTGTTGTTGACAAGTTGAAAAAGGTTGCACAGTTCATTCTAGTGAAGTCTGCATACTCAACGAGTGATGTAGCACATGTATTCATCATGGATGTGGTCAGATTGCATGGTGTTCCGTAGAATATTGTGTCCGATAGGAATGCAAAGTTCACTTCCAATTTTTGGAAGGAGTTGTTTTCATGTTTGGGCACAGAGTTGGGCTTCCATATAGCTTATCATCCGCAGACAGATGGAAAGACAAAGAGGGTTAGTAGAATATTGGATGACATTTTGAGGATATATGTGATGCATAAACAGTGAAAGTGGGAAGCATATCTTCCATTAGTAGAGTTCATTTATAAAAATGGGTATTTGGAATATTTGAGGATGAGTCCATTTGAGGTATTGTATGGGAGGAGATGAAATAATCCCATCAATTGAAGTGATTTGATTAATAGGGTGTTGATTGGACCAAACATTTTGGCAGAGATGGAACAGGAAATGAAGGTAATCAAGAAGAATTTGAACGCAACATAGGATAGGAATAAAAGCTATGCATATCAGAACATGTTGTTTAAGGAGTTTAAGGTTTGGGAACATGTGTAATTTTGCATCAAGCCCAAGAAGAGATCCTTGCCAAGATGGAATCTATGTTTGTGGACCTTTCACGATTCTTGAGAGGATTGGGCCAATATCCTATCGAATTGCACTACCTCTGACATTGAAATTACATGATGTTTTCCATGTGTCATTGTTTAGGAAGTATGTTAAATAAGTTGATCCTGTGATTCAATGGTCTGTATTTGTTATAGCATCATTTTTCACCCTCATGTGATTCATGATTGTCTCTATGGCCTTGGGCACCCATTCCCACAGACTTGAACAAAATTCATAAAAAACAGTGTTAAAAATCCCATACGCGGGTATGCCCAGACTTTTTCGCGTGTATACGCGAGTCCACATGTACTTTTCCACGTATGCCATTAAAATCATTAAAAATATATATAAAAATTCCCTATTTTCGGGCTGGGTTGATGGTTTCTCCAGTAGTTCAATCACCCCAGCACGTGGCCAACTGTTTCCAACTGATTGAAACTACTTTGAGGGACTATAAAAGCCCCTCATGTGTATGGCCTAAGGGAGAGAGAAATTTAATAGATATTATACTCTGTTGGAGCCCCAATTCAAGTTTGATTTCCCGTGCCTCCTGCACTTTCCCAGATTTTTACAGGAAAACCTTGTTTCCTAGAGATGCTCATCAGTTCATATGCCATATCGAGTGCACAAGTCTTGAAAGTATCTTAGCAAGGCAAGGGTGGGACGGATCTGGACGACGGTCTGTTCGAAGATCGTGGAAGGATTCAGGTGATCTCTCCACTTTTTATTACTGTACATGATGTTCGTAATGAAGAAGAACCATCTTGTTCCCGAAATCACGTGTTAACATCTACTTGTATATGTGAAAAGATTATTATTTAAGCATTTATTATTGTTTACATGATGTTTCACATGGTTTTCACTGACATTTAGGGTAAATATATGCTGTACAACTAGATTTCCGTGTACGTTTCTTCTTGGTTTTCAGGTCAACGAGGAAGAAGGGTTGCTGGGGGTTTGGACCCCACGGGATCTACATCAAATGTAGGATTACCGGTGAGTTCCACTATCGATGTTATCTAGTTTTTAGCATACAAGTGTGGTTGTGTGAGTCCTTCTTGAATAGCATGCCCTGATCTGTGGGGGTTTTGACCCAACAAACCTCTAGGGTGTTTTTTCCTGAAACAGAACTGGCGACTCCACTGGGGATTGCATTTTTGTGATTCCCCTGTTGGGTGGTTTCAGCTATTTTAAAGGTTTCCAACAGTTTGAATCATTATTACCAGTCCAGTTAACTTTTTCTCAGTTAGACTGAAGACCTGGTTCTTTATCCAGGCTTGATCTTTTTTATTTTCCATTATTTACCTTTTCATACGCGATTTTTTCTATACACAGGCGCGTATACACATAGTTTTCTTCAAAGGAAGTCGCGTATACACGGGTTTCCTTTGACACAGTCACGTATGCACGCTTGTTTCAAAACTGTCAAGTAGCGTATGCCTGGGAAAATTTTGAAATTTTTGATTTCATGAATTTTTAGTCTTGTCTACCTATGGAGACCTGTTCCTGCAGTGTCTTTATATCCTCTGGATTGTGTTGAAAGTGGTCATTGGTATTTTCTCTCGCTTGATTGAAGACTGGCTTATCTGGAAAATCTTGTTTTTAGTGCTTGCATTTCTGGTTCGAGTACCAAGATCTCTTCCTGGGGATTCTTGGTTGTTCTTCTTCATCAGGACAGAGAGCTTCCGCTCATATACTCTTTCCTAGCCTTGTGTCTTGCTTTGCACTTTGATTTTTGCCCATTTTTTGGTTGGTTTTCTTGAGTTCATTTGACTAGGTCTTGTTGCAATTTTTGAAAGAGTCTTTCTTGGCTCTTTGAAGTTTTTGTTTGCTGCAAGGTTGTACTATTCTTCTGGGCTGAGTTACTGAGTTTCTTGTCTTATTTTCCTCATATAAATCTTGCTACTAAGTGGCACTATAATATTTGGAGCATTTTTGAAGTTTTGCTTGAAATTCAGAGTTGTTTGGCTTGGTAATTGGATAGTTTTCTTGGTCTCTTCGAGCTCTTCTTTTCATAAAATTCAAAAGCTCAAAAAACATTTTGTTTTTTCATTTGCTTTTATTTTGCATTTTTGTTTTCGTTTTGTTACATCTTTTGAAGCTTTGTTGAGATTTATTGCCTTTGGTTTTTGACTTGATTTTGGAAAGGAATTGTCATTGGTTTCTTCCTCTTGTTTTCAAGCATATTTTGGTGTCTTCATATTGAGAGTTTCTACTTTTGGGAACTAGTTTTGTGGACAATCAAAAAGTGATAAAACTGAAGGATTGTTGGGAAATTTCTCTTTGCTTTGTTAGGATTTGCATCTTAGAATTTGCATGCTCTTAGTTATTTGCATTAGGTGCACTTAAGCATTTTTAGTCATTTTCATAGATTTTGCGAGTGTGAGTTTGATATTTGAAAAGAAAAAATATATAATCTCGTAGAACCCCTGTAGAAATTTCTTTTCATCGAAAGGCAATTACTGCATTTGCATGTAGTTTGGTTTTCATTAATTTCTTTTATGCGTCACAAAACACCACGAGTTTCATTTCCATATCCCTTTGACTTAGTATAACAGTTGATTAAAATAAGCGCTATAATTTAAAAACAACTAGCAAGTTTTTTATTAAGTGTCATACACCAACTAGCTAGGTTGTAGGGCCTTGGATTAGGTGAGTGGAGAGTTAACTCTCCAAGGCCGCTCAAACAAAAACATAGAAGTTATTAATTGAGCGAAATCCAACTCCGTTAGGTGGACTGGGAAAGCTCTCCTCCAGAGAGTCAAGCGCGAGGGGAAGTGAAGGCCGAGAAGAGAGATACCCCCTCTCTGATTTGCTGGATCCTACCTCAAGACCGTTCCACCCAGCTTTTGACACGGATTGGTATCCATAGTTGCCATTCCTAGGTTCCACATAGGTGACTGCGGGGGGGAATACCCGTGGTACCTAAGGCAGACGTCGTATCACTTCTAGCAGTACTTCTGGGGGGTACCCTTGTGAAGCTTGGGTACTTGTGCCGGCAAAGGCTGTTGTTAGGAGGTCAGCGTAACTGTTTCTGTTACCTTCGCTAGTAGGCTTGGGCCGTAATTATCCCAGACTACTTTTGGGAGGTCCTATTCTTCGCTTTCTTGTATTTTGGTGTCCGATCCTAATCACCCGGAGCAGAAATACCTGAAGGCTATTTGCTTGATTGTATCTCAGGGATTTTTTGTAGTGAGTCCTCTTTGCTCCTAGCTTGCCTAGCTTTATACTTTTTGAGTCTAATTAAAATTTTTTAAAGTGGCTGATCAAGCGCCTCGTCGATCGAGGAGAATCCGGGGGTTATCTCCCGAGAGTCCAGAGCCTTCTTCAAGAAGGCATAGGAGTAATTTAGCAGGTGAATATCACTCTGCGGCATCTGACGTAGTGGAGAGAGATCCTCCACAAGGGATTGAAGGTTTTGTAATTGGCTCCGGTGTTGGTTCCGAGAGGAGCGTTCCGCTCACCTCGAGAGTCTTATTTCTGCAGGAAGAAGAAGTACAAGTAGAGGAATTACCTCAACCCTTTGAGTCACTTCCATCTCCTCTTCCTCCTGATTATCCGTTCGTTGTTCAGTACATCGGACCTGAGTATGCAAGACCAGAAGATCCTCCATATTATTCATACCTTTCGATGGCCACGACTGGGAACGCAGCTTCAGCTGTGAGTGCTGCAGGCATTCAGACACCTGCTTCTGTAGAAGGAGGAGGCACAATTGCTATATCTTCGATTACTTCTAGTAATGCTGTGTTTGGCTCTGGTTTCACCCAAGCACAAGCTTCTCAATCTGGTCCCTTTTGTTTTGGAATGCCCACTAGTGGGATTCCTTCATTTTCCTTTTCCGCTGCTGCAGCTGCATCTACACCCATGTCTTCCATGGCTAGTGGATCAACTTCTTTTCAAGGGTTTTCCTTCGGAACTGGGCATATTCCTAGTTCAAATCCTTCTTTAGGGTCCTTTCTGTTTACTTCTCAGACTCAGAGTTTCAACCCTTGGTCTGGAGGTCAGAATTCGACTACTTTTACAGGTTGGAACCCTGTGTTTACAACAGTGGGGGCAGGGAATCAGTTTTACGCTGGTCACCAAGGGAATACTTCTTTCCCTTCGTCGAGTGCTTATCAGACTTTTTCCCCTCTTTCTAATGCCTAGAACCCCTATCAGGGGCTTTCCTCTTCATTCAATAATTCAGGAGGGGGAATTGGTCCGGTCTTTGGTAACTCTACGTTGGGAGGAGGTTCTTCTCCTTTTTCTACGAGTTCTTTCTGGAAACTAGGTGCCTTATCAAATCCAGGGTATTCTTTTCAGAATGTTGGGAATCGATCCCATCAAGGATGGAATCCTCAGGATCCTCCTCGCTTACCTTTCTTGGCAACTTTGAACTCGCTAGATTTGTCGAAATTGACGAATGATCCGATCCGATATAGTCCGGGGTGGCCTCCGGTTCCGACCAAACTACCTTTAGACATTCCAAAGTTTGAAGGCAAGAATGGAGAGGATCCGGCTAATCACATCACCACTTTCCATTTATGGTGTTCATCTAACTCCCTGATCGATGATTCGATTAGGTTGAGATTGTTTCAACGCACCTTAACTGGAAACGCTGCCAAGTGGTATATTGAGTTAACTGGGGGTAGTTTTGCTACATTTGGAGATCTGGCTACTACATTTCTGAATCACTTCCAGTTCCCTGTCTGCTATGATGCTGGGACTGAAATCCTAAATAATTTTAAACAGGATGACGCAACCCACATTTCTGACCATATTCAGGAATGGCGGAGAAGGAAGAGGCTTATTAAAGCTCATATTCCAGGAAAATTCCTTTTGGAATGGTTTTTGAAATCTCTGTAGTCAGATATTTCTAAAGATGTATGCCTGTCTGGGGTATTTTCTAAGGAACATGCTATTTTTAGGGCCCAGCAGCTGGAACTGATATATTCTCAGTCTGGAGTCCTTCATAAATATTTGCCTAATGCTCCTCGCTCCAAATTATATTTATCCAAGACTAAGCCTGGTCCTCATGGTGATAGACTTATTGGGTCGATCAATAGTGGTGTAGCTAACCTGCTTACTCAATTGCAGCAGTTGTCTATACAATCTTCTCCTTCTGGTCAGGCTGTGCCTGCTGAGTCATCTCCTTCCCAATCTTTTTCGGTAAATGCCGTCCAAACTTCTGATCCCAAAGGAAATCAACAATCCGAAGGGAAGAAGAAGGGACGGAATAATAAGAAAAATGGCAAGAATGGGAAGGGTAATGCGAATAAAACCAACGAGCATGTTGGTGAGGGTCCAAAGGATAAAAAGAAAGTGAATTTTTTATGCAAGTTGTGTGCTGGAGACCATCTTACACACATTTTCCCTAAAATTCAGGATGCGCAGCGCTTGTTAGCTCAGCAAGGTTCCTCCAGTTCCCAGGCTGTGTTGACAAACCCTTTTATCCAAGGGCAACAACTAGTTGTTGGCGCAAATCAAAGTACTAGGGCTTCCTCTGGGGGCACCCAGGAAGGGGAAATTCCGTCAAACATATACATGATGAGTGCTCACGCGGACATCGCTACGAGATCTCGTGACTATGGCGAAGAAGAGTCTTCGAAAGTTAAGGGTGCTCCCGATGCTACTGAGCCGCTTCATATTACAAGGCCTACTGTTGAGCCTATACCTCGGATGCCAAAATCATCTACTAAGCGTACGACGATTAATCCAAATGCTAGAGCTGCCCAGAACTACTCTATTGTGGAAGATCTGGCGCAGAGTCCTTGTGCCATGTCAGCTCTTGAGGTGCTCCAGTCTTGTCCTTCTCAGTGCAGCGCTCTGCTCACTGCCATTGGGGCTGTTGATCCAAATAACTCTCTTATGATTACTTTCGATATGTCTAATTTTAAAAAGAGACTCCCCCATCATATGGATTTTCATATCAAATTGTCGTATCGAAAATGCAATATTTTTCGAACAATCGTTGATGAGGGTGCTTCCACATGTGTGATGTCTCTCACATGCTGGAAGGGAATTGGATCTCCCGCAGCTGTTCCATCTGCTACTCTTCTGACTGCATTTGACGGTCATTCTCACAGACCACATGGTATTGTCCCAGCTTTGCCTATCTGTGTTGGGGGCAAAACTATAAATATAGAGGTTGAGATAGTTGATGCAAGCTTGGACTATAACCTTTGGTTGGGGCGAAACTGGATTTATGAGATGGATGCTATTGCATCCTCATTGTTTCGGATTATTTTTTTCCCTCACGAAGGAAGGATTGTTACAGTGGACCAACTGGATTGTCCTCCTGTAGACCCGAATGCATCTACTGACTCAACTATTCCAAAGTTGGATAATACCAAGTCGCCTGTTGAGAATTTAGGGGTTGGAATGTATTCTTCCTTGATGGGTACTTTCGATATTCCACCTCCTATGATTCATATTAACGCAATTTCATCCTCCAAGGCTCCTCTTCGAAGAGAGTTCTTTAGAACTCATTATTTTTCGGACCCTTGGACCTTGCCTTCCCCTACCACCACATTAGCGGAAGGTCAAGTGGGTGGAATGGCGTTTCCCATGTCTGTAGCTGAGATTGCTTATTAGTCTATTGTTGACTCTGCAGAGTTCATTCCAGCTCCTCTTTCTCCGGATGAGTTGGATGTAGATGTGGCTCTGGCTTGGACACCTAGTTCTTCTTCTGCCCAGGATTTCCTTGATACCATTCTTCCATCTGAAGAGGCCATCCTGGAAGCTATGACTGGTATAGATAGACCGTGGGATGATTTGCATCATCGGTCTTACTTTTTACCTGATTTGAGCGAAGTCGAATCAAGTTTTCCAAGTCCTCCATCTCTTGGTCCTGTTCGCCCAGTCCTGAAACCTTTAGCACCAACACATGTATATGCTGAAGGGAACATGGCTGTGATTTCTTCAGCTATCCCGGTGAACATTTCCAGGGATCCCAATGTTATTGAGAATGTATTCATCGGAGCTGAATGTTCCCCTGAAGAGATTCAGATTTACACCGATCTCTTTAAATATTTTAGGGATGTATTCGCTTGGTCTTATGAGGAAATGCCTGGTATAGATCCATCTATTGCCCAGCATGAGATCAAGACTTACGAAAATGCTAAGCCGGTGAGGCAAAAAACTCATCCGGTTAATCCTAGGAAGGCTGCAGCTATCAAATCTCAGGTGGAGAAGCTGCTTAAGGCTGGATTTATTTATCCTATTCCTTTGACTGAATGGGTTTCAAATCCTATTCCCATAGATAAAAAACAAGGAACAATTCGAGTTTGCATTGATTTCAGAGACCTTAATAAAGCATGTTCAAAAGACAATTACCCCACACCATTTATAGATCAGATCATCGATGAGTGTGCCGGTAACGAAATTTTCTCCTTCATGGATGGTTTCTCTAGATATAATCAGATTACTATTCGTCCTGAAGATCAATATAAGACTGCCTTTATTTGTCCCTGGGGTACTTTTGCTTACAATAAGATTCCTTTTGGTCTTAAAAATGCTGGGGCTACGTTTCAGCGGGCCATGTCATATGCCTTCCACGAAATCAAACATATTATCGAGGCATATTTGGATGATTTAGCTGCTCATTCTCGAAAGAGGATGGATCATCCTACTCATATCCGTCAAGTATTTGTACGATGTCGTTTCTACAAGATTAGGTTGAATCCGAACAAGTGCGTTTTCGTGGTTACATCCGGTCAGTTATTGGGATTCATTGTGTCTAGGGAAGGGATTAGGGTAGATCCCTTCAAGGTTGAGGCAATACTTCGGTTGCCTCCCCCATCCTCTATTCGTCAACTTCAAAGTCTACAAGGAAAGGCTAATTTTCTTCGGAGATTTATCGTAAATTATGCTGAAGTTACCAAAAGATTTATGAGATTGTTGAAGAAGGGAATTCCATTTTTTTGGGATGACTTCGCTCAACGCTCATTCGATGCTTTCAAAAAAGCATTGACCTCTGCTCCTTTATTGAGTCCACCTGATTATAGCAAGGATTTCCTTTTGTATCTTGCCGCAGCAGAATCTACCATTGTTATGGTTCTGGTTCAGGAGGATGATGCTCTTGCAGAGCATGTTATATACTATCTTAGTCGAGGATTGGTAGGTCCTAAAATTCGGTATACTTTGATAGAAAAGTTAGCTTTAGCAGCTGTTCATGCTGTGCAGCGACTCCGGCATTATATTCTTCTACGAAAAACTTATGTTTTGGCAGCAGCCAATCCATTTCAGTTTTTTCTTAGTAGGTGAGTGATTGGGGGCAAATACAATAGATGGATTATGATTTTACATGAATTTGATCTTGATTTTATGTCTGCCAAGTCCAAGAAATCATTGGTTTTCGTGGAATTGATCTCCGAGTTGCCCTGTGGGGATGAGATAATTTATGATGAATCCTTTCCGGATGAACATTTGTTTCTTATCTCTCCACAGGATCCCTGGTATGGAGATATAATTGTGTATCTCCAGACTGCGAAGTTTCCCTCTACTTTTTCGAAAGATGAGCGTCGTAAGTTGCGTCACTTGGCTAAGAATTACTTGATCATTGTTGATGCTTTATACCGTCGAGGGGTTGATTCAATCCTGAGACGTTGCTTAACTCTCGAAGAAGCTGAGGCTGTGCTGAATGATTGCCACAATGGAGCTTGTGGTGGTCATTTATCTGGGCTTGCTATAGCCCAAAAGATCTTGCGTGCTGGGTACTTTTGGCCTTTGATTTTCAAAGATTGTATGGAGTCGGTTAAAAAGTGTCATCCGTGTCAAGTTTATACTCAAAAAATGCATGCTCATCCAGCTCCGCTTTTTCCAGTCATTACTATCGGTCCCTTTACAAAGTGGGGTATTGATTATGCTACTTGTAACCCACCTTCGGCTAAAGGTCACAAGTATATTATTGTAGCAGTAGACTACTTTACGAAGTGGGTCAAGGCTATGCCTACTTTTGGGAATGATGGTGAGACTGCAACTCTTTTTCTTTTCAACCAGGTTATTGATCATTTTGGTATTCCTAGAGAGATTGGCACTGATCATGGCAGTCATTTTTAGAATAGCATGATGGCTGAGTTGGCTCTAAAATTAGGTTTTCGGCAGGAGCATTCATCTCCGTATTATCCTCAAGCCAATGGGCAAGTGGAAGCCGTGAATAAATCCTTGAAGACAATTCTTCAAAGGACAATCAATAAAGCTTGATCCAACTGGCATATCATGCTATATCCTACACTTTGGTCATATAAGACGTCAGTGAAAACTGCAACTGGCTTTACTCTGTTTCAGCTAGTCTATGGGTTGGAATCAGTATTTCCCATTGAATGTGAGATTCCTTTTCTTAAGTTAGCTGTTGAACTTCTTCCTAACACTTCTAGTCTTGAGGAACGTCTCCTTCATCTGATACATCTTGATGAGCAGCGTCAGGATGCCACCACAATGAATGAAGCGCATAAAAACCGAGTTAAAGTTAAGTACAATAAAGCGGTCAAACCTAGGGTTTTTTCGGAAGGTGACCTTGTTTTGGTCTATGCCCAAGAAAAATATGCCCTGGGGGCAGGAAAATTTAAGTCTATGTGGTATGGCCCCTTCATCGTTAAAAAATTCCTTAAAAAAGGAGCATATACCTTGGTTTATTTTGAAGGAAACGAGTTGCCGGAGCTCAGAAATGGGCTCTATTTGAAAAAGTATTATGCCTAGGCTTTGGCCTGACATTTTTGCTTTTGTATATAGTAGTTTTAATTTGTACATATCTGGTTTTTCGATCTTTGATGGGATGGTGATGTTTTTTTATCTGCTTTGGCAGGTTGTGTCGAATGTTATGAGTCATTTTGGTTTCGCCGATGGTGCTAGTAGACACACCCAGAACTTGGCTTCCACGGCTTGGGTGCTTCATCATCCATCCGGTCAGCTGTTAGTATCAAGAGGGGTTTGCATTGGTCCTGCTTCCAATAATATAGCAGAATACACTGCAGTTATTTAACTACTCTCAGAGGCAATATCTTTGGGTGTTGATTCGTTGGTAGTTTTCTTGGACTCCTAGCTGGTGGTGTCGCAGTTGAACAATACTTATCGGGTTCAAGATCCATTTTTACTCTGGTTATTCTTGAGGGTACATTTGTTACAAAGATCATTTCAATTTTTAACTTTCATTCATATTCCTCAAGCTGAAAATTGGATGGCAGACTCGTTAGCTAATCAAGAAATTGATTGGCATATTAATCATTCCATACAATAAAATTTAATCATCAAAAACATCATACATTTTTATACATTTGTCACATCACATCAAATAGTTGCTGTATATATATCATCAGAATGTTCAAAAAACTATACAAAATTTGGATTCATAAGTCATACAAAAAATTGGGCTTATGCCTGATCATGTTCAGTCTCAAAAAATATACAGTCATCTGGTATATCATATCCATCTACTCCTGTGGTCCCTGCCCAGAAGTTGTGTTCCTATAGAACACGATCGCGGTGGAAACTCGGTGGAATAACCGTACCCAGTCACGGGGTACTCCTACCACCCGTCTCTGGATGGCTTCAGGCAGATCTTCCACTGCAGCCATAGGTACTTGGCGGGTTAATCCCTCCAAGTTCCTCTGTACAGCCTGGAGGGTCCTGTCTAGATCTACTGTATTCGCCTCGCCTCTGCGACGCTTATTTCGTGGGTAACCCTCAGGTCGGACTGGTCCAATATCTGCATCATGATCATTATAAAATTGTAAGTCATTTTGAATCCAATCAAAAACATGTTTGTTTTCCACATTTTTTCACATATATTGAAAAAATCCAAAAAATTATATAAGTCAAAAAATTGCAAGCTTACCGACTATGCCCCATGCCACGCCTGGTGGAAGGACAAGGTCTGGATTGCCATGAAAATCCATCCCGACATAGGGATAGTCTTCCACAGCGATGATTTGTTCTCCCCACCATTGGAAGAACTCATCATCCCAAGTGGTTTGGGGAGCTTCACTTCCCCCTAATCTCTTCATCAAGTCATCCCATCGGGCAATTCTTGGGTCTCTCAGGCTGTTGATAGAAGAGATCACTTTGGGTCTCAGCCCAGGAATCTTCTTGAAGAAGAATGTCATCAAGATTGTACCATATCCAAAATGTTTTGTCTTTACTTTTCGGATAGAAGTCAATTGTTGCTTCATGTTCATCAGTAGAGCTGTGCACCAATCATATAAATGAGTTAAGCATTCCATTGCTATACTCATTTGAGTCATGGATTCCTGGTGTAGGGAAGCAGATCCCACTACCCTGCCAATGGTAAAAAGGAGGATTTTCATGTGCAAGTCTCTTAAATCTTTGATAGCAATTTGAGTTCCAAATTTCTTAGATCCCTCTACGCAGTAGACGTGGACGTAAGCTTCCACGGTTAGCCCTCCCAAAGGCTTACCATGCAAGTCTACTGGCTCCCCCCTCCGGGAGAGTCCAGTAATAAAATAGATATCTTCCACCTCGATGCGTATGGGCATTTGATCTATTATGAAGCAGTATTCTTCCGGTTCCCAATAATTCACAAGAATTTTGAGCAACCAGACATTACTCTTCATATTCGGCATTTTGAAAAACTTGAGCAATCCACAATTCCGGAGAATATTTAGTGATACTTGGTCCTACATGACTTCATTGTCAATGGCACTGTGCTCACGCTTTCTCCAAGATATAGTCATCCTGCAAAAATTCAATAATTTGTTCATTAGATACGCTTTTTTTCATTTTGGGTTGCGCATACGCGACTTTCTTTGTGCACAGTCGCGTATATACGCGACTTGGTCATTATAAACCCATGTATGCACAAACCTGTGATTTTAAACAAATGGTTCTACGGTGAAAATTCCTAATTTTTAACTTATGAATGGACAAAATGAATAACAAGGATGAATTAAGAGCTTACCTAACAAATTCAGTGAAGTTTGACGGTCGATTGCTCCTGTTTTGACGAAAGAGGCTTTTTATCCATAGCACTTTTTCCCAAATCAACAATGTAACAATGAACCAAATATGAGGTAACTTGTGTATTTATGCCCAAAATTGAAAATTTTTTGCAAAAATTTGTTATGCTTATTTTTTTTCAATCTATCTTAAGCTGCATAACCCGGATGCTTGGAAGTGCCCAGATTGGTATATTTTCAGGTACATTTTGAAGAATTTGAGATTTTTCCCGGTTTTTGATCCATGACTGCTGACCCGTCATGGCAGGTATATGATCTTCACTGGCATATAGGTTAGGGAATCCACTCTCCGTTGCATTTTTCATACTAGCCTCCATTCTGACCACTTTCCATAGGGTCGATCCCATCAGGTCATGAGTATTACACCCATTTCACTCGCCGATTATTTAATCATGACTTGGTGGTAGAGCCTTCCTTTACATGGGCTTCCTAGTTAGTTCCTCACTAGCATTTGTTCCCCATGCTGCGTTTTATGTAGGCTCGGGAGTCCTCTTTAGTCCCGCCATGACTTATGTGTTGAAGCTTCATTCTTCTTCTTCCTCACTATCATTTTTCTGGCTATTACCCTAGAGGCTCCCTAGTGTTGTTGAGTTGTATTACTGCATTGCATATTGGCTTCTTGTTTATCCTGGCCTTTAGCCGGCTTCATTTTGGACTCAATGTTTAAGCCAAATTTTGACTTTGACTATTTGTACAAGTTAAACATTGCATGCACTTAGCTATCGCAACTTGACACCCTTTTTACCCATGGATGGAACATTCCTCTGAGTATCGCTTACTAGTTTCTGCCACCTTGCATTGAGCATAGGATCATTCCAATCCCAGGAACTAGTGCATTTGTTTCTTGATACTCATTCTATCCATTGTACCATAGCATTATTTTATTCTTTTTCAGGCTTATTATATGAAAAAGACAAAAAATTCAAATATAACAAAAAGAGCGGGAACGAGATATAAATTTGTAATTTGATGGCAGTACAGTGTCAGTTTGTCGCCCTTGAACAAAGCACATACACTTATATATTTCCTCCATTTGGGATGGTTTTAGTTTTTGACCTAGGTTCAGCCTTTGCCTTGTTTCACTGGTCAGTCCTCCCCCAGTTGGTTATCTCTTCCAATCATATGGAGAGTTTGTTTTGCCTCCTGCATAACAGACTTATAAAGTGTCACTTTTTACTGCCATGGTCATCACGAGTCGTGATTTTGTTCAAGGGAAGTCTAACCAGAGTCGGCCATTCTGTAGTGTCTCTTGACTCATTATTCAGTAGGCCTTCCCGGTTTTGTCAGTATCTTGTTCTATCACGTCAGATGTTTGGGTCTTATGCTCGTGCTGGTTTAAGAAGGTCTCCATTGACTTCTTGCTGGCGGGTTTGTCTCTTATCGACTATGACACATTGCTCTGAGAGAAAACCTAGAGCTGCACCCTGGCCCTATTTCCATCATTGATAGGTGACCTTGTGCTTAGCATTTGATCATCATTATGGGTCTTTGACTGAGTGGTTTCCCCTGTGTTCGACGTCAGTATACATTATCACACTTGGGATTCATGAAGTACCTTGATTTCCATTTGACCCTATTGGTGGATATCTCGCCTCTGTGTCAGATTTCATTATTGGTTGGTTCATAGGGTTTCTTCCGTGCGCTAGCTTCATCTTGTGCATGTCGGAAACGTACTTCGGTTTGGTTCCGTCACTCTACTTCGTCCGATTCCTTCCAAATCTTGGCCTGCAGGTTACACTCGCGCTGGACTGATGTGGGATGCCTTAATGCCTTCCTTCCAGTAGATCTTTTCCCATCAACTCCGACTCATTGCTCTGGGAATAAGGTCTAGAGTCTTTTTGTCAGTACCTTAGGGTTTGCAGTCATCAGTGGCAGACTCTTCGCTATCGACAGTGGGGACTCATCATTGCCTCCTGATCGGTAGATTCTTTCAAGTGTTCGACTTCAACTCATTCATTCGCACTTGTTAGATTGTACCGGGGCACCTTGAAACTCATTTTCATTATTGGTGGGTTGTCTCGCGTTGGTTAACGGTATACATTATTGACCGATAATCCAACGATTTCTCACATGGTCGATTTTAGCTCATTTATTCCCATTGTGTAGAATTGTGCCATAGTGATCAGTGAAGACCTTGGGTTGCATCAGCATTTCTTGGTTCACTTTTGACAGTCCATTCAGTTTCTGCCAGGTAATTCGTTCACCCTTATATGTTGCAGTGTCAGTACAAAAACATCCTATATGTTGGCTCCCAAGTTGTGTGATTGTACCATTTATTCCACCTCTTATGATTTGGTACTTGGAGATTCAGTTACTTATATGATCAGACATCCAGTTTCAGCATCATTGATCAGCTTTCTATATGTGATACTTAGACATTGATTCTGACTTGTACTTCTGGGCCATGCTTAGATGATTCATTGTGTACTTCGAGTTCAGCTATACTTGTATACATTTTGGATCTATTATGTACTTTTGATATGATGTATTTTTGACTGAGCATGGGTATGCCTGCCTCAGCATGAGTTGACTCTCTGTTTTCTTTCATTGGTTTTTGGCAGGCTGAAATCTGGTGAAGTCCTCTCTTGTACTTGCGAAGTTGTGCATAATACATTTCGGCCATCATGTACCCCTTCTGACCTCATATATTAGGGGGCATTTGTTATAGCATCATTTTTCACCCTCATGTGATTCATGATTGTCTCTATGGCCTTGGGCAACCCATTCCCACAGAATTGAACAAAATTCATAAAAAACAGTGTTAAAAATCCCATACGTGGGTATGCCCAGAATTTTCCGTGTGTATACGCGAGTCCACATGTACTTTTCCATGTATGCCATTAAAATCATTAAAAAATATATAAAAATTCCCTATTTTCGGGCTGGGTTGATGGTTACTCCAGTAGTTCAACCACCCCAGCACGTGGCCAACTGTTTCCAACTGATTGAAACTAATTTGATGGACTATAAAAGCCCCTCATGTGTATGGCCTAAGGGAGAGAGAAATTTTATAGATATTATACTTTGTTAGAGCCCCAATTCAAGTCTGATTTCCCATGCCTCCTGCACTTTCCCAGATTTTTACAGGAAACCCTTGTTTCCTGGAGATGCTCATCAGTTCATATGCCATCTCGAGTGCACAAGTCTTGAAAGTATCTTAGTGAGGCAAGGGCGGGACGGATCTAGACGACGGTATGTTTGAAGATCGTGGAAGGATTCAGATGATCTCTCCACTTTTTATTACTGTACATGCTGTTCGTAATGAAGAAGAACCATCTTGTTCCTGAAATCACGTGTTAACATCTACTTGTATATGTGAAAAGATTATTATTTAAGCATTTATTATTTTTTACATGATGTTTCACATGGTTTTCACTGACATTTAGGGTAAATATATGTTGTACAACTAGATTTCCATGTACATTTCTTCTTGGTTTTCAGGTTAAGGAGGAAGAAGGGTTGCTGGGGGTTTGGACCCTGCGAGATCTACATCAAACGTAGGATTACGGGTGAGTTATACTATCGATGTTATCTAGTTTTTAGCATACAAGTGTGGTTGTGTGAGTCCTTCTTGAATAGCATGCCCTGATCTGTGGGGTTTTTGACCCAACAAACCTCTAGGGTGTTTTTTCCTGAAACAATATTACAGGTGGATCCAGAAGGACAATTCTAGCTGGAACTTTAGCTCATTTTGCAAAGAAATAAAATCATGCTCCAAAAATACACTTTGGTCCCAATGAAGCTACATGGGATATGGTGGATCAGATGCGAGCTATGTATCCCTCCTTATTCACTCGTTGAGCGAATGTTTTGGCATATGTTTTGGTATATGTTGGTATGATGTTTTAATATATTTACATGTGTATATGGATGTAAATACTTCCATGAGCTATTTTATAAAGCTCCACTAAGCAGTATGGGTGTCATGTCATTATGATATTATAGTTGTCATGTTGGTTTTCTTCTCGACAGGTTGATCATTGTAAATTCTGCAACGAGCTAAGTTATAAAGCTCCATGGGAAACACATTTTGCTTACAACAATATTGTTGGTTGTAGGTGTTTTTGAAATAAATAGGATTGTGTTACCCCAAGGGGAGGGTTCTGTAACAACCCTAGTGAAAATTCCATGTAATAAAAGTTAACCAAGGAAAAATAATAACCAAGTTCATGAGACACGTATTCCAAGATGAATGTTGGGCAAAACATCCTAGTGTGGGTGTTCATATGGTTTATTATGGCTATGGAAATTGAAAAATGAAATGGATAAGGCTTTGGAAAGGAAAAGTGACATTTATTTGCATTTATTTATGAAAATACTAGAAATTAGGAGAAAAGGAAGGTGAAAGGTCATGAGTTGCATGTGAGGAGGAAAATGAAGGAAAATAATGGAAACTGGAGAAAATAGAGGCCTCATTAATAAAAAGGATTTTGAGGACCAGTTCAAGGATTTTTATCAGTGCAATTTTGGAGCTCTCATTCTATTCTCTCTCTCTCTCTCTCATACTCTTTTCCATTTAGAGTTTTCTTGGAGGACTCTTGGAGAGTGTGGCATACTTAGAGATTTGGAGCAAGAAAGAAAAGGAAGAGAAGGAATGAGCAATAGGACATTGGGATCTATAGCTACAACACGCTTTTATTATAGGTACCGAGTTCCATGTATATTTTACTCACTATTTTTGGCATGCATGGAGTATGCATGTGGTTTCTTGGTTATGATTTGTCATTGACATGGAGGATTTCCTAGATTGACATTGGATTTTCCTAGCCTTGTCATCTCCTAAATAGCCATGGTTTTGTGGGTTCATTTCATTTTTTTTTGCTTCTATTTGGTTCTCATGTGACTTTAGTTGTGCTTTGAGTCATTAGTTCCTAGAAGCCTTGGTTGGATAAAGGCTCTGGACCAGATCCCTATAAGAGATTGGGGTGAGTTACTAGTCTTGGAAGCCCTTGGTGAATTGAGTTACTAGTCCTAGAAGCTTGATTTGGAGAAATTATTTGGAATCTCGAAGACAACTGTGGGTTGAGTTAGTAGTCCTGGAAGCCTTGGTTGGAACAAACACTCTCGATCCCTGTATAGCTTGGGCATAGACCAATCTGGTGATGATTGCGATGTCCTACCATGAGGTGGAATCACTTATTGAGGTGGTTTGGTATCTATAAGCCCTGGTTCGGTTTTAATGGATTTTTTATGAGATCCCACATTGATGTTTGGGATATGGCATGGGGGTGACTAGTTGAAGAGACATTTGTCTCAACAATGTCTATGGTCAGGTGGAATGTGGAAGTCTTGGACATGGTTGCGTTTGTATTATGGCAATAAGAGATATTTTCCTCTTATATTTATGGTTTACTATTCTTGTTATTATGTAGCTTATAATGATGTTATATTATTTTCATTTATGTTTTTTATATGTTGGTTATGAATGTGTTTTATGGAAATGATGATGTATGTATCTCATCATGTTTTGATTTGTAAATGAATTAAAAATGTATATATAACCAAATAGATGATAATGTAGTTAATATGATGAGGCAACAATGCTTCTTAGCGATTCTCAGATAAGTATGATACCCCTATGCTCAGATCTGCTATTTAAACATGTAGATTACATATTTGTGCATGTTTGACAAAATTTTTCTCATGGCTAGTAGGGGTCCAGTCAAGTCCTTGTTCAAGTGTTTGCATTTACATTGTTATTCTATTGCTATCTTTTAGTTATGAAAGTGTCATGGTATTTTGAGCAGTGACATGGGCTCTTGGCCTAAAAAAGTGGCACAGAAATTGGGGTCGCATGATCATAACTACTAGTAAAAGTCCCAAGTCACATGCTGATCTGAAATTGATTGTTAGTTAATGTTGCGCTAATACAAGTTTCAGAATTAACATAAAATTTGTTTGGTTTGCTCCTTATGCAAGGGTTTGTACATGTGTTTATGATTGGAAATTCATTAAACTTGATGAGATTAAGTGTATTTCATGAACTTAAAAGAATGGAAACTTATTGCTAAACAACAACATAATAAAACACATCAAGCACAAATAACAAAGACAAATACACAAGTTTTTGATGAAGGAGTTCACCCTTCCTGGGCTACATCTCCTTGGTTCAGCTTCATAGTGTAGGCATTTGTATTAGCTTAAATTGTGAAAAAGTGTTATTTAAAGTCTCCTGTTGCCTCTTCAACCTGGTCCAATGGCTCCAAAACATCAAAATCTACCAAGAATGACTCTGAGCTAAAATTGGTCGAAAATTGCCTTAGTTATGGAAAAAACAATTTTTCCTAGTTTTTCTCCACTAATTATCGAAGTTTGCCAATTAACTCCACTAAATGTAGAGCTTCTCTGCATTTTTCGGGTCCACCAAACCTGCCGCTAAGATAAGCGTGCAGTTAATTAGCGATAAGCATGAGTTTAAGTGAGATTATGGGTGTGTTTAGTGCTAACCTTCACTTTACCGTTAATCTCGGATTATCGTGGTTAAACCACAAATTAAAATAATTAATACAGTTTAACAAAATTCCATCGGAATACGTTTTTGGCTCCTGGTCTCAGCACTTGGACATGTGGGAGGGGGTTGGCCCCTTTCGAACCCCCAACTCCCGCTGCATATTAATTAAAATGGCATTGAGATCCTTATGGGGTAAGGAACTCATGGTATGTTATGGCGGTAAGGCGTGGTTGTTAGTGTGGGTGCTCGTGGGTTCGATCCAGACCCCACCATAAAAATTCTGTTAAACGTGCATATGGTTCAGAACATAGTTAATACTTTGGTTTAAATATATGTGCTGATATATATGTTGCGCCCGTTTGATATTCCATTTCAATTATGGTCCAAGCCTTTGATAATAAACATATATACACCCATTGATATTCAACCTTGCATAAATTAACATGACAACCACCTTGCCATGGGTGGGGCACATGGAAGCCTCTGGTTGCATCACGTGGCCCTTCCCCATTCGCCTAAAAAATTACACCATTAATTAAAATAATCCACCATAGATAATTCCAAAATTAGGAATAGGAGAAATATTCAACTTCCCTAAGAAACATTGGAAAATCTGATTCTAACACTTCTCACAGTGTCACTGGGTGAAATTTGGAGAATGTTCCCTAAAGATTCCTAAAGTGCTGATTAAACTGCCAAGTCATCAGTCTGTAACTGTTCTGGACAATTTTTACATGTTTGGGAAAACGAACAACAGACCATAATGTACTCACACGAACTTGGATTTTGATGAAATGAGTTGTGTTGGAATCCTGGTGATGAGCTCAATCCGGTCACTCTAGTTTGAAGAATTTATGAGCACTTTAATTTTTTAGCTAAATACTGAGCTTCTGATCACATGCATACCCATGCTTTGCGTGTGACTGGAGGATTCTAGTTGTACTCTTTCCCATTCAGGGGAATGACTAGGGTATTGAAGCATGAAAACACAAGTTTGGTTTAGGGGCTAACCTCCTGAAATGTTGGGATAGCTCCTCGGTGTCCCAAAGCATGTGCAGAAGTTTTTCAATGTTGTGTGTTGTTGTGTGGTGTTGGCTCCACTTTCTTAAGGTGAACTGGGAGGTTGAATCATATCATAGTAACTCTTCATCACATGTTTACCCTAGTTGGCCGATTACTTGGGTAGATGTGGGAGGAGGGTGTTACAACGAATTAAAGGAAAATAACAAGGATAAAAGTACAAGAAAATTTACACATAGCACCAAATTTATAAATGAAATGGCCAAGGCCTAATAAAAAACTCTTAGCGACACTAAGCCATATCCAGGCTGAATAACGAGGGTAATATGAAGGTCAAAAATTCCATCCAATCAAAAAATAATAAGGGCATTGTACAGAGGGACAATTTCCCATATTCAACACTATTCAAGCTGAAATATGAAAGGAAAATCCTCTTTGATATCTATTCTAGGTCCATTAAATCCTTCAATGAATAAGTATTTCTTCATTCATTAGCAAGGAATCATGTAGGGTTACATGTTTATGCAAGAGGTCTATAGACCTTGTTTTTAATAGTGAATATTAGAATGTTACAAAAATATAAGTGTGCATAAACCCACGAAATCATCACATCATTCATAAACTAAGTGGTTATCAAATCCAACCAGAGACCCATTTAGCACATAACATGTAATTCAATCTCATATCATTTAATATAACCTACAATCATGTGCATGGATGTGAGATGGCCAAGCCATAAACATATGAGATAATTGAGAGCTTATAAATACAATTTAACTGAGTGGACTTCAGATAATCATTCACAATGATGTAGGGGATCCTAGAATTCACAAAGACGTCATAATAACCTCAATCAAGTATTCCTTACCACCATGGAAAATTACAATATCATATCAAACATGAATATACAATTCCTTAGGCATTCTTTCATGAATCACACAAAACCATATATCATCAATTAACATAACAACATAGTCATCATCCATAATTCAAATATGGATACGTCATCATATTTAACTTGGTGAATTGGATTAGCAAGTAATTAAAGGATGGAATTCCACTCTCCATCCAACCATAGGCTAGATACACTGTAATATTTCTTGCAGTTGACCACCCCAAAGCAAGATCTAAAATTTGAGGAAATAATTTTGAAAGAGTAATTTCAGACCAAATGGTTTTGTTAAACACTCAAGAGATGGAGTCCACTATCCAAGTGGTTTTACAATTATACAAAAAAATCACAATGTCCTGCTTGCTCCTTAATTTTCAAAACATGACTTCAGCCATATTCTAGAGGGGTGTGTTAGATTCTTAGAATTGAATCCAATAATTAGGTGGTTTAACAATAGATTGGAAATAACTAAGTGGTTTCACAACCAAAAAAGTCACCTAGTTGTTAGGAGGTTTAAAAAAAAATTGGGAAGCACTAAATGGTTTCATAGCCAACTATAAGAGCCAAGTAGTTAGGTGGTTTAGAAAAATAATTGGAAAGCAGTAAGTGGTTTCACAGGGAAAAACAATCACCTATTAGTTAAGTGGTTAAAAAATAAATTGGAAGGCACCTAGTAGTTAGGTGGTTTAACAACAAATCGGTAGGTACCCAATAGTTAGGTGGTTTAACAAAAAATTGTAGGCACCCAATATTTAGGTGGTTTAACAATGAATTGGCAAGGACTAAATGGTTTCACATAGAATAGAAAGAACCCAGTAGTTAGGTGGTTTAAAATCAAATTGGAAAGAACTAAGTGTTTAGTATGATCCACAACTTCACACAATATCCATCCATCCTTTAAGTCTTTATTCCTCTAGGAGATATGAATTGCCATGCTCCATTGAGAGTTTTAAATAGTTAATTGTTGAATGGTTGAATTTTAATTGAGTATTCAAATATTGATTTCACTTCTACTATGATTATATATATGAATCCTCCTACATCCCATGGAATATGTGATTGAGCACCACCCTTGTCTCTTCGATGCCTTTTCCCCTCAAGTGCATATATTGGCTCTTCTACTCCCCACTTCTCCTCAATCTATGAGGGAAAAAGGTGAATGGGTATTTCCCGACCTGGTACCACCCTAGTATAATAGCTTATTGGTTGTCAGTGGCTCTTCCAAATCATTTTATGCCTAATCACATCTCATTAAACTTTTCAGACAATGGATTCTCACAGCTACAATAAATTTTGGCATTTAATTTAACTAGGTATGGGCCATGGAAATGAGGGAGGAAAGCAAGTGGCCCCAGAAAAAACATGTGAGAAAGAAAGCTTCCCTCAAACCAAGGATTCATAAGGATGTCCCTTCCTCACTTATTTTCATTAACTGGTTTTAAATATTAATTATTGGGCATTTAATTAGAGATTCATCCATTTGTGTATCTCTCCATGTTTGTGTGATAGTCATAATTATCATTATAATAAGAAGGCATAGAAAAAGGCATGTTAAAAACCCAAACCCCCTAAAAGGAATACCATCCTTGGTGTTTTATAATAGAGAAATTTTGATGGTGTTGGACTCGCCAACATTCAAGGGGTCTCCCCGATATGTAGTCCCAATTAGAACTCACATCGTTTGGGACAGGAGCCCCATCTAGAATATGGACCAGTTATCAAATTCCTAAATATTTTCCTTGGCTCTAATTGTCAATAAGAGAGAGGGGTGAAATTGTGCCTTCGAAAAGCAAGTAAGTGTGTCAGGTGAGTGTTTGGTTGTAGGCATTTCAAGGTTATTCTACTGCAGAGGGAGAGAGTAAAGTGATCCTATAAGATAGAGGTAATAGTACCATCCTAGTAGAGACACACACAACCAAGAAAGATCCTTCTAAAATCTAGTAGAATACTCCATAAAATATGTGACGGTCATTACAACCAATCAAGAAGAAAGTTCTATCTAGTATCCAAAGGAATATTCCACAAGGATGTGACAACGATAACAACCATTACAATACAATCTCAATAAAATAAGTAATAAAATAACCTAAATAGTTCAACTAATTTAGCATAGATAAAAGAAAACATGAATTATAAACATCCAAGAAATAGTCTTACAAATATTCATAATCCATGCATGAAGAATATGATGGCCATGAGGATTATGTTATTAAGTAAAAGTTGCAAGACACATGTATATAGTGGACACCACTAACTCCAATAGTGGACCGTTGGAGCCACTCCTTGCTCCTCAAAAGAACTATTTTTTCAATGTTACGGGAAAAGTTACAGGCAAAGTTATCCTAAGGTCCTGGGTTGAAAGACCTAACAGAGGAGGGGCATGTCATCACAAGAAGAACTCTAATTACCAATTTATATACTTTAAACTAGAAAGTGAGGATTGTATATATTACTCATTTATCCTTCATTTGTAGTAGATCCCGTAGGGTTCAAACCCCCTACAACTCCTTGTGCTCCAAAACTTGCAAATCAGCCGATAACAAGCAAAAAAACCTAGTTGTACAGCATATAGGTCCTAGATGTTAGAAAATTAGCATACATGATCTCATAAAGATAACATGAAATAAACTATTCAATATTATTAAGCATGTATAAGAGACATATAACACATAAACATCAGGAACATGATGGTACTTATTTTATTTATAACATGTGCAAAATATAATAGTGGAGAAATCACCTGAGATCTGCCATGACCTTGAGAAAAATCGTCCTCTGGATTCGTCCAGCCCTAGCCTCACAAATCTTCTTCCATAAATGGTGCACAAAGGATTTCACATAGAATGAGGGTGATCATCACAAGGAAACAAGTGTTTCTTGAAACCTAGGAAGTGCAGGAGGCACAGGGGAAATATTAGACTTGACCAAGGCTATAATAGGCTATAATATCAATAATATTCTCTCTCTCCTCCCTTAGGCTATTCCCTTGAGGTGTATTTATACTTCCTCAAATTAGTTTTTTTAGTTGGGGAACAGTTAGGCCATTTTCTAGGGTAGTTAATTTACAGGAAAAATTGTAAACCCCACCTCAATAATAGGGAAATTTTATATTTTTTAATATTTTAAATAGCATACGTAGGTCAGCTATGGATGGACCTGTGTGTGCACGTGGAAAAAATTGGGCAAAGTCACGTATGGATTTTAAAATATTGTCTTTTGAGAAATGTGATGAAGTGTGAATGGAAGGGCTGCCCAAAGCCAATGCATAAGTCATCAAGTATATAGAAGTGATAAATGATGCTATAACAGGTGCCACTAATATATGAGTTCAGAAGGGGTACATGATGGTCGAAATATGTGCATAGAAAGAACCTTGCGAGGACTAGAGAGGACTTCACTAGATTTCAGCTTGCCAAAAACCAGTGATAGAAATAAAAAATATAGCTCATGTTCGAGGCAGGCATACCCATGCTTAGTGAAAGAAAAACATGTACGCATATCAAGTATGGAGCAGATCCAATATGTATACAAGTATAAATGAAATGTAAAGTAGATAGTGAATCATCTGATCACTGCCAAGAAGTATAAGTCAAAATCACGTCCAAGTATCACATATAGAAGACTAATCAATGATGCCGCATATATATCTGATCACTGAAATCACAAATGAATATCCAAGTACCAAATCATAAGTGGTGGAGAAAATGGTACAACATGCAACTCGGGAGCTAACATATAATATACTGCTGTAATGAAATTGCAACATATAAGGGTGGATGGTGTCACTGGCTGAAAACTGAAGGAGCTGTCAAAGTGAACCAAAGCATGCTGATGTAAACCCGAGGTCTTCACCGATCACCATGGCACAATTCTACACAATGGGAATAAATGAGCTGAGGTCGACCATGTGAGAAATTGTTTGATTATTGGTCATTGATGTATACCGTTAACAAATGTGAGACAACCAACCAATAATGATAATGAGTATTAAGGTGCCCTAGTACAGCCTCACAAGTGTGAATAAATGAGTTGAAGTAGAACACTTGAGAGAATATATCAATTAGGATACATTGATGTATTCTCACTGTCGATAGCGAAGGAGTCTGCCATTGATGACTGAAAACCCTAAGGTACTGACAAAAGGAATCTAGACCTTATTTCCAGATCAATGAGTTGGAGTCAATGGGAAAATATTTGCTAGAAGGAAGGCATTAAGGCATACCACATCAGTCCAACGTCAGTGTAACCCGTAGGCCAATATTTGGAAGGAATCAGATGAAGCAAAGTGAAGTAACCAACCCGAAGTACATTTCTGGTATGCACAAAATGTAGCTAGTGCACTACAGAAACCTTCTGAACCAACCAATAATGAAATCTGACAAAGAGGCAAGATATCCATTGATAGGGCTAAATGGAAATCAAGGTATTGCATGAATCCTAGGTGTGATAATGTAAGTTGAAGTCAAACACAAGGGAAACCACTCAGTCAAAGAACCATGATGTTGATCAAATGATGGGCACAAGGTCACCTATCAATGATTTAAATATGGCCAGGGTGTAGCTCTAGGTTTACTGTCAGAGCAATATGTCGAAGTCGATAAGAGACAAACCCACCAGCAATAAGTCAATGAAGACCTTCTCAAACCAGCACGAGAAAAGGACCAAATAGATGATGTGATAGAACCAGATACTGAAAAAATCAACATGGCCAACTGAAAAATGAGTCAAGAGACATCAGAGAAAGGCTGACTCAGGTTAACTTCCCTTAAACAAAAGCACAACTCATTTTGACTATGGCAGCAAATGATAACTCTATATAAGTTTCTCATGTAGGAAGGAAAAACAAACCCTCCATATGATTGAAAGAAGTAACCAACTGGGGGAGTACTGACTCAATAACAAGTTTATGGCTTCTCCTAAGTCAAAAACTAAAACCATCCCAAATGGAGAAAATACTTAGATTTTTTGTGCTTTTTTCAAGGATGACACAACTGACACTATAGTTTCCATCAAGTATGGAATTATTGTCCCGTTCCCGCTCTTTTTCAAATATTTAATTTTTTTGTCTTTTTCATATTTAAAAGCTTGAAAAAGAATAAAAGAATGCTTATAATATAATGGATAGAATGAGTGTCGGTAAATATATGCTCTAGTTCCTGGGATAGGAACAATCCTATGCTCAATGTAAGGTGGCAAAAAATGGTAAGTGACACTTAAAGGAATGTTCCATCCATGGGTAAAGGTGTCAATTTGCAAAGGCTAAGTGATTGCATGGCTAACTTGTACAAAAAGACATGGTAAAATAGGGCTTAAACATGAGTCCAAATGAAGCCAGCTAAAGGCCAAGATAAACAAGTAGTCAATACACAATGCAGTAATACAACTTGACAATAATGGGAGCCTCTAAGGTAAATGGCCAGAATAAAGATAGCAAAGAAGAAGAAGAATGGAGCTTCAATGGATAAGTCATGGAGGGAGTAAAGAGGACTCCCGAGCATACAGAGATTGCATCATGGGCGACAAATGCTAGCGAGGAACTAACTAGGAAGCCCATGTAAAGGATGGATCTACCAACAAGTCATGATTTAAAAAATCAGTGAGTGAAATTGGTTAAATAGTCATGACATGATGGGGTCGACCTTATGGAAAGTGATCAGAATGGAGGATAGTATGCAAAAAATGAAAAAAAAAAGTGAATTCCCTAACCTATATGCCAATTCAGAATCAAATACCTTCCATGACAAGTCATCAGTCATGGATCCGAGAAAAAAAAAATGGAAATATCTCAAAATCACTAGAATGTACTTGAAAATAACTTTTCCCAACACTTACAAGCCAAAAGGTTAAACAGCCTTAACCGAATTTGAAAAATAAACACAAACAAAATTTGCAAAAAAATTTCAAATTCTGGGCATAAATAAGCATTTTGACTCACATTTTGGTCATTTGTGCTATGCAGAAGCGGAAAAGGAGCTTTGGAGCAAAAACCTCCTTCTTGCAAACAGAGCAACCGACCACCAAATCAACTCAAACTAGTCAGGTAAGCCTCATACTTGCATTTTTTTATCAATTTCATTCCTATTTTAAGAATTTTTTTGGATTTTTGACTGGAGGAAATATATTTTTCTTGAAACCCTCTGCATATACATGGGTTTTTCATGAGGAAATTGCATATAGACGTGATTTTGTCTTAATGAAGTCGTGTATGCGCAGAGTGGAATTCACAATTTGATCTTTACTGGGTCAATGGATGAAATTTTTCAGGATGAATATCAGATGGAGGGAAAGGGAGCACAGTGCAATAGATAATGAAGTCATGCAGGACCAACAATCATTAGATATTCTTCGAGACTGTGGTTTGTTAAAAATTTTCAAAATTCCAAATATGAAAACCAATACTAAATTGCTCGAGATGTTCGTCAATTATTGGGAACCAGATGAAGACTATTTTATAATTGATGGGATGCCATTGAGGATTGATTTGGAAGAAATCTATTTTATCACTAGACTTTCCCAGAGGGGAAAAATTGTTTATTTGCATGGTAAGCCCACTGGAGTGCTTAATGTAGATGACTATGTCTAGGTATACTTTATAGATGGTGCAAAGAAGGTGGGGACTCAGATCCCAATCAAGGATGTATGGGAATTATACATGAAAATCCTTCTTTTCACTATTGGTACAGTGGACGGGTCGACATCCCTTCACCAGGCCTCACGCACTCATATGTGCTTAGCAGTGGAGTGTTTTTCCCACCTCTATGATTGGTGTACAACCTTATTGGCTAATCTGAAGAAACAATTGACTTCCATCCGACAAGTAAAGACAAAACACTTTGTATATGGTAATATTTTGTTGACATTATTCTTTGACACAGTCCTAGGGCTTTGACCCAAGGTCATCTCCTCCATCAGTAGCCCAAGAGATCTGAGAATAGACAGATGGGTAGAATTTATGAAGAGACTGGGGGGAAGTGAAGTTCCCTGAACTACATGGGATTTCTTCCAGTGGTGGGAAAAAAATGTCATCTCAGTAGAGGACTATCCCTATGTTAGGATGGATTTTAGAGAAAATCTTGATTTGGTTCTTCCACCCAGAGAAACATGGGGTGCAATTGGTAAGATTTCACAATGCTTTTTCTGATTATGTGATTTTTGATTTTTCAAATTATATGAAAAAAGAAAAAAAAATTAGGAGGAAAATATGACTTACAAAATTTAATAATCAATATTAAGACATGGGACCGGTTATACCAGAGGGATATCCAAGACATAAGCACTGCAGAGGCGAGGCAGATGATGTTGAAGACCCAGGAAGGACCCTCCATGCCATCCAGAGAAAATTGGAGAGTTTAACTCGCCAAGTACTGCTATAGAGGATCTTCCTAAGGCTATCCAGAGGAGGGTGGTTGGAGTACCACGAGACTGGGTGCAGTTATTCTGTCGTGTAGCTATTGCTATTATGTTCTGTCAGAACACAAATTTTGGGCAGAGTCCTCAGGGATATATTTAGATTTGATTGGATGACTGTATTATTATTTTTGATGGCAGACATGATCGGGCATAAGCCCTAATTTTGTAGGACATGATGGTCCAATTTTTGTATATTTTGAACACTCTGATACACAAACACACACACACACACACACACACACATAGTGATTTTATATGATCTGATTGTCCCAAATGTACAATGATGAATTATTTTTTTGATATTTTTAAAGTATTGAATGATTAATGTGCCAATCAAGTGCTTGATTAGTTAATGAGTCTGCTAACCAATTATCAAATCGAGAAATATGAATGAACGTAATAAATTGAAATGAACGTTGTAACAAACGTACCATAAAAAATAGTCAATGAAAAAATGGGTCTCTAACACGATAGGTGTTGTTTAATTACGAAACCACCAGTTCTGAATCCAAGTAAACTTCTAACGAATCAACACCAAGAGATATTGCCTCTGAGAGTAGGTTGACCACTACAATGTATTCTGCCATGTTGTTCAAAGCAGGACCAATGCATACACCCCTTGAGACTAACAACTAACTAGATGGATAGTGAATTACCCAAGATGTGGAAGCCAAAATGAATTACTCGGGTATGTCTACTAGCACCATCAGCAAAGCCAAAATGACTCATCTCATCCAATAATACTTGCCGAAGCAGATCAAAATCATCAAAGTCACACCAAAAATTGAAAAAAATACATGTACAAAAATACAATATATACAGCAAAGCAAATACTAGGCCGAAGCCTAGGCATAATACTTCTTCAAATAAAGCCCATTTTTGGGCTCCACCAGCTCATTCCCATCAAAATAAACCAAGGCATAAGATCCATTTTTAACGAAATTTTTGACGATGAAGGGGCCATACCACATGGATTTGAAATTTCCTACCCTAAAGGCATCCTTCTCTTGGGCATAAACCAAGACAAGGTCACCTTCAGAGAAAACCCTAGGCTTGACCGCCTTATTGTACTGAACCTTCACTCATTTCTCATGTGCCTCATTCATCATAGTTGCATCTCAGTGTTGCTCATCGAGATGTTCTAGATGGATAAGGTGTTCTTCGAGACTAGAAGTGCCAGGAAGGAGCTCAACTGCCAGTAGGGTACATCATGACGTGCCAATTGGATACGTCTTTATCAATTTTTTGTCAAAGAATAGTCTTTAAGGATTTTTTAACTGCTTCAACTTGGCCATTGGCTTGAGGATAATAAGGAGATGAATGCTCCTGCTGAAAACCCAACTTGAGAGCCAATTCAGCGATCATACTGTTTTGAAAGTGACCGCCATGGTTAGTGAAAATCTCTTTGGGGATACCAAAGTGAGAAATGACTTGTTAAATAGGAACAAGGCTACTATCTCACCCTCATTGCCAAAAGTAGGCATAGCCTCAACCCACTTCATAAATTAGTCTACAACTACAATAATTTACTTATGACCCTTAGCCGAAGGTGGGTTACAAGTAGTATAATCAATACCCCACTTTGTGAATGGATCGATAGTGATGACAAGAAAGAGATGAGCTGGATGAGCATGCATCTTCCGGGTATAAACTTGACAGGGATGACACTTTTTGACTGCCTCAACACAATCTTTGAGAATAGATGGCCAAAAGTATCATGCACGCAAGATTTTTTGGGTTGTAGCAAGCCCATATAAATGACCACCACAAGCTCCACTATGGCAATAATTCAGCGCAACCTTAGCTTCTTTGAGAGTTAAGCAGTGTCTAAGGATCAAATTGACCCTGCGACAATATAGAGTGTCACCGATAGTTAGATAATTTCTAGCTAAGTGACACAACTTTCGACGGTCATCTTTCGAAAAAGCTAAGGGAAAATTCGCAGTTTGGAGATAAAATGTGAGATCTCCATACCAAGGATCCTGTGAAGAAATGAGAAAAATATGTTCATCAGGAAATGACTCTTCATAAACAATCTCTTCTCCATAGGGAAACTTATAAATCAACTCCGAAAATACCAATGACTTCTTAGATTTGGCAGACATGAATTCGAGATCAAACTCTTGAAAATTAACAATCCATCGATTGTATTTTCCCCCAATCACTCACCTACTAAGAACAAATTGAAATGGATTAATTGCCTCCAAAACATAAGTTTTTCAAATGAGGATATAATGTCTGTGCCGCTGGACAACATGGATAGTTGTCAAAGCTAGTTTCTCAATCGGAGAATACTGAAGTTTAGGACCAACCAAGACTCGACTAAGGTAGTATACAACATGCTCGCAAAGAGCATCATCTTCCTGAACCAGAACCATACCTATGGTAGATTCTACTACAGCGAGATACAAGAGGAAATCTTTCCTATAATCAGGTGGAATTAGTAATGGAGCAGAGGTCAATGCTTTTTTCAAAGCATCGAATGAACGTTGAGAAAATTCATCCCAGAAAAATGGAACTCCTTTCTTTAGCAACCTCATAAATCCCTTTGTAATCTCATCATAATTCACGATAAATCGCCATAAGAAATTGGCTTTGACTTGTATACTTTGAAGTTGATAGATTGAAGACGGGGCAGGCAACTGAAGTATTGCCTCAACCTTGAAGGGATCTACCCGAGTCCATTTTGTAGACACAATGAATCCCAAAAACTGATAAAATGTGACAGTGAAAACACACTTATTAGGTTTCAACCAAATATTATAATACCGACATCATTCAAAAACTTGATGAAGGTGTGAAGGATGATCAATCCTCTTGCGAGAAAGAGACGCTAAATCATCCAAATATGCTTTGATAATATGTTTGTTGTCGTGGAAGGCATAGAACATAGCCTGATGAAAGGTAGCTCCAGAATTTTTAAGGCCGAAAGGAACATTTTTGTAAGAAAAGGTATCCCAGGGGAAAAAAGCAGTCTTATGTTGATCTTCAAGATGGATAGTGATCTAATTATATCCTGAGAAACCATCCATGTAGGAGAAAATCTCATTCCCCACACACTCATCGATAATATGATATATAAATGGTGTGGGCTAATTATCTTTAGAACATGCCTTATTCAAATCCCTGAAATCGATGCAAACTCAAATCGTTCCTTGTTTCTTGTCCACAGGAACTGGATTCGAAACCCACTCATTTAATGGAACAGGGTATATAAAACATGCCTTTAGTAGTTTCTCGACCTCATATTTGATAGCTATAGCCAAATAGGATTAGCATTTATGTATTGATCTCATGCTGGATGATAGATGGATTTATACCAGGAATTTCCTCATAAGACCAAGAAAACACATCCCAAAATTCTCGAAAGAGATCAATGTATGTCTAAATATCTTTAGGGGAACATTCAGCTCCAATGAAGACATTCTCAATAATGTTTGGATCTCTGGAGATGTTCACTGGGATAGTAGCAAAAATGACAGTCATGTTCCCTTCATAAAATACATATGTTGGTGCTAAGGGGTTCAAAACTGGGTGAACAGGACCAGAAGACTGAAGGCTAGACAAACTTGTTTCAACTTCTCACAAGTCTGGTAAAAGGACCGATGATGCAAATCATCCCACAGTCTCTCTACACCATTCATTGCTTCAAGGATGGCCTCTTTAGATGGAAGAGTGGTGTCAAGGTAATCCTGAGCAGAATATGAAGTAAGAGTCCAAGCTGGAGCCACATCTCCATCCAATTCCTCCAATGAAAGAGAAACTGGTATGGAGTCTGCAGAGTCAGCAATAGATCGATGAGCAATCTCAGCTGCAAAGATAGGAAATTCCATTCCACCCACTTTTCCTTCCTCTAATTTGGAGGTAGGATAAGGCAAGGTTCAAGGGTCTAACAAATAATGAGTTCGAAAGAACTCCTTTTGAGCAGGAACCCTGGAGGATGAAATAGAATTGATATGAACCGAAGGAGGTGGAAAATCAAAAGTACCCGTCAAAGATGTATACATTCTGACCCATAAATTCTCGACAGGTTGCTTGGTATCATTCACCAAGGGAAAAATCGAGTCAGCAGATCCATTCAGATTGATAGGAGAATAGTCCATCTGATCAATAGTGATAATCATCCCTTCGTAAGGGAAACATGAAATGAAAAATAATGAGGAAGCAATAGCATCCATCTCATAAATCCAGTTTTGTCCCAATAGAAGGTTGTAGTCTATATTTTCATCAACTATCTCGACCTCGATATTGACAGTTTTACCCCCAACACAGATGGGTAAATCTGGAACAATTCCATGTGGCCTATGATAATGACCATTAAACGCAGTCAGAAGAGTAGTAGAAGGGACAATTGAAGGAGATCCAATATCCTTCCAGCATGCGAGAGACATCACACACATGGAAGCACTCTCATCAATAACTGTTCAAAAGACATTAAACTTCTGATATGTAGACTTAATCTAGAAAGCCATATGATGAGGAAGTCTCTTTTTGAAAGTCGATATGTCAAATGTGATCATTAGATAATTATTTGGATCCACAGCCCCAATGGCAGCGATTAATGCACTCCTTTGTGTAGGACACGACTGGAGTACCTCTAACACAGACATGGTGCAAGGGCTTTGAGCCAGATCTTCTACAATCGAGTAGTTCATGGAAGCCTTGTCTTTAGGATTGATCGTCGTATGCTTTGTAGACCCTTTTGACATCCTAGGTATAGTCTCAATTACATACCTATCTATATGGAGTGGCACAACATTATTAGGAGCACCTTTAGCTTTCAAAGACTCAGCTTCACCATAATCACGAGAAATTGTAGCGATATATGCATGAGCCCTCATCATGTATATGGTTGATGGATTTTCCCCTTCATGGTTGCCCCCAGAGGGAGCTCCAGTATTCACATTCGCGCTAGCAATCAATTGCTGCCCTTGGGGAAAAGGGTTTGTCAGTACAGCCTGGGAGCTATAGGAACCCTGTTGAGCTAACAAGCATTGAGCATCCTAAATTTTTAGACAGAGGTGAGTAAGATGGTCTCCAATGCAAAAAAACTGAACCATATTTTTATTATCCCTCTTACCCTCTCCAACATGATCATTGGATCTGTTCGCATTCCCCTTCCCATCCTTGTCTTTCCTCTTATTATTCCATCCCTTATTCTTCCCATCAGATTGTTGATTTTCTTTAGGGTTAGAAGTTTTAACAACATTAACATCCAAGGGCTGAGAAGGAATTGAAACTGAAGGCGTAGCCTGTATAGAAGGAGCAGATTGTATAGAAAACTACTGCAATTTATTTAGCAGGTTAGTCGTACCACTATCGATCATACCGATAAATCCGTCACTATGAGGAGTAGGTTTGGTTTTGGCTAAATATAGCTTGGAGTGAGGAGCATCCAAAAATATTTTATTAAGGACCCCACACTGAGAATAGATTGGTTCTAGTTGCAGAGCCCTAAAAATAGCCTTCTCTTCAAAAAATACCCCTGAAAGGGATACATCCTTTGAGATTTCAGAAACCATTCGAGAAGGAACTGATTCAGAATTTGGGCTTTGATGAGCCTCTTCCTTCTCCTCCATTCCTAAATATGATCATAAATGTGAGTTTCTTTGTCCTGCTAGAAATTGGCCAAGAGATCAGTCTCGACATCATAATGGACAAGAAACTGAAAATGGTTTAAGGACATAGCAGCCAACTCACCAAAAGTAGCAAAACTCCCCCCTGTCAGCTCAATGTACCATTTCGCTACATTCCGAGTTAGGGTTCATTGAAATAACCTCAATCTAATCGAACCATCGATAAGGGAGTTTGACGAACACTATAAGTGGAAAGTGGTGACATGCTCTGTCAGATCCTCACCAGTATTCCCTTCAAAATTTGGACTGAGTGAGGGTAGTTTAGTGGGGACTGGAGGCCAACCTAGACTATACCGAATACGATTATTTTTCAATTTCGATAGATCTAGCAAGTTTAAATTTTCCAGGAATGGTAAGCACGGAGGAGCCTGGGAATTCTATCCCCCATAGGAAGGATTCCCCACATTCTGAAAAGAATAGCCTGGATTTGTTGAGGCACCAAGTTTCCAGATGTTGTTCATAGAAAATGCTGAGCCGTAAGAGAAGCCTTGTGACCCAACATTCGGAGAAGGATCCCCTCCCATCATAGGGTTACTATACACAGGGATATTCCCTCCAATCGAAGTGTTAAAAGTGGAAGAAACCCCTTGGTAAGGGTTCCAAGCATTAACGAATGGAGAAAATCCTTAAGAAGAACCTACCCAAACATAACAGTACTAGAACTGATTTTTGAAATGGAAATATTACCTCTTCCTTTGACTGAAAGAGGAGTATGAACACTTGCATTGCTCATAGCCAAAGCTATATTCCCAGTCGTGGCCATAGAAAGAAAGGGATGCTCATAGCCGAAGTTGTGTTCCCAGGCATGGCCATAGAAAGAAAGGGATATGAAGGAAAGGGGATAGTCGATCTCTGAGACTCAGGCCCAATTTACAAAAGGATGTCATGAAAACTAGCAAGAAGAGGAGATGAAGGAGTCTCAAGAGGCTGAGGAACTTCTTCAACTTCAACTTCTTCTAGCGGAAGCAAGACTCTAGAGATGAGTGGAGTACTCCTCTCTACAATAGCACTAGTACTAGGACCACCCATATAAACAACAAGCCCAAACGGAGGATCAATCTCCGTTGCATTTGAAACAACTGAATAAAATTCACCCACTGAATTACTCCTACTCCTCCTTAAAGAAGGCTCGAAACTCGCAGGAGAAAGCCCACGAATGCTACTCGATTGACAAGGCAATCGATCAACCACTTTATGAGATTAATTAGACTCAAAAAAATATAAGAAGCTAAGAAATCTAGGATCAAAGAGTGCACTCTATAAAAGTCCCTAAGATACAGTCAAGTTGCCTTCAAGTATTTCCACTCCGGGTGGTTAGGACCGGATACCAAAATACAAGAAAGAAATTAAGAGGACCATCTGAAAATAGTCTGGGGTAATTATGCCCCAGGACTACTAGCAAAGGTAAAAAAAATAGTTACGCTGACCTCTTGCAAACAACCTTTGCAGGTGAAAGTCCTTGAGGTTCGCAAGGGCAACCTCCAAAAGTACTGATGAAAGTGATGCAACCTCTGTCTCAGGTAGCACGGGTATTCCTCCCCACAGTCACCTGGGTGGTCCCTTAGAGAGGCAACTAAGGGCACCAATCTGTATCGGCAACCGGGTGGAACGGTGTTCGGTCAAGATTCAGAAAATATTAGAGGGGGTATCTCTCTTTTCTGCCTTCACTCTCCGACGCACTTATCTCTCTATAGGTAGAGCTTTCTCGGTCCACTTAACAGAATTGGATTTCGCTCATTAATAAAATTTCTATGTTTGACAGTTTTGAGTAGCCTTGGAGAGTTAACTCTCCCCTCACCTATTCCAAGGCCCTATGACCTAGCTAGTTGGTGTATGATTAATGACAATACAAAAAAATTCTAGTTCATTTTAACTGTAGAGCTTGATTTTAAATGGTTGTTGCTTAAGTCAAAGGTATATGGAAGTGAAACTGATGGTTTTTATCAACACAAAATAAATCAATGAAAACCTACTCAATGCAAATGAAATATTTTTATTTTGATGAAATTGTATTTCTAAATAGGTTCTATGAAACTAAATAAGCAAAAACTTGTTTTTCTTTTCATTGATTCACTCTTCATACACTTCAGAAAACTATAAAAAAGACTAAAATGATCCAATGCAACTAATGCAAAAACTATCAATGATATGCAAATTCTAGGATTACTAACTAAGGAAGCAAAAAGAGTTTCTAGGGAGAATCGGTTCAACCAATTTTGACAAAAAAGTAAGGCAAGTCCCAACAAGAACTCCTTTGCATACAAAATGCCAAAATACACTTGATATAAAAGAGAGGGAAATCTAGAGAAATACTCCTTTCAAGACCAAGAAAACAAACCAACAACAATAAAATAACAAAATGCTTCAAAATGTATGAAAACCATAAAAAGAAACCAAAGAAAAAGAAACGGAAAACAATAAATGTTTTTTGGCTTTTCACTTTTAGGGGAAGCAAAAATATTTCAAAGAGAAAAGCATAAAAACTACTCAAGAACCAGAATCATGAAAATTAGCCACAAAGAGACTTCAATATGCATAAGCAACCTATGCTACTTTCGTAGTGGGACTCAAATAAGAAATAAGAAGAAAAATAGCTAAGAAATTGATTCAAAATAGTAGCACAGACTCCCAACAAACAAAAACTCAAAAGAACCAAGAAAATGTCACTTCAAGATTTGCTAGAAAGCTAGTCCAAAGAAATCAAGAAAACCAAAGAAGTCAAAGAGGCAAAAAACAAAAGTGAAGCAATGCATAAGGAAAACATGAGAAAATAATTATAGGCTCACTGTCCTGAATGGTCAGAACAACCAAGAGCTCTAGGAAGAGGCCTTGGTGCTACAACCACAATTGCAACTTCACAAAGTAGGAAAAACCATAAAATGACTAGGTCTTTGCAAGAAAAAGAGAGGAACTAACATACAGCCACAAGAAACATAGTCTAGACACCTAAAAGGTACCACAAGAGTGGCCAACCACAGGAAAGAAAGGCTTAGAGGGCCTCAAAATTCAGATTTTCAAAATTTACTAGGCATACACAGGTTCGTTGTGTGCAACACACGTGTATACACAACTGTAGCCAAATAAACACACATATACGTGGGTTATTTTGGAGAAAACAAAGGGCATATGTGACTTTGTACAGCCAAAGTAGATTATATAAACAAAAATAAGGAAAAGAAAAGAAAAGAAAGACTTAGGCTTGATCATAAGATCAAGGCTTCTCCTTGGTTGGGAAAAAGACTTACTAGACTGCAAATGTGATTAAACTATCAAGGAACCCACAAGATAGATAAAACAACCCAAACTAGGAATTACATGGATGTAATCCTCAGCAGAGTCTCCAGTTCTGTTATGGGAAAAGTTACCCTAAGGTCCTGGGTTGAAAGACCTAATAGAGAGGGGGCATGTCATCAAAAGAAGAACTTTAATTAACAATTTCTATGCTTTAAAATAGAAAGTGAGGATTTTAGATCTTACCTATTTATCCTTCATTTGTAGTATATCATGTAGGGTGAAAGCCCCCTACAACTCCTCGTGCTCCAGAACCTGAAAATTAGCCAAGAACAAGCACACAAACCTAGTTGTACAACATATAGGTCCTAGATGTTAGAAAATTAGTATACATGATCTCATACAAATAACATGAAATAAACTATTCAAGATTATTAAGCATGTATAAGAGACATATAACACATGAACATCAGGAATAGGATGGTACTTATTTTATTGATAACATGTACAAAAAATAATAGTGGAGAAATCACATGATATCTTCCATGGCCTTGAGAAAAACTGTCCTCTGGATTCGTCTAGCCCTAGCCTCACAAAGCTTCTTCCATAAATGGTGCACAAAGGATGTCACATAGAATGAGGGTGATCATCACAAGGAAACAAGGGTTTCCTAAAACTTGGGAAGTGCAGAAGGCACAGGGGAAATATCAAACTTGATCAGGGCTATAACAAGCTATAATATCAATAATATTCTCTCTCTCCTCCCTTAGGCCATTCCCTTGAGGTGTATTTATACTTCCTCGAATTAGTTTTTTTAGTTGGGGAACCGTTAGGCCACAGGATGGGGTAGTTAAGTTACAGGAAAAAAAGTAAATCCCACCTCAATAATAGGGAAATTATATTTTTTAATATTTTAAATAGCATATTTGGGTCAGCTATGGATGGACCCGTGTGTGCACGCAGAAAAAACTGGGTAGAGTCGCGTATGGATTTTAAAATATTGTTTTTTGGGAAATGTGACCAAGTCTGAATGGAAGGGTTACCCAAGGACAATGCATAAGTCATGAAGTATATAGAAGTGATAAATTATGCTATAATAGCCAATATGAAAAGTCATTTGCTCATACAATGAGGATGTATATATAACCAATGAGTCAGGGATTATTCACCTTCCTTATGACTCTTTTACTTCCCTCATGGCCATTTGACTTCCTATGACCTTTCAACTTTACATGACTCTTCATATTATGTACATGTCCTTTGGAATTTCACTTTACAATACATTTTTGAATGATAATTTACATAATACACAATAATGGTGTGGTACGTGACAACTCATGACATGACATGACATGAAATGACACTGCTGACATGACCTTCTTGATGATGTGGAAATTTCAAGCCACTTTGGCTTCTCCTTGATATGTGTCAACTTGAGAATTCTTTTCTATCCACCTCTATATGGGTTAATGGTAAGGTGTCTTCAATGATGTCAACTATTGAGCTATGATCGCAAAATGGTGTCCCTTTTCGTTCTCTTGGTTGATCAGTTTGAATAATGAGCTAGGAATATGAATTTTATCATGTTTACATTCTTCATATCCTTATTCATCATCTTCTCATGGTATGATAAGGAACCTGCATTTGCAATTCACTCAAGACAAGATGACATTGTTTCGATAAACACCTAGTCTAAGATAGTGCATATTCATCCATTCGCTAAGCTAGAATCGGGTGATAGGATGAGATAGAGTCTAAGTGACTGTGAAATTATGTAGCTCAGGTAGTCAGGGGTGAAGCTTGAGCCTTAGAACTACGTAATGCATATTTTAGGCTAGACTGAGGAAGACAAATGCACAATATTAGATCTCAGTGTGACATGATGAGGGGATAGGAATTGGTTCAACCTATTATGTAGTTCTGGGAGGTAGTAGAGGCTGGGAAATTGTGAAATTTCATAACTCATGAGCTCAAGAGCTAAGATTAAGGTTATATATTTCGCGATGCACAATTGGGGCTAAGATAGAGGGATGTATTGTGTTATCTATAAGTTGGTACTGATGGGCTGCTCCACCAGACAACTTAGAGTAACTCTTTCAAACCAGCTTTTGACTGAGGATTAGCCTCTTTAGCCTGAGAGGGCTCTCTCAAATTGACTTATGATTTTTCCAATTAGGATTCAATCAGATGGCTAACTCCCTGATATTGAATTTAATGTGTTTGATTGCAGATGAAAAATGTGTAGGGCTCACTACCATTAGGCTTATGGATTCAGTGTGAAGAAATTCAATGACAATGGCTCTCCTTCTGGAAGTTGAGGCTTATAATGTTTCAATGAAAGGACAATACACACACAGAAATATTCAATAGCTTAATGTTCAAAGTAAGAGCATGAAGAAGATAAATTCTAAGTAATTCAACATCAAGATATTGGAAACAAAATATTAAGTGACATAAGACATAAGCTCATTGAAACACTCAAATAACCTCAGGTGAAGAAGAAAGCACAGTCACTGTATATTACTAATGATAAAAAATTTAAAATAGTGGTAGTGTCAAATAACATTCTCCAACCCCTTCTCATTCGAAGTTATGCCTATTACTAGGCTTTTGTTAATTACATCGGATCTACCCATCTGGCTAGATCATCGAACCATCATCTTTGACACCTATTTTAACCATAAACTATATTCCTGGAACTGAAACAGACACCTAAAAACTTTAGAATTACAAGCCTATTAGCACTCTACCTTCCATTTATTACATTCACTTATCCATAGAATTGGATAATTACATTGATGATAACCAAGTGCTCCAATGGCACTAACCATAACCTAGACATAAATATACCTGTTGGATTTAGGAACTGATCACCCTTCTTTTAAGGAGAAGATAACTGTGACATTTGATCATTGTCTTTATGCTGAGATAGGAAGGTGACAACTTTGTCGAGGAGAAAATCCCTGCTGGAGTGTCCCACTTTTACCTTTTAATGTCTCCACGTGGTTGGATGACTTTCAATACACTTTCAAAACAACAAAATACAACTAAAATCTCCTTGCTGCAAAAACATAGTGAAATAGGCAGTTTCGTAGCGTAGTTTGGTAGAAAATTAATTTCATCAATCTCAGGTCAACCTTTAGCCTCTCTTTCTGATTGGGATATATTTTTTAAATAAAATAAGCTAAATACAAATCTTATCCTTTGATTTCCAGCCAAAATGATATTTTTTGCAAAAAGTAACCTATAGGTATTTCGTAGCGAAATCTGGCCCTCAAGCCTGGGCTTCACTATTGAAAATTGCTTAATTGGAAGAAAAACACAAAATTTCCCTTTTTCCTCACAATTTCACTTTCAAAACTGGAAATGATGTTTCTTGAATGTTGAAAATTTGTCAAAAATATTTAGGCTAACTCTTCAAACTTTGGGAACTCCATCTTTAGTGGTAGAAGGTTGTATCTCCTCAAGCTCATTTATCAATTTTATTTTCAACCCTATTTTCTTAAATTCTTCCTAAGTCATCTCCATTTGATCCTCTAATTCTTTAACATTTCCCTTGAGCTTCTTCCTTTCAGACTGTAACCACATGTTTCTATTTCTGGTGTGTTTCATTACTCTCCTCAAAGGAAGTGTTCTTTTTAGCAAGGTTTTGGCATTTGTTAGTGATTTATCATATTGGTTCAGCTGATCATTTACTTTTTCTTCAAGATATTCCATAAAATTTCTATCTACCTTGCCTCCTGTAGTTCTAATTTTACTTCAATGACCTATTCTCTGGTCTCTCTTAATTGTTCCTGCAATACATGCACTTCAGTCTTTTCCACCATCTTCTCCTTTCCTTTCCTTTGCAAAAAAACTTATTTTGTTGCTAGAGACAAGTCTATGATGTCTTTTTTGATAGGCTGCTTACCTTTGTCAACATCTTCTGTCTTCTTGTTTTCCTTTGTAATGTCCTAAATGGGGAAATTTTTTCTTTGCCAGGAATATCTTAAGATATTCCTAATTTCCATCTCCGGGAGTATTAACAATCAACACTAAACTATCTCAGAGATTGATTGCAGGGGCATTTACTGGATATGTCATCTTCACAAGGAATAATGAGATCTAGAGGCTACATGGCCCTCTAGCAGACTCTGCCAATAGAACTTGTCAAGAGCTAATAATTCCCTTCAAGGAATTTCTGCTCCAACTATCCCTAAGGATGTTGTATAAGGAAGTCTATGTGAATATAAGACCATCCAACGTTGGGATGCCTTAGAATGCATTTGATACAAACTCCCTACAGAATATAAGCTCAAAGAAATAACCTTAAGCAGGTTATTCAGATCTCCCACAAGAATCTTCAGCAACATAAAAACTCCAATATGAACAGTAGTGAAATAATGCATCATATCATGTAAGAAGAGTAAAAATCTGATACATAATGCATAGCAACAATCATTATACAAGATCCTTGAGGAAAAGACCTCTCAAGGTGAGTGAAAATCAACCTCTAAGGAAAATGTACATAAAACCATAGAACTCATTGCTGCATAAATCTAACTATTCTATAACTGCGCAGTCCATCAGGGAAAATGATTGCAACTGATATACATGAGATAATATAGCAATACAAGCTCAAATAAATATGGGGGAGCAAGATCTCAACCCCAGAAAAATTTATTACATCAATCCTCTAAGGGATTGGCTAAAATACATAAAACTGGAAAATTCCAGAGTCGTAGTGTAGCTGCTACAACTCAATAATAATACAAAAATGGAGAAGGAAGTAGATGTTGCAATAAACCATGAAACCTCCTCCAATGATCTCCAAAGTGAAGGGGCTGATCCCCTCATTTAATAATGCACTCACTAGTGCACAAAATGAGCTCCATCTGCAAACCCTCTTTGAATATAACGTTGTAAGAAGAAGGGACTGCACTGGGCATGAGAGAAACATAGATGACCTGATGCCAAATCTGCAATAAAAGCTCTGAGATCTCCTTTTTTGATCTCCTAGAGAGAGAGATGGCCTTTCCTCTATAGAACAACTCTGGAAGTGAGATGATGGAAGTCCGTCACTGAAACACCAACAACTCCAGCATTCTCTTGCTGCAAGAATAACACAGTAGCTGCAAATGAATGCCCTGGCCTCATGCCATTATGTAAGGAAGATGAAGAAAAATCTCTCCATGGCCTCCCATGGAAGAGAAGGGCATTCCTAAACAGGAATCCCTCTTGTGCTAAATAACAACAAGTTGAAGAGAGCTTCAACTTCGATTTCCATCTTCAAGAATATCCAAGAATGATCTCCACAATGTCTCTCCTTCATCTTTTATGCAAAGCATGCATGGACCCCACTCACATTATGGTTTCTCCCATTTTTAATTTTCCCTCCACTCCAACTACGCGATCTTCTTGTGTAAGCTTCCCCTCTTAGGGTATGTTGTTGACTTTGGTCAACCATGGTCTAGCTCACTTGCGTTTGGCCCTTTTCACGCTTGGGGCCACTATCTTAAGCCACGTAAGTGATTTTTGCACCTTATGAGTGTTTATTAAGTTGCTACAATGGGTCCCCTCAACCATTTTATTCCTTTTATTAAAATAAAAGCAAAATTAATGTCCCAAATACTTTATTGCAAAATTTGGAACATTATAGTCCTCCCCTCCCAAAACTTGCTTGTCCTCAAGAAAGAGCAAGGATGAACTGCAAATATTCCTCCACTCAAGGCACGGAGTCTGAAATATCTCATGTAGATCCTCCATCCTCAAGCAATCAACTAGAAAAATGAGTCACTCTCCAACTAGGCAACTCCTGAAACTACTCCTCCACCTTGTGCTCATGTGAAATAGGTGGGCTGAATTTCTGAACTTGGTAAGCTTCATAGCCTACCCCATGTTGTCCTCTTCTCCACTCATGATGAATTTGGAGTGAACGATGAGCTTGGGCTGCAATAGAGTTGCCTTCAAGAGGCAAAATGAAGTCTAGATCCCCAAGGACCTCTCCTCCAACGCTGCAAAACAAGCTGGCCCAAATCATCTCATATGTGATGAGTTGGATTTCATCAACATATGGCATCCAAACAATCATATTTTTCACCTCATGGAAGTACACATGGCTGAACATGGTGACCATATCATTTCTCATACTCCTCTTGGAGCATGTGCTGCAAAAGAAATGGAGGAATTCTCTCCCAAAGGGCACTTCCACCCAATGAGTCTATCCATCCTCATCATACATATGGGGCTGCTACTGATATATGACTGAAATGAAATGGTATTCATGAAAGACTGAAGCCACCCCATCAATCATACAATCCATGAAATACCTTCTTCAAAATTTCGAACTCTCCAAATAACTCCTCCCACATGAAGGAAAGAGATGAAGCTTTGGAAATCATGGGCTGCCCATTATTTCTCCTGAAACATATAGCATGAAAAATAGGAAGAATCATACTCCCAATGGGATTTTTCAATTCATTTTCCTCCTTCAAAATGATGCTTCCCTTGGACAACGTTCTATTGGTGAAATATGGAAGCATAAAATTGTGAGAGCAAGGAGGTGAAATATGGTCCCATGCATGGAACCAGCGCAGGGCATCATTGGCCTACCTCAAAATAGAAAATAACAAGTGTATTTTCAGCCACTTTTTTTCTGCCACATTCATCCTACAAGATGTGATCATGAAAACAAAATTTGGTGCCAAAGGTGCACACCAAAACTATGTGGCTTTCCCCCACAAACCACCCATAAGATGGCCATCATTCTTGCTACAATAGACCATAAGTATAGCTGAACATAATGTGCAAGAAGGAAGGATCCTCCTTGATAAAACATGCTGACCATAAGAATAAGAGATCATAAGACATAGAACAAATGGTTACCTCCCTCATCATGCACTTTGTTCTTTGAACTGAAAGTGGCTCAAGTGAAAGTTCTCCCTTACTGCAACATAGTAGGGAAGTGGTTGTGCCATTCCTCTCTTCATCTCTTGGGCTATGCATCTACTCATAAGCTGCTATATCTCCATTAGGATTCCCTCCCAAGTGGATTCCTCCATCACTTAATAATATGCAGTAGCATGCATGAAAAGAGAACCCAAAATTTCTTCATGTAGATTCCTCTTCTTGTGCTTGTGCAACCAAGCCAAGAGAGTCAAAATATAGTAGGAGTTCTCTGCTCTGTTACTCCTTCAAGCTCATCACCTACATGCCTCCAAAATGCATCACTTGTGAAGTGGCTTGGAAGACACTCCAACAAGTAACTCAAGCTCTCAAGTGACAGTGCTGCTAGCCTTTGGAGTAGGGCCACTGTCATCTCAAAGCTCCCCTCTTCGACATGAATCATGCCAAAGACTCCTCCCATCATGTTGCTGCAAATGTAGTGCTCCTCCCAAGAAGAAGGTGATGCTTGGAATCCAAGATCAAAGAGAAACCCTCTTGCACTAAGCTAGTGCCTTCTCTTGCTCCCGCAACATGCAAAAAAAATCTGAGCAACAAGAGTACTGCTACTCCCCTATACTTCCACCATACCCAATCTAAAATGGGAACATAATGAATGGTAAGAGAAATGCCATCACAACACTTTGGAGGATAGTCCTTGTAGCTCTGTACTAGATAGTTGTGCGAAGTCTAGTTGAACGTCCCTAGTATTTGGGTCGGGAGTGTGAACTATGGCAGCGCGAGGGAGTGAACATACATTGCTTCTAGTGGGCGGTGCTCAAAAGCGGTGGAGAAGTCACAGCACATCCCTGTATCTCAGCGTTCCTTCTGAGCATGGTTCACAGACACTCCTTTCGGTCAGAAGCCCACGCTCACTCCTATAACTGCACTCAGCGTTCCCAGGTCCTCATATTAGTTCCGTCGGCAGGTTAGAGTCCATATTTTTAGCAGAGAGACGAGTGTCACAGAAAATATGGATGAACACAAAAAACTAGAACGCAGATAGCCAGAGCTTGTTGAAGGGTGAATAAATAGCCTAGCGCGAAGTTTTCCAGTCATTCGCACCCCAACTGGAGCTATTTAATGGAAATGTAGCTCGTGCGTGGCACATGCCCTCGATCCATCAGACCATTCTTAACATAAATGGCTACATTGGTGATCTGCTGCCTATTTTTTGTACTTGCAAGGATCTGTTCTTATTACATCAGGATGTGATGATGGTCATCATTCGTGCCCAAGGGTGTGTCCATGGAATTTCAGACCATGGATGACATTTGTATGTCGTTCACATACCTTGAATGAGGGTTAACGCGAGGTGTATCTGTAAGTTGGTCAACAGTCCTTTCAAGCCCTTTACTGCGCTCATGGGCAGGACGTCCCTATGTGAGAAGGCTGCGTCACACGTCCTCATGTCATTTATTACTTGAGACACTCATAGATTTTCCTAGATATACATGGTTGTAGACATGTCCGTCATCCTATGCATGCTTAGGTCAGTTGTACCCCGGTAAGTCTGTTCGGGCAAGGTTCAATTTCACACTTGAATGTTGCACGTCAGTAGGTCTCTACGTAGGCCGACTGACCTCGAAGCCCATCTAGCCACTGGGGTCCCTATGCGCAGGATCAACCTACTCCAATACTTCCCCTGAGTAAATATTACCAGTCTTTGTGTAGGTGCTTCACATAGTGTTAGAAGTAGTGCCTCTGGCCTGCGTTTCATGGGAATCTTAGGTTCATCAGGCTGCTGATTATCATCTGTGTCCTCTTAGCAAGGCAATATTATTTCTGTGGTAGAGATGCGATGGAAATTCCTGATGGTCTGAAGGCTTTGAAGCGTTGAGACCTCATGCAACCATCCTTGCCAATTTTCCAGCTCCTCATCGGAGTCGGAGAAAAATTCACTGTCCTTTTCCTAGTAGAGCATTCCTTCCTCCATGGGGTTAACCCAATCTTCATCCTGCATAGTTAATTTATAAATGTGATCTAATTCCTCCTTCTCATAGGCTGGTTTTGTATACCGTGCACCTTTGGCTGGATCTAGTGGTACAATGACACACGTACCTTTGTTTTCGAACACCATGCTACGTTTCTTGAGATTAATGACACCCCCCATGTCTATCGCCCAATCTAGCCCAAGGAGCACAAGGTAGGGGTCCGCGTCTTCAACTATTTCTATTACTTCAAAATTAGCTAGGACCCTTACCCCTGCAATGTCAACCATGACTTTCGGTAACCTAACCAGAGGGATGATTTTTTGTTGATTTTCCATTCACAGTTGGATAGTGGACCATTATAATTTAGGCTCTCCCATTCATTGCCATGTCTACTTTGGTAAGATGTTTGCATCCGATCCAAGATCTAAGATAACCTGATCCATCTCATAGCCACCAATCTGTGCAGTTAATCACATCTCTTTTCTGGTGCGTTTCTTATAGCTATATAGTTTATGTACATCCTTGGTCTCAGGGATCAAACTGGGCCAAGCTGCGCAGGTATTCATTAATGCTAGGAGATTTCCTATGGCCTGTGGATTCCTTAGAAACTTCAAACATGCCTTAAAGAAGGGCTCAATTCCTTCTTCTATCTGAGGCTACGTAGGGGCTGCCAATGGTGCTTGTTCTTTGAGAGACACTCCTTCTCGAGAGGCAAGCCCTTCCTCAACTCCCTTGGTGACCAGCCCACTACGTGTCATGACTTTTACACTTGGATCCACCCTCCTTAGCTCAACTTTGACTCTCTGTACATTCTGCATAGGGGTGGGCTATTTTTCCTACATCTTAGCTATTAATATTGGACAATCTTCTACCTCGTGGTCCAGCTGTCTACAATATTTGCATGATGTCCTAGTGGGATTAGGGAATTCTCTGGCAAAGTGCCCTATTTCTCCACAGTTATAACAGATTAGTTGTCCATGTCCTCGCCCTGCACTTCCTCCTCGGCCTCCTCTGCCTCAGGCCAGTCATCCTCCAAAGTGCACAGCAAGTCTTGGCAATGCAGGGTCCGATTGCACCCTATATAAGTTCCCACAATCCATCATTAATTCATGTGTGCAACATTTCTGCTCATCATGTCCCACTGATCAATAGAATCGACACCATTGTTGCTTAACTTCTAGGACATATGCACGTAGCTAAGGGCAATGGTTCGTATCATGTAGTCCTGCTACCCGAAAATCATCACACAATAGCGCAGGTCCACTCGAACCTGGTCATATCAGGATAGGTTCCTTACCTATCCCTAGGCATATTCGACTAGGTCCTCCTGCTTGCATGTAATCGATTAGCAGAGGGCACTGATCCTTCGTATGGCCAGACACCCAGCATCGTATGCACCAGAGATCTGCGCAGATGTCCTTTCCTCGCTCTTTTCACAGGTTATGTATCTCCATATGCATAGCCCCATGTTGTTTCTCGATTTGTTGTACCCCTGCTGATGTATCCTCTTGGGGGGCAGCTTATAGCTTCATAGAGACTTCCACAGCTTTCTCCTGTGATTCAAAGGTCTGATGACTCATCGGTGTGCGCAGGTGAGGTAACAACATATTGATGAACCATTCCGTATGTTGTCTATCATCATATTCGAATCCTCCTTCCCTAATTTATTTCTTTAGTCGCTGATCAGCCTCCCATACTGACTTAGACGCACCTTTTTTGAAGTCCTTTACTTCTGGTACCAACTGGGAATAAGATTTAGGCTTCCTAAATTGGTGCTTCAAAACATCCTTGATATCTTGAATAGATGCGCCCCCATTCTAGGCAATATACCGCATAGACCAGTCCAGGGCCCTATCCTCGAAGGCCAATGACAGCTGGGCCCTTTTTACTGTATCAATTTCCACATTTTGCGTAGTCCATACAGAGTCTGCAATGAACCAAAATCGGTCCATATCCTCATCTCCTACCCCCTTGAAGGTAGGTAGTTTCAAATGCACAACCATATCACTGTCTAGGGAGGGTGGCGGTATAAGTGAATTCTTACCTTTGCGTGGCCTAGGTGGCGATGTAGCTAGGGATCTTGTGCGGCTAGTTCCTATAATGGATTGTAGGCATATCTCTCTCCGTCAAGGTTGGTCCTATAGCATTTACCACTGCGTGTTGCGCTCTTGTCTAGATTCGAGGTCATTCAGTTAGTATGAATACATAGAATGCTCTTTTCACACAGTAATTTCTTGATCAGCAATGGTAACGTCCTCAGAAACTTGCCTTGAAATCCTTTGAAAAATCTTCATTCGGCCTCAGAGTATGATACAAACTAATCAATGGAAAATTTCTTCACAAATCCTCCCAGCACACTATCCACCTAGTGATCTACCGTGCGTGTGACAGTATTATCAATTTTCTCTAGCTGCTCAAGCAACTTTGGGGTCCAGTGAGTGACTCACTCATTCTTCCAACACTTCTGGAATTCCACAAGCCTGGCCAGCCACTCTTGGATTTCAATCGAAAAATTCACAAAGAATATTTCGTAGCTTTTAGTAAGGACGTACCTATTTTTCCACCTTTCCGCTGTTAACTTCTCACTGCGATTTTCCTTTACTGCGAACTCTTAGATCTGTCTTTCAAACCAGTCCTCGATCTCTTTTCTTTCAGGTTTCTAGTATTCTCTTTTCATTACCCGATTCCTCTCTCAGACTTCTTACGGTCCCAACAACGGAACCATTTGTTGGCTCCAGGGGTCCTGACCTAGGTTCGGTAAGCAAGGTTTGCCAAAAAACCCCGATACTACTGGCCCTCTCGGCAGTGACCTGCTTTCGCAGGTCAAAGTCTCACCCGAAGTAGTATGGGTGGGTGCTAGAACCAAGTTTCCGCACCCTAAGAAAGGATAGGTAAAGCAAGCAGAGCAGAGCTAGATCCTGTAATCCTCAATTACCTTATTCTACGTAGAGTTAATTAAGGCTCTATTCGCATCCAAGTGCACTAGATCTATAGTTATATGCTTGTTATACCATCAACACAGCAATACATAAACAAAATATAAAAGATCTAGATCCAAGAACACAGTACACAGATCTTTCGCAGCTTAAGGATAGAAAATGAAAAATACAAAAATTACCAGTAATTCATATAACAATACTCACAGATTCAGTTCTCTAACAATCTTCCACATTCATTCATTCATCAATTCTTCCTTAAAATTCCAATTCCCTTCCCAACCTGCGCACACAGCAGCAGGGTCCGCACACAACTGAACTAGGATCTCCGTGCACACAGCCAGCAAGAGTTCGTTCCCCAAAACCCAAACAGATAGCTTAAACAACATATCACATCAATATCTCATCAATTCTTATCCTTTACGATACAAAATACATCTCTATTTATAACAATCTAGCCTTGACTTTCGTATGGTCCGCAACCCATGGTTTTCGAACCCCTAGTTTACCCTTTGACCCATTACAATGCGTTCGGGGCTTTGACCCGCCCCAAAACCCCTACGCTATACTAAATATAATAAAAAATAATCAAAATGGACCATTTTCGCAGCTTGTTAGGAGACCCCATTCCAACACTAAGGCCTTGGGTTGGGATACCTGACAGAGCGGATGGCATGTCATCACAAAGACTCTAATTACAAAATTTTATGCTTTAAACTAGAAAGTGAGGATCGTGGACCTTACCCATTTATCCTTTGTTTGAAGTAGATCATTTGTCACCTTGATATACTTGATGAATTATGCATTGGCCTTGAGTAGCCCTTCCATTTAGACTTGGTCACACTTCTCAAAAAAACAATATTTTAAAATCCATACGCGACTGCCCAGTTTTTTCCGTGTGCACACACGGGTCCATCCATAACTGACCCGCGTATGCTATTTAAAATATTAAAAAATATATAATTACACTATTATTGAGATGAGGTTTACATTTTTTCCTATAACTTAACTACCCTAGGTCGTGGCCTAACTGTTCCCCAACTGAAAAAACTAATTTGAGGAAGTATAAATACACCTCAAGGGAATGGTGCAAGGGAGGAGAGAGAGAATATTATTGATATTATAGCCTGTTATTTCTCCTGTGCCTCCTGCACTTCCCAGGTTTCAGGAAACCCTTGTTTATTTGTGATGATCACCCTCGTTCTATGTGACATCCTTTGTGTGCCTTTTATGGAAGAAGATTTGTGAGGCTAGGGTTAGACGAATCTGGAATATGCTTTTTCTCAAGGCCATGGTAGATCTCAGGTGATTTATCCACAATTATTTTTTGTACATGTTATCAATAAAAGAAGTACCATCCTGTTCCTAATGTTCATGTGTTATGTGTCTCTTATACATGCTTAATAATCTTGAACAATTTTATTTCATGTTATCCTTATGAGATCATCTATGCTAATATGCTAACATCTAGGACATATATGTTGTACAACTATTTTTTTTTCTTGTTATCGACTGATTTTCATGTTCTGGAGCATGAGGAGTTGCAAGGGGTTTGCACCTTATGTGATCTACTTCAAACAAAGGATAAATGGGTAAGGTCCACAATCCTCACTTTCTAGTTTAAAGCATAAAAATTGGTAATTAGAGTCCTTCTTGTGATGACATGCCATCCGCCCTGTTAGGTCTCCCAACCCAAGGCCTTAGGGCATATTTTCTCGTAACACAAATGGAAACTCCATTGGGGATTACATAAGTGTAATTCCTAGTTTTGGTTGTTTAATCTGTCTAGTGGAATCCCTCATAGTTTAATCACATTTGCAGTTTAGTAAGTCTTTTTCCCAACCAGGCAAAAGCTCTGATCACCTAATCAGACCTGAGTCTTTATTTTTTTTCATTAAAATCAATTTATATACGCTACTTCTTCTGTACACAGTCGCATATGCCCTATATTTTCTCCAAAATAACCCGCATATATGTGTGTTCCTTTGGTTACAGTTATGTATACACGCGTTTTGCACACGAACCCGCATATGCCTAGCAAATTTTGAAAATATGAATTTTAAGGCCTTGTAAGTCTTTCCTATCTGGGTTTGGCCACTCCTGTGGTACCTTTTAGGTGTCTATACTGTGATTTTTGTGGTTTTATGTTAGTTCCTCTCTTTTTCTTGTGAAATCCTAGTCATTTTATGGTTTTTCCTGATTTATGAAGTTGTAATTGCGGCTGTACCACGAAGACCTCTTCTTGGAGTTATTGGTTGTTTTGACCATTTAGACCAGTGAGCCTCTACTTTTTTGCTCATGTTTTCCTTATGCATTGCTTCGATTTCAGTTTTTTCCTCTTTGACATCTTTGGTTTTCTTGTCTTCTTGGGACTAGCCTTCTAGTGAATCTTGATGTGATCTCTTCTTAGTTTTTTGAGTTTTTGTTTGCTGGAAGTGTTTGCTACTGTTCTGAATTATTTCCTTGGTTCTATTGCTTCTTATTTCTTGTTTGAAACCCGTTGCAAAAGTATCATAGTTGGCTTATGAATTTTGAAGACTCTTTGGCTCATTTTCTTGATTTTGGTCCTTGAGTAGTTTTGTGCTCATCTCTTTGAAACTTTCTTGTTTTCCTTAAAAGTGACAAGCCAAAAAACACTTTTGTTTTCTGTTACTTTTTCTTTGGTCCTTTTATAGTTTTCACCCATTTTGAAGTAGTTTTTCATTTTCTCATTTTTTCTTCATTTGCTTGGCCTTGAAAGGAGTCTTTGTCTAGATTTCTCTCTCTTTTATATCAAGTGTATTATGGCATTTTGTATGAAAAGGAGTTCTTGTTGGGAATTTCCTTGCTCTTATGTCAAAAGTGATTGAACTAATTTTCCTTATAAACTCTTTTTGCTTCCTTAGTAAGTAGTCCTAGAATTTTCATATCATTGGTAGTTTTTGCATTAGTTGCACTAAAGAATTTTAGTCTTTTTCGATAGTTTTCTAAAGTGAGTAAAGAGTGATAATTGAAAAGAAAAAACAAGTTTTTTCTTATTTAGTTTCGTGGAACCCATTTAGAGATATATTTTCGTCGAAAGAAAATTATTGCATTTGCATGTAGTAGGTTTTCATTGATTTATTTTGCGTCGATAAACACCATCAGTTTCAATTTCATATACCTTTGACTTAAGTAACAACCCTTTAAAATAAAGCACTATAATTAAAATGAACTAGAAGGTTTTTGTATTGTCATTAATCATACACCAACTAGCTAGGTCATAGGGCCTTGGAATAGGTGAGTGGAGAGTTAACTCTCCAAGGCCACTCAAAACTGTCAAACATAGAAAGTTGATTAATGAGTGAAATCCAATTCTGTTAAGTGGATCGAGAAAGCTCTACCTCTAGAGAGTTAAGCACGAGGGAGAGTGAAGGTAGAGAAGAGAGATACCTCCTCTCTTATTTTCTGAATCTTGACCTAAGACTGTTCCGCCTGGCTACCGATATGGATTAGTGTGCTTAGATGCCTTTCCTAGGGACCGCATAGGTGACTGCGGGGGGGGAATACCCATGGTACCTGAGGCAGATGTTGCATCACTTTCATCAGTACTTCTGGAGGGTGCCCTTGAGAAGATTGGGTACTTGCATCAGAAAATGTTGTTGTCAGGAGGTCAACGTAACTATTTCTGATACCTTCGCTAGTAGGCCTCGGGCATAATTACCCCAAACTATTTTCAGAAGGTACTCTTATTTGATTTCTTGTATTTTGGTGTCCGGTCCTAATAACCCCGAGCGGAAATACCTAAAGGCCGCTTGATTGAATGTATCTTACAGACTTTTATAGAGTGTGCTCTTTGCTCCTATATTTCTTAGCTTCTTATATTTTTTGAGTCTAATTAATCTCATAAAGTGGTTGACCGATCACCTCGTTGATTGAGGAGGCTTTGTGGGTTTTCTCTTGCGAGTGTCGAGCCTTCTTCAAGAAGGCGTAGGAGTAATTCAATGGGTGATTTTTATCCTATGGTTTCAAACGTAATGGAGTTTGATCCTCCGTTTGGGGTTGGTGTTTCTATGGGTGGTCCTGGTACTAGTGCTATTATAGAGAGGAGTACTCCAACTCATCTCTAGAGTCTTGTTTCTGGCAGAAGAAGTTGAAGTAGAAGAGGTTCCTCAGCCTCTTGAGACTCCTTCATCTCCTCTTCCTGCGAGTTTTCTAGAAGTCCTTTTGTACATTGGGCCTGAGTCTCAAAGATCGGATAGCCCCTATCCTTCATATCCCTTTCTTTCGATGGCCACAATTGGGAACACAAATTTTGCTATGAGCATTGCAAGTGTTCATACTCTTTCATTCGAAGGAGGAGGTACTATTTACATTTTGACAATCACTTCTAGTGCTGCTATGTTTGGCTCTACTTATATTTCTTCTACGAGTGGAAGCACCCAAGCATATGATTTTCAATCTGGCCCCTTTTCTTTTGGAATGCGTTCCACTGTGATTTCTTCTGTCTCCTTTTCTGCTACTTCAGCTATCTCCGTGCTTATTCCTTCTATGGCTAGTGGTCAACTTCATTTTAGGGTTTCCCCTTTGGAAGTGGGCATATTCCTCATTCGAACCCTTCCTTAGGATATTTTCCTTTAACCTCACAAAATCAAGGATTCAATCCTTTCATCGGAGGTCAAGGCTCTAATTCTTTTTCAGGATGGAACCCTACTTTTACAGGGTTGGAATATGGTAGTCAGATTTTCTCTAGTTAGCAAGGGAATGTTCCTTTGCCTTCGGTAGGTGCTCCTCAGGGATTTTATCCATTCACCAATTCTTGGAACCCTTACCAAGGGTTTCTTCCTCTTTGAACACTTCGATTGGAGGTAATGTCCTTGTTTATACTAACCCTATGATGGGGAGGGGTCCTTCTCTGAATGTTGAGTCGCAAGGCTTCTCTTATGGCTCAACATTTTCTATGAACAACATCTAGAAATCTCGTGCCTCAACAAATCCAGGCTATTATTTTCAGAATGTGGGGAATCCTTCCTATGGGGGATGGAATGCCCAGGCTCCTCTCCGCTTACCATTCATGGCAAATTTAAACTTGTCAGATCTATCGAAATTGACGAACTATCCTATTCAGTATAATCCGGGTTGGACTTTGGTCCCCACTAAACTGCCGTCAGACATCCCAAAGTTTGAAGGGAAGACCGGTTAGGATCCGGCGGACCATGTCACCACTTTCCACTTATGGTGTTTGTCAAACTCCCTTATCGATTATTTGATTAGTTTGAGGTTATTTCAACGAACCCTAACTAGGAACGCAGCTAAATGGTACATTGAGTTGACAGGGGGCAGTTTTGTTAATTTTTGTGAGTTGGATACTATGTTCTTAAACCATTTTCAGTTGCATGTCCGTTATGATGTCGAGACTGATCTCTTGGCCAATTTCCAGCAGGACAAGGAAACTCACATTTCTGATCATATTCAGGAATGGAGGAGAAGGAAGAGGCTCATCAAAGCCCAAATTTTGAATGAGTTCCTTCTCGAATGGTTTCTAAAATCTCTGCAGCCAGAAATCTCAAAGGATGTATCCCTTTTAGGGATATTTTCTGAAGAGTAGGCTATTTTTAGGGCTCAGCAGCTAGAACTGATCTATTCTTAGTCTGGGGTCCTTAATAAAATCTTGTCGGATTCTCCTCACTCCAAGATAGATTTAGCCAAAACAAAACCTGGTCCTCATGGTGAAAAACTTATCTATACGATTGATAGTGGTACGACTAACTTGTTTAATAAATTTCAATATTTGTCTATACAATCTTCTCCTTCTGGTTAGGTTATGCCTTCAATGTCAACTCTTTCTCAACCCTTGACTGTTAATGTCGTTCAAACTTCTAACCCCAAAGGAATCAACAATCTAATGGGAAGAATAAGGGATACAATAATAAGAAGAAAGACAAGGATGGGAAGGGGAATGCAAATAGATCCAACGATCATGTTGCAGAGGGTAAGAGGGAAAATAAAAAGAAGGTTAATTTTCCATTCAAGTTATGCATTCGAGACCATTTTACTCACCTCTGCCCTAAAATAGAGGATGCTCAGTGCGTGTTAGCTCAGCAGGGTTCTTCTAGCTCCCAGGTTGTACTAACAAACCCTTTTCCCCAAGGGTAGCAGTTGCTTGATAGCGCGAATGTGAATACTGGAGCTCTCTCTCATGGCAACTGGGTAGGGGAAAATCAATCAAATGTATACATGATGAGTTCTCAAGCAGACATTGCTATGAGATCTCGTGATTATGACGAAGCTGAGTCTTCAAAAGCTAAAGGTGCTCCTAATAATGTTGAGCCGCTCCATATCAAGAGGCCTACATTTGAGCCTATATTTCTGATGCCGAAAGTGTCTACAAAGCATACAACGATCAATCCTAATGCCAAGGCTTCCCAGAACTACTCGATTGTAGAAGATCGAGCTCAAATTGTTTGTGCCATGTCTGCGTTGGAGGTACTCTAGTTGTGTCCTGCATAAGGAGTGCATTTATCACTTCCATTAGGGCTGTTGATCCAAAAAAATCTCTTATGATCACATTTGATATGTGGAATTTCAAAAAGAGACTCCCTCATCATATGGATTTTTAGATTAATTCTACATATCAGAAGATCAATATCTTTTGAATAGTAGTCGATGAGGGTGCTTCCACCTGTGTGATGTTTATCTCATGTTGGAAGGCTATTGGATCTCCTACAGCTATCCCTTTTTCTACTCTTCTGACTGTGTTTGATGGTCATTCTCAAAGGCCACATGGCATTGTTCCCGATTTACCCATCTGTGTTGGGGGTAAAACTGTCAATATCGAGATCAAGATAGTTGATGCAAATCTAGACTACAACCTTCTGTTGGGAAGAAACTTGATTTATGAGATGGATGCCATTGCTTCCTCATTATTTCGCATTCTGTGTTTCCCTCACGAAGGGATAATTGTCACTGTTGATCAAACGGACTGTTCTCCTATAGATCTGAATGCATCCACTGACTCAAATATTCCCTTGGTGAATGATGCCAAGCAACCTGTTGAAAATTTTGGGGTTGGAATGTATACATAATTGATGGGTACTTTTGATCTTCCACCTCCTTTGGTTCATATTAATGCTATTTCATCCTCCAGGGTTCCTGTCTCGAAGAGAGTTCTTTCAAACTCATTATTATTCAGACCCTTAGACCTTGCCTTCTCCTACCTCCACATTAGAGGAAGTTCAAGTGGGTGGAAGGGAATTTTATATGTCTGCAGCTGAGATTTCTTATCAATCTATTGTTGACTTTATGAACTCCATTCTAGTTTCTCTTTCACTAGAGGAATTAGAGGGAGATGTGGCTCCGTCTTGGACTCTTAGTTCATCTTCTGTGCAGGATTGCCTTGATACCACTCTTCCATCCGAAGAGGCCATCCTTGAAGAAATTAATGGTGTAGAAATATCATGGGATGATTTGCATCATTGGTCCTATTTTCTACCAGAATTGCAAGAATTCAAAACAATTTTGTCTAGATTTTAGTCTTTTGTTCCTGTTCACCCAGTCTTGAACCCCTTAGCACAAGCACAGGTATTTGTTTAAGGGAACATGGTTGTTATTTCTGCTACTACCCTGGTGAACATCTCTAGAGATCCAAACATTATTGAGAATGTCTTAAATGGAGCTGAATGTTCCCCTGAAGAGATTCAAAATTACATTGATCTCTTTTGAGAATTTCGAGATGTGTTTGCTTGGTCTTATAGGAAATGCCTATAATAGATTCATCTATTGTCTAGCATGAGATCAATAGATACAAAAATGCTAAGCCTATTCGGAAGAAGCTTCATTTGGTCAACCCCAGGAAGGCTTCAGCTATCAAAGCTGAGGTTGAGAAGCTACTAAAGGTGGGTTTCATGTACCCCATTCCATTAACTGAGTGGGGTTTGAATCCAGTTATTGTGGACAAGAAAGAATGAATGATCTGATTTTGCATCGATTTCAGGGATTTGAATAAGGCATGTCCTAAAGATAACTACCCCACACCATTTATGGATCAGATTCTCGATGAGTGTTCGAGGAATAAGATTTTATCCTTCATGGATGGTTTTTCAGGATATAATCAGATCACTATTCATCCTGAAGATTAGCATAAGACTGCTTTTATTTTCCCCTCGGGTACCTTTTCTTACAAAAATATGCCTTTTCGACTTAAAAATGTTGGAGCTACCTTTCAGTGGGCTATGTCCTAAGCCTTCCATGACATCAAGCATATTATCGAGGCGTATTTGGATGATTTAATTGCTCGTTCTTGCAACATAATTGATCATCCTTCACACCTTCATTAAGTTTTTGAATGGTGTCATTATTACAAAATTCATTTGAACCCTAATAAGTGTGTTTTCACTATCACATCCGGTCGGTTGTTGGGATTCATCATGTCTACGGAAGGGATTAGAGTAGATCCCTTCAAGGTTGAGGCAATACTTAAGTTGCCTCCCCTGTCTTCAATCTTTCAACTTAAAAGTCTACAAGGCAAAGCCAATTTCTTACAGAGATTTATCATGAATTATGTCGAGATTACAAATGGATTTATGAGGTTGTTAAAGAAAGGAGTTCCATTTTTCTGGGATGACTTTTCTCAACACTTGTTCGATGCTTCGAAAAAATCATTTACCTTTGATCCATTACTGAGTCCACCTGATTATAGTAGACATTTACTCTTTCATCTCATTGCAGCAGAATCTACCATTGGTATGGTTTTGGTTCATGAAGATGATGCTATATGCGAGTATGTTGTGTACTACCTTAGTTGAGGCTTGGTGGGTCCTCAACTCCAATATTCTCTAATTGAGAAACTAGCTTTGGAATCTGTCCATGCTGTCCAGCGGCTCAAGCATTACATCCTTCTCCACAAAACTTATGTTTTTGCAGTAGTCAATCCATTTCAATTTGTTCTCAGTAGGTGAGTGATTGGGGGAAAATATAATCGATGGATTGTTATTTTGCAAGAGTTTGATCTCGAATTCCTGTAAGCCAAATCGAAAAATTTATTGGTATTTGCGAAGTTGATTTCTAAGTTTCCCTGTGGAGAAGAGATTGTTTATGAAGAATAATTACCTGATGAACATCTTTTTCCCATTTCTTCACAGGATCCTTGGTATGGAGATCTCATAGTTTATCTCCAGACTGCGAATTTTCCCTTAGCCTTTTCAAAAGATGAGCATCGAAAATTGTGTCACTTGGCTAAAAATTATATGATTATCGTTGACACTCTATATCATCGCAGGGTTGATTCGATCCTTAGATGCTGCTTAACACTTGAATAATTTGAGGTTGTGCTGAATGATTGCCACAGTGGAGCTTGTGGTGGTCATTTTTCTGGGCTTGCTAAAACCCAAAAAATCTTGCGTGCAGGATACTTTTGGCCCTTGTTTAGTCTAAAATGCGGATGCAAATTAGAGTTTCATTTTCTATCAATCTGTGTAAGTAAACTTTGAGGATCATCCAAAATATATTGACTTAGAGACAAATTAAACTAAGCTAGGTGAAGAAATACCAAAGCTCCCTTACAGGAGGTTGTTCATTAGTATTTCTAATCATCTTAATCAAAAAAATATTTAAACTAATTAAATTAAAGCACTTAAACCTAATTCTGATTGATTGCATGAAATGTTAAAGCTCTCTTACAAGAGATTATTCATTTATATCTCAAGCATATAAATCAGAAACTTAAACTAATGAAATCAAACATTAAATAACAAATCAGATTCATTGAAGGAAACATTAATAATTTCTTACGAAAGGTCATTCATTAATATTCCAAACATATGAACCTAATAATTTAATCTAATGAAATTCACAAACAAACATAAAATAAAAGCTTACTAAAATAAAAGTGTACTTACTAGGCAATGGGGATCCTACCAAGGATTCACAAGCACACAAAAAGAAAAGTCAAATTGTTAGGTCCCTATATTACTGGTATAGTCCCTTATTATTGTTAGTGTAACCCCCTTATTGTTATTATTGTACCCTTGTAACCCCCATATTGTTATTATTGTGCCCTTAAATTATTATTGTTAGGTCGGCTAGGATTACATTGTGGCCCCACTAGGATTACATTATGGCCCCATGGACTCCTCTATATAGAAAGGAGGTTTTGTAAATTGTATCATCCAAGAATTTTTCATTTATGTAATGTATTTGAGGTTGCCCCCTCGAAGTGGCTTATTTCTAAGGCGTTGATATCTCTTTTCTTCTATTTTTGGAGCTGGTTACACAACATTTGGTATCAGAGCTTTGGATTCTAGGGTTTCGCTGCTCTAAACAGGTCATCGTGGAATTTTCACTATAAATGTTTTTCTACGAAGGTTTAGAATCTAAAAATTTTATGGTGCGAAGCCAAAATCCTGAGGAAGCTTGTAAAATTTTTTTAGAGCTTGGTTCACAACATTTTCGGAGATATGATCTGTGGAAGGTAGTGCTTTTTCAGGCTCTCGAATTTCATCTCAAAGAGGTTATCGTGGGAAAAGTTTCATAACTCTCTCTCTGAGCATGGGATTGGAGTGCCATAAAAAATGGTCGCAAGTAAACGGACTGCAGTTTCTTGGCTATCAATTTTAGAGCTAAAGGATGAAACAGTGACACGTGGCAAGTCGTACAAGTTTTCTCTACTGAACTAGTCCATAATTAGGTCATTGTGGGAGATTGGACATAACTTTGTCTCGGAGAATCCAAATCAGGTCAGACCTGTGGCATTCAAAATATAATTCATAGGGATACTTCAGTGCTGAATTTCAGATATTTAAGAGCCATAATCATAGAGATAATCCAATTTCAATATCGAGCTCCTCAAAAGCAAGAAAAAGGTGTGTATTGTTTTTCCGAAATGCATAAGGCTTGTTTGAAGAATCAATTTGAATTTATTCCAAGGGAATATTGTAGAATAGATATCAGTATTGGGTTCTAAAAAATGCCTCGTAAAAATAATTCAACACCCATTAAGCCTTCAAAAGGCTCTACTATGACTCATGAAGATGAAGAATTGCAACATGATCTATCAAAATTACAAGAGCAAGTGCACCAAATTTCGCTCTTGAAAAGAGCAGCAAAAAATGAAATGGAAATTTTGAAGAAAGGCATGGAAGCGAAGATGGATGGTGTGAATAATAAAATGGATGGTTTGAAGAATAATATGGATGGTTTGAAGAAAGGCGTGGAATCTAAGATAGATAGCATGGAAGATGGCATGGAATCTAAGATGGATGACATGGAATCTAAAATGGAAAACATGAAGAATGATCTAAAGGCAGACATGGAAGGTTTGAAAAATTTGATACAAGAAATGTTTCCTAATGGTGAAAATATAGTAGAGAAAACTCATGATGAGAACAAAATAAATTTTAATCATGATTTCATAAACTCTAATGTTGGTGGGAAGTTCCACCATATTCCAAAAATAGATATGAGGAAGTTTGATGGAAAAGATCCTGTAACATGGATACTACATATGGAGCAATATTTTGATCTCCATAATGTGCAAAACACACAAAAGATACGCATTGCAACTTTACATTTAGAACAAAATACATTTGTATGGTATTGATGGCTTTTCTCCCGTAAAAAAATTGTCACTTGGTCAATTTTTATGGAGGAAATGATAACACATTATGAGAATACAAAGAGAAACACCTTCTTTAGCCAATTGATAAATCTCAAACAAAAGGGTTTAGTGGGGGAGCACATTGAGGACTTCCAAAAATTGAATATAAGGGTAACTAATATTCTAGAGGAACACAGGGTTGATCTCTTCATAGGTACTTTAAAGGATAACATCCAACATGAAGTTCACGTTTTGGAACCTGATTCATTGGAGAAGGCATTCAGGTTGGCAAGAAAAATTGAATGTAAAATTATGGCGACAAGGAAACCTACCACTCACTTCTATAAAGAGGGAAGTGTTGCTACTCCTAGATTTCCACAACCTACAAGGTTGACACCACAACAATTGGAAGAAAAAAGAGCAAAAGGGCTTTGCTACAATTGTGATAACAAATACACTAAAGGTCATAAGTGTGCTGAGAAGAAATTATTTTACATAGATTGTGAAGAGGAAGAAGAAAATGAACAAGAAGAGGATATACACCTGGAACCAGCCCGAGAAGAGCAAGAAATGAATCCGACCATATCGTGTAATGCACTGGCAGGAATTACCACTCCTCAAACTCTCAAAATAGAAGGACATATCAAGAAGAAAAGGGTAATAGTGTTGATTGATTCAGGTAGCACCCATAATTTTATTCATTGTAAGGTAGCCAAGGAATTAAATTGTTTCCTATACCCAGCACCAGAATGTCAAGTGATGGTTGCAAATGGAGGAACTATAAATTTCTCTGGAAAATGCCATAATATAAAGCTAACCATGGGGGGATATGTATTGAATAGTCCAATGCTTTCCATTCCTATGGGAGGTGCTGATGTTGTACTAGGAGTACAATGGTTACAATATTTGGGGACGGTAGCTTTCAATTTTCAAGAACGTTTCTTGAATTTTTTTTCAAAAGGAAAGGAAGTCGAATTATGGGCCATTGCAGGGAAACCGGGAAAGATAATAAGCTCTAATTTCATGACAAAGATTCTAAAGAAATAAAAACGAGGCGTAATTTTCACAATTATGCTCACTAGGATTTCCAACATCAAAATAATCTATTTCTACAGGTCTCCAACAAGTCTTGGACAATCATTCCAAGGTGTTTGAAACTCCCAAAGGACTCCCACCTATTCGTGATCATGATCATGCTATTCATTTGATTCCAGGAAGTGTTCCTCCAAACATCAGGCCTTATAGATATCTTTATGTCCAAAAGAGAGAAATTGAACGTATGATTGCAGAAATGTTAGAGGCGGGTATAATTCAACCTAGTCAAAGTTCTTTCTCTGCTCCTGTAGTATTGGTACACAGGAAGGATGGATCATGGCGAATGTGTCCGGATTATAGGGAGCTCAATAAGCTCACCATTAAAGACAAATTTCCCATTCCTGTGATTGATGAATTATTGGATGAATTACATGGAGCAATTTATTTTACCAAGTTGGATCTTCGTTCGGGATATCATCAAATTAGAATGAAGACTGAAGATATTCCAAAAACAGCATTTCGAACTCATGAGGGTCATTATGAATTTTTGGTCATGCCTTTGGCCTTACCAATGCACCTTATACATTTCAAGGGTTGATGAATTCCATTTTCAAACCCTTCCTTAGAAAATTTGTACTAGTATTTTTTGATATACTAATCTACAACAGGTCTTGGAAGGATCATGTTGAACATGTTGACAGGGTGCTCAAACTATTGCAGGAGAAACAATTATATGCAAAAACATCCAAATGTTTCTTTGGAGTACAAGAGGTGGAATATCTGGGTCATATTGTATCTCACAAGGGTGTTAAGGTAGACCCTAACAAAATAAAAGCCATTAAGGAATGGAAAGTCCCCACAACCATAAAGCAGTTGCGAGGATTTCTCGGGTTAACAGGGTATTATCGCAAGTTTGTTAAGAATTATGGGAGAATAGCAGCACCTCTAACAACATTATTGAAGAAAAATGCATTTTCATGGACTCCTGAAGCAACTAAGGCCTTTGAACATCTTAAAGAGGCAATGTGCCTAGCACCGGTCTTAGCTACGCCAGACTTCACAAAAACCTTTATTGTGGAATGTGATGCATCAGGAAATGGAATTGGTGCGTTTTAATGCAGGAAGGAAGACCCATTTCTTTTGAAAGTCGTCCAATCAAAGGAAAGTATTTACATAAACCTATTTATGAGAAGGAAATGTTAGCAATACTGCATGCACTAAAGAAATGGCGAACTTACCTAATGGGAAGACACTTCAAGGTAAAAACTGATCATGATAGTCTTAAACACTTTTTGGAACAAAGACTATCTTCAAAAGAGCAACAAAAATGGGTCACAAAGATGTTGGGTTATGACTTTGAAATAATCTACAAAAAAGGAAAGCTTAATGTTGTTGCAGATGCACTCTCAAGAAAGAATGAAGAGGTGAAGCATTGCTTTGTGCCATTTCTATTATCCAACCAGATTGGATAACCGAAGCAAGAGATGAATGGAAGAAGGACAAAGATGTATGGACACTCATTCAAAAGTTGCAGCAAGATCCTAGTACATCAGATACATTTAGTTGGAAAAATGATTCCTTATGGTACAAAGATCGCTTATATCTTTGTAAGAATTCCCAACTAAAACAAAAGATTCTTCTGGAATTGCACACTTCTCCTTTAGGAGGACACTCAGGATTTTTAAAAACTTACCACAGGGTGAAGAAAGAATTTTTTTGGGATGGCCTTAAATCTGATATTCGAAAGTTTGTGGAGGAATGTTTGGTTTGCCAGCAGAATAAAGTGGAAACAATTAAGACCCCAGGACTTCTACAACCTTTATCCATTCCAAGTCAACGTTGGGAGGAGATTTCAATGGATTTTATCACAAGTTTACCTAAGTCCAAAGGAAAGAGTGTCATCATGGTGGTAGTTGATAGACTTACCAAGTATGCACACTTTTGTGCATTATCTCATCCATTTAAAGCAAATATAGTTGCTACTACATTTATGGACACAATTCAAAAGCTACATGGAAGCCCAAGGTTATTGTGAGCGACAAAGATCCCATTTTTACTTGAAATTTTTGGACGGAGTTATTTTCTTGTTTGGGTACTCAATTAGCTCATAGCTCATCTTATCATCCTCAATCTGATGGTCAAAATGAGATAGTAAATAAATATTTGGAAGGATATATTCGTTGTTTTGTATCTGATAAACAAACACAATGGGTCAAGTGGTTACCTCTCGCTGAATGGTGGTATAACACTTCCTTCCATACTGCAGCAAAAATGACCCCATTTATGGCACTTTATGGATATCATCCACCATCCATCACATCATCTTTAAGGGAAAATTCGAAGGTTCAGGCAGTGGAAGATCACATCGAGCATCAGCAAGAAGTTCTCCAACTCTTAAAGGATAACCTGAATTTGGCACAAAATCGAATGAAACAACAGGCAGATCAACATCGCAGAGAGAGAAGTTTTGATGTAGGAGATTGGGTATTTTTACGGCTACAACCATACAAACAAATGTCCCTCAAGCAAGCAAAGAAGGATAATAAATTATAGCCAAAGTACTATGGTCCTTACAAGGTGTTGCAAAAGATTGGTACTATGGCATACAAATTGGAGCTTCCTGCTTCTTCGCGAGTACATCCAGTTTTCCATGTTTCATGCTTAAAGAAAGTTATAGGTGAAAATCTTCCAGTTCAAACAATATTGCCAGAACTTGATGAGGAAGGAAAAATCATATTGGAACCTGAAGCGGTCACGGAAACAAGAATTCGACAGCTATGGAATCGATCAATTTCAGAGTATCTCATCAAGTGGGAGAACTTACCCACTGAAGATTCTACATGGGAGGATGAGAATTTTATACAGAAGCACCCAAAGCTACTCAAGCATTTAGGACAACACTTTTTTGAAGGAGAGGGGCATGTTAGGTCCCTATATTACTAGTATAGTCCCTTATTGTTGTTAGTGTAACCCCCTTATTGTTATTATTGTACCCCTGTAACCCCCATATTTTTATTATTTTGCCCTTAAATTATTATTGTTAGGTCGGCTAGGATTACATTGTGGCCCCACTAGGATTACATTATGGCCCCATGGACTCCTATATATAGAAAGGAGGTTTTGTAAATTGTATCATCCAAGAATTGTTCATTTATGTAATGTATTGGAGGTTGCGCCCTCCAAGTGGCTTATTTCTAAGGCATTGATATCTCTTTTCTTCTATTTTTGGAGCTGGTTACACAACACAAATGTAGAGGATCAAAGAAGCTCCATCTTATTTATCATCAATTGCAACCATTACATTGATTCTCTAATCTAACTTCTCACTACCAACCTAAGATTACAAAATGAAGACTAAGATTCAAGATTACAAAACCAAGATCACAAATGAAGGAGATAACACTCCTATTTATACAAAAGCTATGATAACAAACTAATAAATGTAAATCCACTATTTCCTCCTTTGACCCACATATTTCTCAACCAATGGTGACACATAACCCTATCCTCCATGATCTCCTCCATGAGGTCCATGATCTCCTCAAATTCGAATTTGAACATAGAGTGCCACATAAAGATGCCTTGGAAGCTTCCTTTGTACCTACACATGTCAACAAAATCATTCTAATTGTTAGGTATAAGTATAACCATATTATTTTCTAAAGTTTAACCATAAATCCACTTAAAAATGTTAAGAATTAATAAACTTTGGAAAATCATAGTTATAACCCAATGATGAGGTAAATGTAATGATGTGGAGGTAGAATTAAGGTGACATGAAGGTAATATGGAAGTAATGTGAATGTTTTTGGTGAATAATGGAGTGAGAATAGGGACTATTTTGAGACTAAACATACCCCCAAACTGAAGGTATTTCATGTCCTCATGCAATCTATTACATTACTTTTTGATACTTGAGCTTTGGCTTAAACTTTGCATGATACTTAACTTTTGAAAAGTGTTTTTGATGAACTTCAACTTGGTTGGTTCTTGTGTTTCAACCATATTTTTTTTGTTGCATGAACTTTTGCAAAGTGTTTTTGATGAACTGCAACTTGGTTGGTTCTTATGTTACAAACATATTTTGTTTGTTGCATTCAATTTTAATGTATGATATTTTCATATTGATAATGTGAATTTTATTGCAGAGTATTTTTGCTAGAATGCATCATGGTTGGTTCTTGTGTGACAACCATGATTGTGTTGGCATCCAATTATCTTTTAAGTACTTTTTGAAAAGACATTCATATGCTCATGATGATGTAATAGTAAATATATTTTGAAAGTATGTGGGCTTTAAATGTGATATGAATGTTATATGAATGTGAATATATTCCCCCCCTCAACTGATGGTTTTGGAAATTTGACAAAATGACGAAAGGAAGTGAAGTTTTTCCAAAAAATTATCATTCTAACTTTTCAAGGAATTAAATGGTTAAAAGTTAGAAAATATCATACCTTAACTTACCCTTTCAAAAATGGATGGCAGTTGTGCATGTGTGGCTGCAAAAGTATGTTCATAGTCTTCTTTACTTGGTTGTGAAAATGGTGGATGAAATCGAAAAAGTGAATCATTTATTGTTGCTGCATCTGCTGCTAAATATGTTGTTGGATCTTCTGCTGAATGTTCGGAATTTGCTGCTAAATGCGGCTGAAAATGTATAAGGCTTGGAAGGTATACAAAATTCAGAATTTACACTTGCCCCCCTAGCCTTATTTATTAACTTTTCCTCAAGTCATTTACATCAAAAACTAAAAAGTAATGAAATTAATTCTGTGTCCTCTGCTACAAAATGATTGGTCTTCAAGTCTTCAACACTCATTGGCACAATTCTTGTCATGTGAATAAATGTTTCGGTGTCGAATATAACAATAAATTATTAACTTAGTGGCCATTAATGGATGCCACTAGTCAACATGAGAGCTCCCATCTTTAATCTGGATGAGAATCAAGATGCCCCGAACACATCTTTCTAAGTATGAATGAATTTGTTGTTGTCGAATACTTAGAAGATTGATGAACAAGGGACATTGATGTATTCCCTTTGTTTATCGGCATGATATCTTGCCCTTAAGGCATGCAAGCTTCAATTTGTTTCTAGAAAAATATTTAGACTCAAGGACTATGGACTCAATGGTGTATGGAAGCAAGGTTTTATTTGCAAGTGTAGGAAAAAGGAAACTGACTGTGAATATGTAAAGTGGACCAAAAGCTTGTAAATGAGCTTTGTTGGTTTTATTGGTGGGTTAGGATTGAAGAAAATGTAATTAAGTGTATGTCGTAATGGAAAATGGATAATGACTCTTTCCGGAAAAGAAAAATGGATTATGGCATGCAAACTCTCAAATATAGCAAATATGGTCCTTAATTTTGACTGCTTGCTAAAATAGCTGAGTTTGAGCAGTGTTGACCAACCACCTGTAGATGTAGAATTTAAGTGTGGATAGGTATTTCACCATCCTTGTAAATTTAAGAACAAACCCCAGCTCTTTGAATTTTTTTATTTGTCATGCAACATGTCAAACCGTTAAGCTATTACAGGAAGTTGCAAGAACTTGTAATTTTCTGGAAATTTCGTTTATGTTCATGGACTTGTTCTTTAGAATTTCTCATGAAATTAGTCTTTTGAAGACCAATTGTGCACACAATTAGTTTCCTTAATGATCACTTGATTAACCTATCTGTGAAAAAAACTTGGCAGAAAGAAAACATAAGTGTGTTCAAGAAGAAATGGCCAGTTCCTTCATGATTCTTACGCAAAAATTTTGTACCAAATAAAACAGATTAAGGACAATCAAAGTGTTGAAATAAACTCAATTCATGATATTAGTATCAATCCATTCTTAAAGAAATAACCATGAAAAGTAATTTTACTCCCTATTTGAAGTTGTGTTCTAGTTCTTTACACGAGCGCGACAGATTGTTCTGTCATACAGAAAGAAATGTCGGGGCCATGGAGAACTCTCTTCAGCTAGGTAAGCTACCCTTAGTGTACCATCTCTATTGATCATTCCTGTATGAAGTGACTCAAAAACAAATTAGCTCATTTTCAAGAATTGATGAAATTTCCATTTTTTAATTATTTGTCAAAGTTATACTAATCATGGATGAAAAGGGTGTCGCATCGTAATGTTGAGCCCTTTTGCATAAGCTTCTCATTTTGACCTACACATAACACCAATCTCATTTCACTTGTTAGTACATGCATCCTACTTTTGCCCACAAATTCACTTTAAAATGTATGACAATTCTAAAAACCCATTATACTTTTATTTCCCCCCTAACTAAAAATATTGCATGTCCTCATGCAATTTAGTCATTTTATGAATTTTGGGGAAGAAATAGTTGGTTTTATGAATTTTATGTGAGGCAAAGTTTTTTTTTTTTTTTAAGTGAAAACAATTTTTTTATTATGTTATTTTTCAAATAACAAAATTAAAAAGAAAAAAATATATATATTTTGTCATTGATGATTCGTGTTGATTTTTTTTGTAAACAACAAAATTAAAAAAAAACAAAGTTTTTTTCTAATTTATTATTAATGTTAATTTCTTTAATAATTTTTTTTTTGATATATTTTTTATTTTTTATTTATTTATTTATTTTTAAATAAAAAATTTAAAATGAAAAATTGTATTTTGTTATTTTTTATATATATATTTTTAAAAGGATGAAAATCTTTTTTATTATTTTTATTGTTTCTTTTGTTAATATATATATATATATATATATATATATATATATATATATATATATATATATATATATATATATTGTTTTTTTTTTAAATGAAAACTTAAAACTATGATGCTCCAAGATAAACAAACCTTCATCATGCCATATTAGCACAATTCCAAACACAAGATTAAGTTACCTCGGGCCTGAAATTTCGTCCACCAACTTGTCACGTTTCCTCCTGTATCGAACAAGATCTGAAGTTGACCAGAACTCATTCGATGGTTTACACCTGCGAACCTGTGGATTGTCTTATTTTGATCTGTGGTCCTTGTAGTTGAACTCCTATGAAAAATTGCACGCAGTATGAGCTGCAAACAATGATGAAATTATGACAATGTTGAAAATTCTATGAGAACTGTTTGTAATATCTTATCATCTTTTCTTGAGGGCTTCCAAGGGACAGAGCTAGTAGTCAAGACTCTATCACCATTTGACTGCATTGTATACACCTGTTGTAGAGGTAAATCCCCTTTGCAGACAGAGGCGATCCCTACTAGCCCAAGACACGAAAAGAGCCAGCCAAAAGAGCTGATCAAGTAGGAAAAGTCAAGAATCAATCGAAAGACAAGACAATACTCCAAGTGTTCAGTTCATAAACTAGACCGAAGATTGACTGAAGTAGCATTGATCTAGTTCGCTAATGCAAGCAAGAGCGTTTCGAAGGCTATCTGGCTAACTTCAAGCTCCGTCTGTAGTTTATAAAGCAAACAACAAGCTAACTCCCCAGCGGAGTCACCAATTTGTTATAGAGGTAAATCCCCTCTACGGACATAGGCGATCCCTACTAGCCCAGACCGGGTCTAGCAACAATCAAAACACGCTATGGTGCAAGTTCCTAACTACAATAAACCAAATTGCGAAGAAGGCCTACCTCAAGTCCAAAGCTGTCGTTTGTAGAGGAGATGATGCTCCTGTTTCCTTGCTCCAACAGATCACAATCCTCTCACTTGCTGCGATCGAACACTTGCACACACAAGAAGCACGACAAACACAAGCGTAAAACCCGATATATATGCAATTATGTATCAGTTAGAGAAGACACAACTCATGATCATAATAAACAATACGAGTGGAACCATAACCAATAGTCGCTTATCATTAATTCAACAAAGGAAAATACAACCTGGCTCTGACACTGAACCTTCCTTCGGCAGGTCGTCAGTGAAATACATCTTGGTAAAGCTTGTCGGGAATGGGGACAAGCCTCTCTCTTCGATCGTCAATCTTCTTGCTATGGATTTGGCACTATGAGGACTATCAAAGCTCTTGCGGCATTCTTTTCGCTATGAAGGCTCTTGGAGATTCTTGGAGACTCTTGGAGATTCTTGGAGACTAGCTTGCAAAGGAAAATGGCAAGCTTGTATAAATGGTGGAAGATTGACTTTAACCAACTCCTGAACTGGTCTCTAAGTTGAGTTGGGACGTTTGGCTCCGGATCTCCATGTAGAGGAAGTAGTTTTCCACCTCTCATGGAAGCTTCCTTGAGGATAGGGCCAATCCCATGATTGTAGGGATCCCAACTCCCCTTCCACCATCTATATAAGCTTGCCATTTTCCATAGCAAGCTAGTCTCCAAGAATCTCCAAGAGCCTTCATAGCCAAAAGAATGCTGCAAGAGATTTGATAGTCCTCATAGTGCCAAATCCATAGCAAGGAGATTGACGATTGAAGAGAGAGGCTTGTCCCCATTCTCGACAAGCTTTACCGAGACGTATTCCACTGACGACCTGTCGAAGGAAGGTTCAGCGTCATAGCCAGCTTGTATTTTCCTTTGTTGAATTAATGACAAGCGACTATTGGTTATGATTCCACTCGTATTGTTCATTATGATCATGAGTTGTGTATTCTTTGACTGATACATAATTGCATATATATTAGGTTTTATGCTTGTGTTTGTCGTGCTTCTTGTGTGTGCAGGTGTTCGATTGTAGCAAGTGAGAGGATTGTGATCTGTTGGAGCGAGGAAACGGGAGCATCATCTCCTCTACAAATGACAGCATTAGACTTGAGGTAGGCCTTCTTCGTGATTTGGTTTATTGCAGTTAGGAACTTGTGCCATAGCGTGTTTTGATTGTTGCTAGACCCGGTCTGGGCTAGTAGGGATCGCCTTTGTCCGCAGAGGGGATTTACCTCTACAACAACACCACAGTATAGTAGTAGAATATATGGATACTATTTGTAGAATATATGGATCCCTCTGCCACATTCCGCCCAGCACTTCATGAAATGCCAAAAGGAACTTTCACATGCAATTACATGAAGAAAATTAATTTCGATGCAGATGCCCCCTCCTATCCTAACCTCACGTTTTCCTGCAGAATGCAGCAACACAGGTCGTTGTTCTCGTTGTTCAATATCTCAACTTGATTGCCAATGTGGACAATGAGGGCATTGAGAGTGCATTTGGCGGTGACCCATTTCCCGTCTTTGAAGAGCTGAAGGTCGGGAACCATGTTATGCAGAACGAATGTGAGTGCGCTAATGTCGGTGTGAGCCTCCACTCCAAGAGTGAGTTTGGGTTGTGGATGAGCAGGAGGGATAGTAATTTACAGAAATGAAAGTGGAAATTTTAGCATTAATTCTAGTTGTTACCCAGCCACTCCAGGTTACGTTACACACATATCCGTTACTCTCTGCGCTCCTATACTTGAGCTGCTACCCTTGAATTGGTGGACACATCAACTCTCTTAAAATCAACTAGCTCTCTCATCTTGCAGCTACTGAAGCTGTGTGAATTTCTCATCCACGAATTCCTCCTGGAAGAGAGAATTAGTGAAATTAATGTAACGTTGTTGCATCTGTGAAACTTCCATAATTTATTTGCAATTGCATTTCCAGATTTTCACGACAATAGCGCCAAAATGTTTAGTCTAAAATGCAGATGCAAATTAGAGTTTCATTTACTATCAATTTAGGTAAGTAAACTTTGAGGATCATCCAAAATATATGGACTTAGAGACAAACTAAACTAAGCTAGGTGAAGAAATACCAAAGCTCCCTTACAGGAGGTTGTTCATTAGTATTTCTAATCATCTTAATCAAAAAACTATTTAAACTAATGAAATTAAAGCACTTAAACCTAATTCTGATTGATTGAATGAAATGTTAAAGCTCTCTTACAAGAGACTATTCATTTATATCTGAAGCATATAAATCAGAAACTTAAACTAATGAAATCAAACATTAAATAACAAATCATATTCATTGAAGGAAACATTAATACTTTCTTACGAAAGGTCATTCATTAATATTCCAAACATATGAACCTAATAATTTAATCTAATGAAATTCACAAACAAACATAAAATAAAAGCTTACTAAAATAAAAGTGTACTTGCTAGGCAATGGGGATCCTACCAAGGATTCACAAGCACACAAAAAGAAAAGTCAAATGTAGAGGATAAAAGAAGCTCCATCTTATTTATCATCAATTGCAACCATTACATTGATTCTCCATTCTAACTTCTCACTACCAACCGAAGATTACAAAATGAAGACTAAGATTCAAGATTACAAATGAAAAAGATAACACTCCTATTTATACAAAAGCTATGATAACAAACTCATAAATGTAAATCCACTATTTCCTCCTTTGACCCACATATTTCTCAACCAATGGTGACACATAACCCTATCCTCCATGATCTCCTCCATGAGGTCCATGATCTCCTCAAATTCGAATTTGAACATAGAGTGCCACATAAAGATGCCTTGGAAGCTTCCTTTGTACCTACACATGTCAAAAAACTCATTCTAATTGTTAGGTATAAGCATATTATTTTCTAAAGTTTACCATAAATCCACTTTAAAATGTTAAGAATTAATAAACTTTGGAAAAGCATAGTTATAACCCAATGATGAGGTAAATGCAATGATGTGAAGGTAGAATGAAGGTGACATGAAGGTAATATGGAAGTAATGTGAAGGTTTTTGGTGAATAATGGAGTGAGAATAGGGACTATTTTGAGACTAAATAGCCCTCGATTTTCAAATATTGTGTTGAGGCGGTTAAAAAGTGTCATCCTTGTCAAGTCTATACTCGGAAGATGCATGCTCATCCAGCTCCGCTCTTTCCTGCCATCACTATTGGTCCGTTCACAAAGTGGGGTATTGATTATACTACTTGTAGCCCACCTTCGGCTAAGGGTCATAAGTACATTATTGTAGTAGTGGACTACTTTACAAAATGGGTTGAGGCTATGCCTACTTTTGCGAATGATGGTGAGACAACAACCTTGTTTTTATTTAACCAAGTCATTTCTATATTTGGTATCCCAAAAGATATTGTCACTGACCATGGTAGTCATTTTCAGAACAGTATGATGGCTGAATTAGCTCTCAAATTGGGTTTTTGACAAGAGCATTCATCTCCTTATTATCCTCAGGGCAATGGGCATGTTGAAGCCACTAAAAAATCCTTGAATACTATCCTTCAATGGACAATTGATAAATCCATATCCAATTGGCATGTCATGTTGTACCCTACACTTTGGGCATACCAGATGTTTATTAAGACTGCAACTGATTTCACTATGTTTGAAATAGTTTATGGGTTGGAATATATATTTCCTATTGAATGCAAAATTCCTTCCCTTAAGCTGGCAGTTGAACTTCTTTCTGACACTTCTAGTCTCGAGGAATCCCTTGTACATCTAGAACATCTCGATGAGCAGCGCCGAGATGGAGCTACGATGAATAAGGTGCATACGAAATGAGTGAAGGTGCAGTACGATAAGGCAATCAAGATTATGTTTTTCTATGAAGATTACCTTGTCTTGGTTTATGCCCAAGAGAAGGATTCCTTGGGCATAGGCAAGTTAAAATCCATATGGTATGGCCCCTTTATTGTCAAGAAGGTCCTAAAAAAGGGAGCTTATTCCTTTGTTTATTTTGATGCAAAAAAGCTAGTGGTGCCCATAAATGGGCTCTATCTAAAGAAGTATTATGCCTAGGCTTTGGCCTCGCATTTTTTGTTGTTGTATATATTTTATTTTTTTACATGTATTTTTTTTTTTAATTTTTGGTGTGACTTTGATGATTTTGATCTACTTTGGCAAGTATTGTTGGATGAGATGAGTCATTTTAGCTTTGCCAATGGTGCTAGTAGACATACCCAGAACCTGGCTTCCGGGACTTGGGTAATTCACTATCCATCCGGTCAGTTGTTAGTCTCAGGGGGCATATGATTTGGTCATGCTTCAAACAATGTGGTAGAATACACTGCAGTGGTCAACCTACTCTCGAAGGCAATATCTCTTGGTGTTGATTCGTTAGTATTTTACTTGGATTCACAACTAGTGGTTCCACAATTAAAAAACACCTATTGTGTTAGAGACCCATTTTTGCATTTGTTATTTTTTAGAGTGTTTTTGTTACAACATTCATTTAAATTTATTACATTCATTCATATTCCTCCATCTAATAATTGGTTAACAAACTCATTATCTAATCAAGCACTTGATTGGCACATTAATCATTCAATACTTAAAAAATATCAAAAACATCATTCATCATGGTACATTTGGGACAATCACATCATATAAAATTTCTATATATATATATATATATATATATATATATATCTTAGTGTTAAAAATATACAAAATTTGGGCTTATTCCTGATAATTTCTATCATAAAAAATAATAATATAGTCATCCGATCAAATATATATCTATCCCTGAGGGACCTGACCAACATTTATGTTTCGGTAAAACACAATAGAAATAGCTACACAGTGGAATAACCACACCCAATCTCGTGTTACTCCAATCACCCTCATTTGGATAGCCTCAGGAAGATACCCTATAGTTTTCGTGGGTACTTGGCGAGTTAAACTCTCCAAGTTTCTTTGGATGGCATGGAGGTTCCTTCCTGGGTCTTCAGCATCATCCACCACTCCTCTACAATGCTTATGTCTTGGGTATCCCTCAAGTCTAAATGGTCCCATATTTGCATTGTGATCATTGAAATTTTGTAAGTCATATTATCCTATCAAAAACATTTTTCATTTTGCATATAATTTGCAAAATTTTAAAAATTACATAATAAAAAATCATTGTGTGATCTTACCAATTGCACCCCATGCTACTCTAGGTTGAAGAACCAAATTTTTATATGCTCTAAAATACATCCCAGCATAGGGATAATCCTCTATTGAGATAACCTGTTCTCCCCACCAATGGAAGAACTTATCATCTCATGTAGTGCAGGGAACCTCACTTCTCCCCAGTCTCTTCATCAAGTATTCCCATCTAGCTATCCTCGGATCTCTTAGGCTACTGATGGTGGAGATGTTCTTGGGAGGAAGCCCTCAGATGCTCTCAAAGAAGAATGTCAGCATAATAGTACCATATCCAAAGTGTTTTGTCATTACCTGCCAGATAAAATTCAATTGTTTCTTCATATTTTCCAATAAGGCTATGCACCAATCATAGAGGTGGGTCAAGAAATCCACTGCTAGACTCATGTGAGTGCGTGAGGCCTGGTGAAGGGATGTTGACCCTGCCACTCTACCATTAGTGAAAAGAAGGATTTTCATGTACAAGTATCGTACATATTTGATTGGGATATGTGTCCCCACCTTCTTTGCACCATCTACATAGTATACTTGGACATAGTCATCTACATTAAGCCCTCCAGTGGGCTTACCATGAAAATCAACTGGTTCTACCCTCTGGGAAAGTCCAATGATAAAATAGATGTCTTCCAACTCCATCCTCATTGACATTTGATCAATCATAAAGCAGTCTTCATTTGGTTCCCAATAATTGACCAACATCTCGAGCAATTGAGTATTGGTTTTCATATTTGGCATTTTGAAAAATTTTAATAAACTGTAACTCCGAATGATATCCAAAAATTACTAGTCCTACATGACTTCATTATCTATTTCACTGTGTTGTCTTTATCTCTAGCTGATAGTCATACTGAACAATTTCATCCATTTACCCATTAGATATCAATTTTTGAATTCTGATATGTGCATACGCAACTTCATTTGGACACAGTCGCATCTATACGCGAGTTCCTCATGATTAACCCACATATACGTAGATGGTTTCAAGAAAAATATATTTCATGCGGTCAAAAATCTAAAAAAATTCTTGAAATGATAAATAAATTGACAAACAGGCTGAGTATGAGGCTTACCTGACTGGTTTGAGTTGATCGGTGGCCGGTTGCTCCGTTTGTAAGAAGGGGTTTTTTTTCTCCAGAGCTCTTTTTCCACTTCTGTACTGCACAAATGACTAGAATGTGACTCAAAATTCTTACTTAGGCCCAAAATTTGAAAAAAATTTGCAAATTTCGTTTGTGTCTATATTTTGAATTTTCTTAAAGTTGTTTAAACTTTTGGATTGTAAGTGTTGGGAAAAGTTATTTTCAGGTACATTCTGTTGATTTTGAGATATTTCCACTTTTTTCTTCAGATACATGACCACTGACCCATCATGGCAGGTATTTGATTCTAAACTGGCATATAGGTTAGGGAATTCACTTTCCATTTCACTTTTTCATACTAGCCTCCATTCTGATCACTTGCCATAAGGTCGACCCCATCATGTCATGACTATTTAACCAATTTCACTCGTCGATTTTTTAAATCATGACTTGGTGGTAGAGCCATCCTTTACATGGGCTTCCTAGTTAGTTCCTCACTAGCATTTGTCGCCCATGCTACAATCTGTGTAGGCTCGGGAGTCCTCTTTAGTCCCTCCATCACTTATGCGTTGAAGCTTCATTCTTCTTCTCCTTCTATATATTTATTCTGTCAATATACCTTCGAGGCTCCCATTATTGTCGAGTTGTATTGCTACATTGCATATTGACCACTTGTTTATCTTGGCCTTTAGCCGACTTCATTTGGACTCATGTTTAAGCCCTCTTTTGACCATGTATTTTTGCACAAGTTAATCATGCAATCACTTAGCCTTCGCAACTTGACACCTTTACCCATGGATGGAACATCCCTTTAAGTGTCACTTAACATTTTTCACCATCTTGCATTGAGCATAGGATTATTACCATCCCAGGAACTAGTGCATTTGTTTATAGAGACTCATTCTATCCATTGTACTATAGGAATTCTTTTATTCTTTTTCAGGATTTGAAATATGGAAAAGAGAAATTTTTTTTTTTGAAAAAGAGTGGGAATGTGACAATACTTTCATACTTGATGGCAACTACAGTGTTAGTTATGTCACCCTTAAACAAAGCACAAAAAAAATAAGTATTTTTCCATTTGGGATGGTTTTAGTTTTTTACTTATGAAAAGCCATAACCTTTTTATTGAGTCAGTACTCCCTCGGTTGGTTATGTCTTCCAATCAGATGGAGGGTTTTTTTATGCCTCCTGCATGACAAACTTATACAAATTTATCATTTGCTACCATAGTCAAAATGAGTTGTGCTTTTTTTCAAGGGAATTTAACTTGAGTCGGGCTTTCTACGGTGTCTCTTGACTCATTTTTCAGTCGGCCATCCCAGTTTTTCATTATCTCGTTCTATTACATCAGCTATTTGGTCCTTTGCTCGTGTCGGTTTGAGAAGGTATCCATTTACTTCTTGTTGGCGGGTTTGTCTCTTATCAAATTTGACATATTTCTCTGAGATTAAGCCTAGGGCCGCACCCTACCCCTATTTACATCATTGATAGGTGACCTTGTGCTCAACATCATGGGTCTTTTCCCATATGTGTTGGTGGAAAAAATATTAATATCGAAGTTGAGATAGTCGATGCAATCTTAGACTATAACCTTCTATTGGGGCGGAACTAGATCTCTGATATGGATGCCAATGCATCCTCATTATTTTGTATTGTTTTTTTCCCTCACGAAAGGATAATTGTCACAGTTGACCAACTGGATTATTCTCCTGTAGATACGAATGCATATTCTGACTCAACCATTCCTTTGGTGAAGGATACCAAGCAACCTATTGAGAATCTGGGGGTTGGAATGTACACTTCCTTGATGGTTACTTTTGATCTTCTACCTCCTTCGGTTCATATCAATGTTATTTCATCCTATAGGGTTCCTATTTGAAGAGATTTCTTCATAACTCATTATTTTCATACCCTTGGACCTTACATTAGAAGAAGGTCAAGTGGGTGGAATGACATTTCCTATGTCTACAACTGAGATTGCTTATAGCTTTATTGTTGACTCTGCAGATTCCATTTTGGTTTCTATTTCACTGGAGGAATTGGATGGATATGTGGCTCTGGCTTGGACTCTCAGTTCATCTTTGGCTTAGGATTGTCTTGATACCACTCTTCCATCTGAAGAGGCCATCCTTGAAGCAATGATTAGTGTAGAGAGACTGTGGGATGATTTGCATAATCGGTCTTATTTTGTACCGGACTTGCACGAAGTTGAATAAATTTTCCCTAGCCATCAGTCTTCTAGTCCTGTTCACCTAGTCCTAAACCCTTTAGCACCAACATATGTTTTTGTTGAAGGGAAAATGGCTGTCATTTCTCCTACTACCCCGGTGAACATATCTATAGATCCCAACATCATAGAGAATGTCTTCATTGGAGCCGAGTATTCCCCTGAAGAAATTCAAACTTACACCAATCTCATTCGAGAATTTTGAGATGTGTTTTCTTGGTCTTATGAGGAAATTCCTAGTATAGATTCATCTATTGTCCAACATGAGATCAAGATCTACGAAAATGATAAGCCTATCAGGCAAAAACTTTGTCCAGTTAACCCTAGGAAGGTAGCATCTATCAAATCTGAGGTGGAGAAGCTACTTAAGGTAGGTTTTATTTACCCCATTCATTTAATTGAGTGGGTTTCAAATCCAGTTCCTGTAGACAAGAAAAAAGGAATGGTTTGAGTTTGCATCGATTTTTGGGACTTAAATAAAGCATGTCCTAATGATAATTACCCCACATCTTTTATAGATCAGATCATCGATGAGTGTGTGGGAAATGATATTTTCTCCTTCATGGATGGTTTCTACGGATATAATCAAATCACTATCCATCCTGAATATCATCATAAGATTATGTTTATTTGTCCCTGGGGTACCTTTGCCTGCAAGAAGATGCCTTTTGGCCTCAAAAACGCTGGAGCTACTTTTCAGCGGGCCATGTCTTACGCCTTCCATGACATCAAACATATTATCGAGGCATATTTGGATGATTTAGCTACTTTTTCTCGTAAGATAATTGACCATCCTTCTCACCTCCATCAATTTTTTGAACGATGTCGATATTAAAAAATCCAATCAAACCCGAAAAAGTGTGTTTTTGCTGTCACATCCTATCGGTTGTTGAGATTCATCGCGTCTACATAAGGGACTTGAGTAGAGCCCTTCAAGGTTGAGGAAATACTTCAGTTGCCTCCCCCATCTTCAATTCGTCAACTTCAAAGTCTACAAGGAAAAGTTAATTTCCTGTGGAGATTCATCTTAAAATATGCCGAGATTACAAAGGGATTTATGAGATTATTAAAGAAAGGAGTTCCATTCTTTTGGGATGACTTTGCTCAACACTCCTTCAATGCTTTGAAAAAAGCATTGACCTCTGCTCTGCTAATTCCACCCGATTATAGCAGGGACTTCCTCTTTTATCTCGCAGCTGTAGAATCTACCATTGGTATGGTTTTGGTTGGGGAAGATGATGCCCTTTCTGAGCATGTCATATACTACCTTAGTCAAGGCTTGGTAGGTCTTGAGCTCCATTATTCTCCAATAGAGAAACTTGCTTTAGCAATTTTTCATGTTGTTCAAGGGCTCAGACATTATATTCTCCTTCACAAAACTTATTTTTGGGCAGCAGTCAATCCATTTATGTTTTTTCTCAGTAGGCGAGTGATTGGGGGCAAATACAATTGATGGATTGTGATTTTTCAGGCATTTGATCTTGATTTTATATCTACCAAGTCTAAGAAGTCATTATTTTTTGCGGAATTGATTTCTGAGTTTCCTTGTGGAAAAGAGATTGTTTATGATGAATCATTTACTGATGAACATCTTTTTCTCATTTCTTCACAGGATCCTTGGTATGGGGATCTCATATTTTATCTCCATACTATGAAGTTTCCCTCAAATTTTTCGAAAGATGAGTGCCAAAAGTTACGTCACTTAGCTAAAAGTTATTTGATTATTGGTGACACTTTATATCTTCACGGGGTTGATTCAATCCTTAGACGCTGCTTAACTCTCGAAGAAGCTGAGGTTGTGCTAAATGATTGCCACAATGGAGCTTGTAGTGGTCATTTATCTGGGCTTGCTACAACCCAAAAACTCTTGCATGCAGGATATTTTTGGCCTTCGATTTTCAAAGATTATATGGAATCGATCAAAAGTGTCATCCATGTCAGGTTTATACTCAAAGATGCATGCTCATTCACCTCCGCTCTTTCCTGTCGTCACTGTTGGTCCCTTTACAAAGTGGGGTATTGATTATACTACTTGTAACCCACCTTCAGCTAAAGGTCACAAGTACATTATTGTAGCCGTAGACTACTTCACAAAGTGGGTTGAGGCTATGCCTACTTTTGGGAATGACGGTGAGACAACAACTATGTTCCTCTTCAATCAAGTAATTTCTCACTTTGGTATCCCTAAAGAGATTGTCACTAACCATGAAAGTCACTTTCAAAACAACATGATGGTTGAGTTGGCTCTGAAATTAGGTTTCCAGCGGGAGCATTCATCTCCTTATTATCCTCAAACCAATGGACAAGTTGAAGCTGTGAACAAATCCTTCAAGACAATTCTTCAATGGACCATTGATAAAGCCAGATCCAATTGGCATATTATGATATATCCTGCACTTTGGGCATACTGGATGTCAGTCAAAACTTCAACCGGTTTTACTCTGTTTCAACTGGCTTACAGGTTGGAATCTATATTTCCTATTGAATGCGAAATTCCCTCTCTTAAGTTAGATGTTGAGCTTCTTCCTGAAACTTTCAGTCTCAAAGAATGCTTTCATCATTTGGAACATATCGATGAGTAGCGTCGAGATGCAGCTACAATGAATGAGGCACATAAGAAATGGGTAAAGGTTTAGTATGATAAGGCGGTCAAACCTAGGGTTTTCTCTAAAGGTGACATTGTCTTGGTTTATGCCCAAGATAAGGATGCCTTGGGGGCAGGCAAGGTCAAATCTATGTGGTATGGCCCCTTTATCGTAAAAAAGGTCCTGAAGAAAGGAGCCTATGCCTTGATTGACTTTTATGGAAAGGAGTTGGTAGAGCCCAGAAATGGGCTCTATTTGAAAAAGTATTATGCCTAGGCTTAGGCCTAGCATCTTGATTTGTTGTATATATTTTGTTTTTTGTACATATCTGAGTTTCATTTTTTGGTGTTGTTTTGATGAATTTGATCTGCTTTGGCAGGTAATATTGGATGACATGAGTCACTTTTATTTCACCAATGGTTCTAGTAGACATACCTAGAACTTGGATTCCACGGCTTGGGTACTCCATTATCCATTTGGTCAGTTGTTAGTTTCAAGAAGTGTCTGCATTGGTCCTGCTTCGAATAACATAGCAGAATACACTGCAGTGGTCAATCTACTCTTAGGGGCAATATCTTTGGGTGTTGATTCGTTAGTAGTCTTCTTGGATTCACAGTTGGTGTCTTCACAGTTGAACAACACATATCATGTCCAAGACCCATTTTTACATCGATTGTTTTTTAGGATACATTTGTTACAATGATCATTTCAATTAATCACATTCATTCATATTCCTCGGGCTGAAAATTGGATCGCAGATTTATTAGCTAATCAAGCAATTGATTGGCATATTAATCATTCAATACTTTAACAAAAAATATATCAAATACATCATTCATTATCATACATTTGCGTCATCACATCTCATATATATATATATATATATATATATATATATATATATATATATATATATATATATATATATATATATCAGAGTGTTCAAAAATATACAAAATATGGACCATCATGTCCTACAAAATTGGGGCTTATGCCCGATCATGTCTATCATCAAAAAATATTACAGTCATCCAATCATATCTATAATCTACTCCTGAGGTCCCTACCCAAAATCTATGTTCCTATAGAACACAATGGATATCGCTACACGGTGGAATAACCGCACCCAGTTTCGTGGTACTCCTAACACCCATCTTTGGACAGCCTTCCGTAGGTCCTCTATAGCGACCATAGGCACTTGGCGAGTTAAGCTCTCCAAGTTCCTTTGTACTACACGGAGTGTCCTTCTAGGGTCTTTAGCATCTACCACACCTCTACGGCGCTTGTGCCTTGAGTACCCTCCGGACTGACTGGTCTCATGTTTACATCATGATCAGCATAATTTTGTAAGTCATTTAGTCCAATCAAAAACATTTTTTCATTTTTTTTATTTTGAAAAAATCATAAAAAAATCATATATTCAAAAATTAAAAAATGCAATCTCATTGATTGTGCCCCATGTTGCACCGGGTGGCAGGACTAGATCTGGATCTACACGAATGTCCATCCCAGCATAGGGATAATCTTCCACTACGCTGACTTGTTCTTCCCACCATTGGAAGAACTCATCATCCCAAGTGGTCTAGGGAACTTCGCTTCACCCTAATATCTTCATCAGATCTGCCCATCGGGCTATCTTGGATCTCTCGAGATGTTGATAGTTGAGGTGACCTTGGGCCAAAGCTATAGGACTCTCTCTTGAAGAATGTCAGCAATATTGTACCATACCCAAAGCTTTTATTCTTTCCTTTCCGGATTGAAGTCAATTTTTTTTTCATATTGCTCAGCAAGGTTGTGCACCAATCAAACAGATGAATTAGGCATTCCACTACTATGCTCATTTGTGTCTGTGAAGCCTAATTTTGCTGATTTTGAGATTTTCCTAGTTTTCTTTCAGATCCATGACCATTGACCTATCATGGTAGGTATCTAATTTAGTACTAGCATATAGGTTAGGGAATTCACTTTTCGTTGCATCTTTTCATACTAGCCTCTATTATGATCACTTTCCATATGGTCGATCCCATCATGTCATGAGTACTTAACCCATTTCACTAGCCGATTTCTTAATCATTATTTGGTGGTACAACCATCCTTTACATTTTTTTCCCATGCTGCAATTTATGTAGGCTCAAAGGTCCTCTTTAGTCCTGCCATGCCTTATGCATTGAAGCTTCATTCTCCTCCTTCTTTTTTATCATTATTCTAGCCATTTACCCTAGAGGCTCCCTTATGTTGTCGAGTTGTATTACTACATTGCATATTGAATACTTGTTTATCTTGGCCTTTAGCCAGCTTCATTTGGACTCATGTTTAAACCATCTTTTGACCATGTCTTTTTGTACAAGTTAACCTTGCAATCACTTAGCTTCTACAACTTGACACCTTTACCCATGGATGGAACATTCCTTTGAGTGTCACTTACCAGTTTTCACCACCTTGCATTGAGCATAGGATTGTTCTTATCCCAGGAACTAGTGCATCTATTTCATGATGCTCGTTCTATCCACTGTACTATAGAATTATTTTATTCTTTTTCAGGCTTTGAATATGAAAAAGAAAAAAAAATTAAATATTTGAAAAAGAGTGGGAATGGGATATTACTTCCATATTTGATGCAACTACAGTTTCAGTTGTGTCACCCTTGAACAAAGCACAAAAAGTTAAGTCTTTTCTCCATTTGGGATGGTTTTAGATTTTTACTTAGGAGAAGCCATAACCTTGTTTCATGAGTCAGTTCTCCCCTAGTTGGTTATCTCTTCCAATCATATGGAGGGTTTTTTTATGCCTCCTGCATGAAAAACTTATACAAAGTTATCATTTGCTACCATAGTCAACATGAGTCATGTTTTTTTTCAAGGGAAGTTAACCTGAGTTGACCTTTCTGCGGTGTCCCTTGACTCATTTTTTAGTCGGCCTTCCCGGTCTTGTTAGTATCTTGTTCTATCACATCAAATATTTGATCATTTTCTCATGCTGGTTTGAGAAGGTCTCCACTGACTTCTTGCTGGTGGGTCTATCTCTTATCGACTACGACATATTGCTCTGAGAGTAAACCTAGAGCCGCACCCTAGCCCTATTTACATCATTGATAGGTAACCTTATGCTCAACATTTGATCATCATCATGGGTCTTTGAATGAATGGTTTCCCTTGTGATCTACTTCAGCTTACATTATCACACATGGGATTCGTGCAGTACCTTGATTTCCATTTGACCCTATCGGTGGATATCTTGCCTCTTTGTCAGCTTTCATTATTGGTTGGTTCAAAGGGTTTCTGTCGTGCGCTAGCTTCATCTTGTGCATGTTGGAAACGTACTTCGGGTTGGTTACTTCACTTTAATTCATATGATTCCTTCCAAATATTGGCCTCTGGGTTACACTCGTGCCAGACTGAGGTGGGATGCCTTAATGCCTTCCTTCTAGTAGATCTTTTCCCATCGACTTCGACTCATTGCTCTAGGAATAAGGTCTAGAGTCCTTTGGTCAGTACTTTAGGGTTTGCATTCATCTATGGTAGAATCTTCACTATCGATAGTGAGGATACATTATTTCCTCCTAATTGATAGATTCTTTCAAGTGTTCGACTTCAACTCATTTATTCGCACTTGCTAGATTATATTGGGGCACCTTGACACTCATTATCATTATCGGTGGGTTGTCTCGCATTTTTTAACAGTATACATCAATGACTGGTAATCAAACAATTTCTCACATGGTTGAATTTAGATCATTTATTCCCATTGTGTAGAATTGTGCCATGGTGATCGATGAATACCTCAAGTTTGCATCAACATGTTTTGGTTCACTTTGAAAGCTCCTTCAATTTTCTGCCAGTGACACCATCCACCCTTATATGTTGCAGTTTCATCACAACATCTTATATGTTGGCTCCCAAGTTGTTTGTTGTACCATTTGTTCCACCACATATGATTTGGTACTTGGATTTCAGTTGTGACTTTTTGTGATTAGATATCTATTGTAGCATCATTGATCTGTCTTCTATATGTGATACTTGGACCTAATTTTGACTTGTACTTCTGAGCAGAGATAAGATGATTCACTATGTACTTTACATTTTAGCTATACTTGTATACATATTGGATCTTATTTGTACTTCATATTCGGACATCCTTTTCTTTCACTGGGTATGGCCACCTTAGACATGAGCTATCTTTCTGATCTCTCTCACTAGTTTTTTGGCAAGTTGAAATCTTGTGAAGTCCTCTCTAGTCATCGCAAGGCTCTTTCTATGCACATAATACATTTCGATCATCATGTACCCTTTCTGAACTCATATATTAGGGGGCATATGTTATAGAATCATTTATCATCATCATATATTTGATGACTTATGCATTGGCCTTGGGCAACCCTTCCCTTCATACTTGGACATATTTCTCAAAAAACAGTTTCTTAAAACCCATATGCGACTCTACCCAGACGATTCCGTGTACACACGTGAGTCCATACATAGAGAACCGTGTATGCCTTTTTAAACATTAGAATATATAATTTCCCTATTTGAGAGTCGGGGTTTACGATTGTTCCTGTAACTTAACTACTCCAGCCCGTGGCCTAACTGTTCCCAACTGCAAAAAACTAATTTGAGGGAGTATAAAAACCCCTCAAGGGAATGGCCTAAGGGGGGAAGAGAGAGGGAAATATAGATATTATATGTTGTTGGAGCCCTATCCAAGTCTGATATATTCCCTGTGCCTCCTGCACTTCCCAAATATTTTTAGGAAACCCTTGCTTCCTTGATATGTTCACTCACCCTATGTGACATCCATTGTGCACTATTCTTGGAAGAAATCTTGAGAGGCTAGGGCTAGATGGATCCAAAGGACAGTATGCTTGAAGGCCGTGGAAGATTTTAGGTGATCTCTCCACATTTTTTTACTGTACATGTCATTAATAATAGAAGCGCAATCTTGTTCCTGATGTTTACAGGTTGACAATATTTTATACATGTGTAATGATCTTAAATTTTTCATTTAATATTGCTTTTATGGGAGTATGCATGATTCTCACTAACATATAGAACATATATATGATGTAAAACTAGGATTTTGTGCTTTTTATTTGCTGTTTTACATATTTCAGAGCACAAAGAGTTGCAGGGGGTTTGCACCCCGCGAGATCTACTACAACCAAAGGATATCTGGGTAAGGTCTGCAACCTGTAATTTCTAGTTTAAAGCATATAAGTTGGTTAAGTGAGTCCTTATTTTAATGACATGCCCATAATCTATGAAGGTTTATCAACCCAAGACCTTAGGGTAACATTACCCAAAACAGGTAGCGCTACCAAAATAATTTATCAGCGAGGAAGTAGAGGATTTGAACTAGTTCCACCTACACAAGAAGAAATGGTAGGGTCATTTACCCGATATCCAGAGTTCTTTGGAAAAGGGAATGATGATGTAGAACAACATTGGTATCTATGCGAAGCAATCTGGAGAACTCGCCCAACGCCAGATGTTGTTAAATTGATTGATTTCCAAACAACACTCAGGGAAAGAGCATTGCATTGGTTCATCAAATAGTCCGAGGTACACCAAAATCTAGCCGTAGATGACATTAAAAGAAAATTTTTACAATATTTTAAGCTCCCACAGACTAACCAACAAGGGCTATCAAAACTATGGGAGATCAAGAAGAAAGAAGGAGAGACCGCTTGGGACTTAATGAGAAGATATAAGGATGCAATCGGGAAACTAAAATTACCCAATAGGCCTGGATCATCAACGTGACTGGTTCATTAAGGCCCTTTTACCTCTTACCAAAATGTCATTGACCCAGCAGAAGATTGATACACTCCAAGACGTGCTAGAACAGGTGATGAAAATTGAAGCAATGGTCGGCTACCCACAGGAATTTAGGGGAGGGGTAACCACCCAGGAACCTTCCATACTGGGCTTGCAACACCAAATCACAAGTCTAATAGAGAAGCTCAAGGATATGCTACTGGCACAGCCAGCACGGCCCAAATTATGGTGCACACATTGCTTTCTAGAAGGACATTCAGTCTCTGAGTGTCCTAGGTCACGCAAAACCACTGTTAGAAAATCAGTAGCAATACGGCAAGGGATGTCACCAGTGGGAGGAGTCACGCAAATAAATACGCAAGGAATGTACCATGGGAAATAAAATTTCCATGGATTTCTGAAACAACAAAAATGACTCCAAACGAATATTGTGAAATATGAAAAGGAGTTGGTCACCCTCCACATCTGTGCCCCATATTGCAGAAGTACTCAAACGTCTTGAATAATTTCTATTGTGAATTTTGTGCTTCAATGACACATCACATAGATTAGTGTAGAGCCTTATATGCACTGGCAGATAGGTTGGACAGATCCTCCTACAGGGTAAATGTTGTGAAACTAGCTCCAAAAAGAGAAGAAAAGAGATATCAATGCCTTAGAAATAAGCCACTTCGAGGGGGAAACCTCCAATACAATACATAAATGAAAAATTCTTGGATGATTCAAATTACAAAACCTCCTTTCTATATATAGGAGTCCATGGGGCCACAATGTAATCCTAATGGGATGACAATGTAATCCTATACGACCTAACAATAATAATTTAAGGGCACAATAATAACAATATGGGGGTTACAAGGGTACAAAAATAACAATAAGGGGGTTACATTAACAAAAATAAGGGAATATACTAGTAATATAGGGGCCTAGCATGCCCCTCTCCTTCAAAAAAGTGTTGTCCTCAATGCTTGAGTAGCTCTAGGTGCTTATGTATAAAATTCTCATCCTCCCTTGTAGAATTTTCAGTGGGTAAGTTCTTCCACTTGATGAGATACTCTGAAATTTATTAATTCCATAGCTATCAAGTTCTTGTTTCCGTGACCGCTTCAGGTTCCAATATGATTTTCCTTCCTCATCAAGTTCTGGAAATATTGCTTGAACTGGAAGATTTTCACCTATAACCTTCTTTAAGCATGAAACATGGAAAATGGGATGCACTCATGAAGAAGCAGGAAGCTCCAATTTGCATGCCATAGTACCAATATTTTGCAACACCTTGTAAGGACCATAGTACTTTGGCGATAATTTATTATCCTTCTTGTTAGCCACCTATAAAATTTTGACAAGAAAATAGGTGGCTAAATAATTTCCTGAGCCTTCAAGAAATACATTTCCTCTAAAAAAATATCATTCTTGAAGCCTCTGTGTGCCCTTTTCTTTTGAAAAATATCTTCACTACTGTTTCCATCAAAAAAACCTCACTGTCTGTGAAAAAAATTATGCTCAGAAAGCCTCTATTTGCCCCTTTGTATCCCTGCAAAATTCCCATTTTAACCCCTTTTTTCCTTCTCTAAGTTTCCCCTTTTGACCCCCAAAATCCCTTACCTAGTCCTCTAATTCATCAAATTCCTCCTTTTAAACCATGTAAATCCCTTCATTTGGTGAGAAAATCCCTTTTTTCCCCTACCAGAACCCTTGTTTAGCCTTAAAAAAATGTTGTTTTTAGGCCAAAAAACCCATTTCTTATCATATAACAGGCTAAGCCCCTTTTGGCCCAACCCCTAACCACTTCCCCTCCATGAAACCGAGCGCCAAGACTAGGTGCTAAATCTTAAAGAGCTTATCGCAATCAGAGGTTGGAAGGGAGCGTGTTTTCTTTGTAAAATGAAAATCTCCTGATGCGATGGTGTTTTGTTCTGCAGGCCACGAATGTAATATCCACCATTGATCTATCAAGATCTAACGGTCCAACACAAATCACATCACTCCCATCATCCTATTTCATTACCCCTCTGATGCAATGTTAGCCGTTGATCTGTATAGATCTAACGGCCATCGCACCACCACGCCAATCGCCAATCGAAATTTCTTAATGCGCCACTTTCTGTCTCCCTGATTGGTCGATCCCCAATTGGATCCTGGCCATTGAATCCACAAGAACCAACAGCCAGGATTTGATCTCACTCTGCCCCATATTCCTTAATTGGCCATTCCCGATCCAATCGTGGCGTTGATCTTCTGTCGATCTGACGGTCCACACACAATCGCTTCATCAACCCATCGGAGTTTTGGCCCCTGCCTTCTCTGATTGCGATTAGATCGTAGTTGTCCATCTTATTTGATCCGACGGTCAGGTTTTCTCCCGCTCATTCATTTAGCCCTTTTGCCTCCTCCTCATATTTAAATCTCCATCGCTGATTGCCTGAGATCCGACGACCAGGATTACTCCCGCCCATTAACTAGGTCCCTCTGAATTTGCTTTCCCTCCTCAGATCTCAACTATTTATTTCATGGATCTGACGGCTCACATTCAAACCGCCTTTGACTTGTCCCCACTTTACCAACCACGCATCTCCCTGCATCGTGCTCCATCTTGCACCGTTAGATCTCACAACCCCAGATCCAACGGTCAGCATACATATCGCATTTTTTCTTTGTCCGAGGTTTAACAGTTTGAAATCACGTGATATGGGTGCTTTTATTTTTCCACGTGTCAAGTGGCGGACCATACCGCATGATTTTGGATAAATTTCAAAACCACTCCATCCCAACATGAAAACAACTGTTTTTCCCCTAGAAACCACTTCCCCATTTCTGCTCCCGAAAGCCCATCTGAAGCTCCAGACCATTGATCTGTATAGATCAACGGCCCTCATTCGATCACGCGTTTCATTCATATTTTTCCATCGCGCTACCACAGAGTTTCATCAGAGCATCTCCACCATTGATCTCCTCCTGAGATCTAACGGTCCATATTCAATCACCCTCTGCCCATGTCGGTCCCACCATTCACACCTGATTTCATTCATTTTATGCATTTTTTTTTGTAATCCCCCAAAAGGTAAAAATTTAGTGTTCACACTAAGATTTATTTATATTGCCTACCCTTATAAAGGAAATCCTCTCGGTGAATCACAACCTTCGATCATCATTAGTCCATCTAATCTAACGGCCCAGAAGCATTTTTTCATCAGGCCACCATCAGATTAGATTTTCACCATTTCACATCATTTTTCAGCCATTTTCCACTGCATCCACCGCATTCATCTCTATCGCGCTGCCATTCTCACAATCTTCCACTACATCCACCACCACCCCCGCATGGATTTTGTAACATTGTTTGTGTCTTTTTGCAGGGTTACAGACGGTGAAAACCATTATTTTCTACACAGTCACTGTTAGTGACATAGTAGCGCCGATGAAGTTTTATCAGAGCCAGAGATTGTAGGAAGACTCCTGAGAGGGTTTTTAAATGCATATTTTATCCAAATCACATGTGTTAACTTCGTTTAAAATCTCCAACACCCTAAGCCCTACAAATTCACAGACAGAGATAGTCGATGAAGCGGAAAAGAGTATTAGTAATAGATTAAAGAGTTTTAAAGCCTGTAATTGAAGATTTTTCAATGATTAAAGGGTGAATGTACCATATTGAAGACCTTGCGATTAACTTAGAAGGCTTAATGAGGCCTAAAGCATAGAAAACAATCTTATCAATGTCTCACATCAGCATAAGGTTCTTTCTCAAGAAAGGACAAGCCCCATACTGTTTTTTATGTTTCATCGAGTTCCTAAGAAGATATACACCCTAACAGAAAGTCCTAATGTTGCCAAAGAATTTTTTATGTAGTATGGCAGGCCTGAAGGTCATTTATCTACCATTTCTCATCACTAGAGTACTAAAGAGTACTACAGTTGAAAAGTACATCAAAGAACATACTCGGAGTTACTATCAGCCTGTCGAAGACCACTCTTTCACCAAAAGAGTACTGAAGATCAATGCATGGATATTAAAACAAAATGGGCCTCGAGCCACTCTTCTCCCTCTATTTTAATGTTTCATTCAAATTTACATCTACCTCCTTTGCCTGTCTTTCAACTGTAAGAACTCAGGAAAAACACATTGTAAAGGTTGTTGGTTGTTGAACGGATAACTGTGTATTGTAAGATGTTTCTTTTGAGATATATTTCTATGTGTAAAGTTGTAAAATAGGCTAAGGAGATGATTTCAAACTGAATATCAAGCTGTTGGACAATGTTGTATATGAATGGTGTTTCTCTTTAATATGACAAGCACATTTCTTTGGATCCTGATTTAAAGCAGCGGTGAAGTGTTCTACCTTTGTCTCTGTTTTCTTTCTATAACTCATTACATTTCATTTCTCTGCTAAGAATCAGAAATTTGTCTTAGGATATACCCTTGCATGGTACCCTAATGCTCCTGCTCTTCTTATCTTAGATTTTTTCTACTGATTGTGTTATCTGAGAACTAATTCAAGTTAATTTAACCAGTGTAGTAGCTATTATTCACTGCTAACTGATGTATGAATTTATGAATCTGTTCTTATATGTTCTTGTCTGGTTTTAATTGAAAGAATTGGGATAATAGGAGTTTAGAATGTTGATTCTGTATCACTAGGGTCTTTTTCAATCAATTAAACCTTTCTAAGTTCCATTAAGTTGAATGCCGAAGCATTGAAAGTTCAAAGCCTTTCTCTGATCTCAGTTTTCACCTTTGTGTTTAAATCTTCAATGTTTCCTTGGTCTAAAGAGTTAGCCTTTTAGGGGTTGGATCATAGGTGTTTAATGGCATGCCCTGTCCCTAGATCTGTTTCCTAGTGGTCACCTTGGAGGTTTCCTTGTCATTCACCTTCCTTCCTTACCATTTCATACCAAACTATCATCTTTAAAGATCCTTTGTTTTATATGAATAGCCCAATTGAAAGCCTTGGATACTGAATAGAAAGTAAACCCTTTTATGACTCCATTTCCCAATGGTCTCGAGTGTTCCCTAAAGTATCTCTCCTTTGCCTAAAATCCTCTTTTCTCACTCTTTATCTTGTATTGAACCCTTCCTTCATGTTTCCCAACAACCAAACAAACAAACAAAACAAACCTTGCGCCCTATAACTAGCCTAATACCTTGAAACCGAACTTCAAAGACATATACCTATACCTTTATAGAGAGATCCCTCTCTGGACCCAGGAGGGCTAGATCTTGAGGTCCCAAAGTGGTTCTGATGTTCTCTTATCTTTTGGTAGAGCCAAACCTGCCAAAACATAGGAAACCCAACATAATGGCGACTTCGCTGGGGAATTTTGAGTTAAAATCACCTTTAAACACTTCTAAGAAACTCAAAGAAGACCATAGTAGCATTAGTTTGGTGGTTAATCACTGTGGTGGACAGAAACCTTCCTGAAACATCCCAAACCTTCCACTTGGAGACTCCATAGTTATCTAATGACTAAAAGACTCCACTGGTGATCAGTAGGCCTGCCGATTATCATGGTTTTCACAAGACTCCATTGGGAGACCAAATTGCATTACAACATTAGCCATATTAGAAGAAACAAGTAGGATTAAGCTTCTTTTTTAGAGACAGGCATACTGGATTCAAGAACAATATATACAAGACCTTATCCTAACCCAAACCCACCTGAAATAGTTGACAACCCTGAGAGCATCCTCAGGAAATCTCCTACACCTAGAAAGCCAACTATTTCCAAACATATCCATAGAGCTAACTCTGCACCAGAAAACTTTACAGCTCTACCAGTCACTCTTTTTGATGTAGACTCACAAAGTAGTTTACCAAGAACTAAGTCATTCAGTGCTCTAGACCAGTCAGACCTTGAGCTTCCTGTTTCACCATCTCACAGTGGTCAACACATTAGGGATAAAGAGACCCATCCATCTACACCTTCGGATATTCATTTCATTCAAAAATTGGGGCTCTATCATCCTAAATCAGCTCAACAGAGTGTTTTTGGTCCTATTATTCCTGTCATCCACATACTTGCTGCTCAAGTCAACCCTTTACCTCCTCAAAACATCATTCTGGTAGCATGGTATGCCCCCTTAGTGTTACCACAGCCTCTAGTTCCTTTACCCAACGATTATCAGTCAAAAATCCTACATTTCACTGCAAAAGAGTCTACCACAGCTCAACACCATATAGATAGGATGGAAAATTCCTTTGACTATATGGAGATAGATGATGAGACAGTCAAGATGAGAATCTTTGCCCAGAGTTTAGGAAGAGATGTGAAGAAGTGGTTTAAGGGCCTACCTCCTAAGAGTATCCATGATCTTCCCTCTTTATATCAATCCTTCATAAACAAATGGGAAGTCAAGACCAACCCTCTCCAAATCTTAGCAAAATATAAGAACCTTAAAAGAAATGTAGGAGAGAGTGTCCATGAATATTCTACAAGGTTTAACAAGGTTTACAACGCCCTTCCTCCACACATGAAACCTCCCCAAGGAATGGATTTAGTGAAATATCCTGAACGCTTTGATGCTGACATGGCCTACCAGCTTAGGGAGAGAGATTACAACACATTGGAAGATATACAAAAAGGAGCAGTGAATGTAGAAGCTAACCTGATTGAAAAGAGAGCTAGAATGAGGTCTGAGAAAAAGGTAACATATAGGGATGGAACATCAACTTCCACCTCTGATCCCAAGTATGATAACCTAGCCAAAAACATGGAGAGACTAGGAAAAATGGTGGAAAATTTGACTGTCCAAGTCAGTAACCAGAACATAAACCAAAATCATAACCAAAACCAGAACTTTAGGAGAAACAACCCTCCTAACATACAAAGAGACTCTAATCAACAATTCATCCCCCCATTTCAAGAGAACTTCCTTGATGAGGATGAGGGGATAATAGAAGAGTCCGAGGGAACTACAATAAACATGGTGGAAATAGACAACTCAATCCACAACTGTTCCACAGAAGACAATCAAACCTCACACTCACATTGGGATGGGGAAAGGTTAGAATCTGAGGATTATAGGCTAGGATTTGAAAATGCCATCATGCAGGTCAGAGAATAGTATGAGCTTAGAAGAAAAAAGAGCTTAGACACTTCCAAACCAATAGCTTCTGAGATTACCATTAAGAAAAGGCCTGAGAAAACTCCTAAGGTGACTGCTGAAAGCAACAAATCAGCAACTAAGAGTTGTGGGAAGAACAAAGAAAAAGACAGCCAAATTACTGATAAACAAAGTCAACCAACCAGCAGCACTAGTACTGCAGCTAGTGTTCCTGATAAAACAACTTCAAACACTGTACATAGTGAGATTCAACAAACTGATTCTGCCACTAATGTAGTTGCTTACAAAATAGAGTTGAGTCTTACAAAGAGTCAATCTCCCTTCAATTTGGAGAGTGATATTGATAAAATTAAAATTTTTGTCCCACTCTCTGAGTTGGCCACTGAGGATGTATATAAAGGCCAAATTTTGAAAGCTTTAAATCTAGGTGAAAATAGTGACACTTTCAATCTAAGTGATGATCAACCAGCCCTTCTGTTTGGTCCAAATATAGAAGGGAAGTTTCAGGAAGGGGTAGTACCTCATTTCTATATCAGCCTCAATATCCATGACAAGATTCTTCACAATGCAATGCATGACTCTGGGGCATCACACAACCTAATGCCTAAGGTAGTTATGGAGAAGTTAGGCCTAGAGATAACCTGACCTTATAAGGATTTGTATTCATTTGACTCTAGCAGAGTAAAGTGCCTTGGCCTAATCAAATATTTGTGTGTGAACCTAACCGAGATTCCAGCCAAATGCATGGTTATGGATGTGGTGGTGGCAGATGTGCCACCTAAATATGGCATGCTGTTGTCGAGGTCATGGGGATCCAAGCTGCAAGGTACAATGCAAATGGATGGGTCTTATGCCACGATCCATGTCTTTAGCCAGCTTAGGAGACTGTATAGAGAGGCAAAAATGAAGTTCATGGTCAGTAGCCCTGAAAAACCTGAAAATTCACCTTTGTACTCTATACACATGGATCTGGACTCCTTTATCCTTTGCAACAATGAATCCATAGACAAACTAGAGCTAGAGAACAGAGATGCAAACAATAGGGTAGATCCCATCGATTTTAACATAATGGCCACTCTAGACATAGAAGAAAATGAAGAAGAAACCTTTGGACAGTGCACTGAATCCAAAACTCAAAGTGAACGAGAACAAGATTACAAACAACTGACTAGTCATCCCTCTGAACTCCATACTCATCACGAAGAACAAAACACTCCACACCATAGTGCAGACCCCATATTACAGCATAAAAGTGAAACCAAGGTTAGGGAGGAAAATGATGATAACCCTGAAAACGATCCCTTGTGGAGAATGAATTTCGATGGGTCTTGCACTAGAAAGAATGCAGGAGCTGGAGTGTGGTTACATAACACTGAGAGCGACTATGCTGAGATTCATGCCTTCAAACTAGAATTCAAATGTATAAACAATATCGAAAAATACGAGGCCCTGATCCTTAGCTTGAATCTATTGAAAAAAATAGGAGCCTGAAGGATAGTTGTACATGGAGACTCTAATTTAATCATAAAACAAGTGAACGGATAGTATACAACGAAGCACCCTAGATTGAGAGCGTACAAGAATGATGCGATGGATTTACTGAAAAACTTTGTAGAATACGAACTAGTGTTTGTTCCTAGGAGTCATAACATCGTGGCAAATGGGTTAGCCTGCATAGCTAGTTCATATCATGAAGCACCTAGTGACAAACAAATAATCATTTAGACGAAATATAGACTTGCAGTGCCAGATAATGAAAAATATTGGCAGGTTTTTGAGGGCGACAAGAAGATAGAGGATTTCCTAATCGGCAGGAATGGGTTTGAGTTCTCTAATTCAGACTCTAAATCCGATGCGAGCTGCATGAGTGAAGATCCCCCGGATGAAGAAAGATCACCACATAACGTAGAAATAAACATGTTAACTGAACAACTTGGAAATCAAACCAAAGAACATAAGAACGCAGAAAGAGAATAAATAGAGGTATTGCAGTCAAAAGATAAGAATATACCCAGAGGGTTGGCACCTTTAGAGGACCTTTTTGATTTTGACGACATAGCGAATAAACCCACTATAGAACACTCAGAATCCGATGTCAAGGAATGAAACATAGGCACTGAAGGTAAACCTAAGATGATTCAATTGGCTAAGTCCTTGCCCGCAGACATGAAAAGGAAATATATTGACTTATTTAAAGAATTCCTTGATGTGTTTGCCTGGAGCTATGAGGACTTAAAAGCCTATGATATGAAGATTATCCAGCACAAGATCCCCTTGAAAGAAAACCAAAAACCCTTTAGACAGAAACTTCACAGAATTAACCCGAAACAACTATCTCTAGTCGAAAAGGAAATCAAGAAGATGTATGAGGCAGGAATTATAGTGCCTGTGAGTTTCTCCGATTGGGTTTCCAACCTTGTAGCTGTGAGGAAAAAGACATGTGAGATCAGACTATGTATTGATTTCAAAAACCTTAACAGAGCTTCACTTAAAGACAATTACCCCTTACCAAAGATGGAACACATCCTACAGAGGGTAGTTGGCTCAAAAAGGATCTCCCTGTTAGACATTTTTTCAAGCTATAACCAAGTTTTATTACTCCCAGAAGACCAACTCAAGATAGCTTTCACCACTCCATGGGGCACCTTTATGTACGTAAAAATGCCTTTTTGACTAATGAATGCTGGTGCAACCTTCAAACAAGCAATGGACATAGCCTTTTCTAAGGAAATGGGGCACTTCATTGTCATCTATCTAGATGACATAACAATCTATTCCAAGATTGATGAGGAGCACCTAAAACATGTGAGAAGAGTGTTTGAAAAATGTAGAAGGTTCGGTCTGTCTTTAAATCCCAGGAAGACTGTGTTCGAGCTTCAAGAAGGTAAGCTTCTTAGCCATATTATATCAGAGAAGAGAATTAATATAGACCCGCAAAGAGTTGAGGGAATACTTCAAATTAGTCACCCGAGAAACATAAAATAATTGCAGTCCTTTATTGGAAAAATTAACTTCTTAAGGAGGTTTATTCCCAACTTAGCTGAGCACCTCAAAGATATGACAAACATGCTGAAAAAATATGTAGGAGTTAAGTGGACTGTAGAGGCTAAAAAATATTTTGAATTAGTTAAACTTGCACTCACCTAGGCACCTGTCTTAATCAACCCTGACTTTTCAAAATATTTCTTGATATTCTCCTTTGCCTCCGAGCATACAGTGGCTGCAATCCTACTGCAGAAAAATCCAGAGGGAATGGAACAGCCTATTTCTTTCTTCAGAAAATCTCTGAGGGATGCACCCTTAAAATATAACATAATGGAAAAACAGGCCTATGCCTTGGTAAAGGCCTTGAAAGACTTTAGGGTGTATATACTGCATTCTCACATCATTGCCTATGTGCCAAACATAGTGGTAAAAGACATTTTGTCCTTATATCCTGATGGAAAAAGGGGAAAATGGATTGCTGTAATATTAGAGTATGACCTGGAAATAAAACCCACAAAACTGATCAAAGGTCAAGGCTTAGCTCAAATAATTGTTTAATCTAACTTGCAAGACCTTGACATAAACATGGTGGATGCCTTGGATGAACATGAAGGATTGCCTGATCCTAAAGTTGAAGAAAAATTTCAAAATTCTCCTTGGTATTCTAATATCATGTATGTACTCACAAACCTCAATGCCCCTCCTGATTTATGAAAGACTAAGGCTATATTCCTAAAGTTAAAAGCCAAAAACTATTGCATATTGAATGAATGTTTATACTGGAAAAATGCAAATGGTTTGATGCTTAAATGTCTGCCTGAAACTGAAGTAGAGGGGATTAAATAGGAGTTCCATGCAGGAGAGTTTGGAGGCCACTTAAACTGGAAAGCCACTGCTAACAAAATACTCAGAGCTGGCTATTACTGGCCTACACTTTTCAGTCACATCCACAAAATGATAATTTCCTGCCATAAGTGCCAGATTTTTGAAGGCAAAAGGAAGCTCCTCCCTTTACCATTACAACCTATAACTGTTGAAGCTCCCTTTCAATAGTGGAGCCTAGATTCATAGGGGAAATACACCCTGCATATTTTGCACAACACAAGTGGATCCTTACAGCCACTGACTAATTCACAAAATGGATAGAGGCCATCCCTTCTAGGAATGCCACAGATTATGTCATCATTAAGTTCCTAGAAGACCACATCCTCTCTAGATTTGGCTGCCCTAGAAAGATAATCACTGACAAAGATGCTGCTTTTGGATCCAAGAAAATGATTGATTTTTGTCGCATGTATCAGATAGCACTCAGTCATTCAACTGCTTATTACCCATAAGGTAATGGGTTAGCTGAATCATCAAACAAGAGCTTGGTGACCATTATCAAAAAGCTACTTGAGGAGAATAAAAATCATGGCATAACAAGTTAGTGCATGCTTTGTGGGCTGACAGGCTAACAACGAAGAAATCCATTGGAATGTCACCATATCAGCTTGTTTATGGAACAGAGGTAGTTTTTCTCACCAGCCTAGGGGTACCAGTGATTAAACTAGTCCAAGAGATTTAGACAGAGGAGGACAGTATGGTAAGGAGGATAAATCAAACAATACATCTCCAACAGACAAGAGAAGAGGTCTATAACAGAGCTCTAAAAGTACAAGAAAACATAAATAAGTTGTTTGACAAAAGAAAAAAAGCTTGTGACTTCATAATTGGAGATAAGGTTCTAAAGTGGGACTCTAGGAGAGAAGACAAAGGAAAGCATGGCAAATTTGACAGTTTGTGGCAGGGTCCTTACATAATCCAATCCACCATTGGTCCAAATGCCTGTTTTCTACAAGAGCTAGATGGTATAGATCTGTTTGGGGGTCCTATCAATGGCAGGATGCTCAAGCACTACTACTGCTAATTTCCAGTTTACAGTTTTCATTTCCATTGTAAATACCATTTTTGTGTTTGTTTTCAAACAAAAGAGAAAAATTTTCAAAAAAGAGAGAAAGAAAGGTTCAGACATGTTTAAAACTTGAACCTCTGAAGTGAAAAAGATTGGCTCTAATATGATCAAAACCTGAGCCAAAGGAAGTAAAGAAACTGGTTCTAATACGCTCAAAATCTGAACTAGAAAAGAAGAAACAAGAATCAGCTCTAACAAACCCAAAACCAGAGCTGAAGTGAAGAATAAAGTGACTCTAACAAGCTCAAAACTTGAGTCACAAAGGAAAGAAAGATGCTTCAAAGCTTCAAGATTTCAAGCCTTCAAAATTTTGTTTTCAAGTTTCTGCAATTTCAGTTCATGTGCAGCTATCTTTATGCCATGGATCCACAGTAAACTAGACTATCTAATACTGGTTTGACTATTTTTAAATTTCTGTTGTAGAATGTAGAGAAAGAAATATGCTAGACAGTTTAATCCTAGCAGATATTAGTGTAGGTAGAGAAACTATGAGGCCACCAGTTTAATCTGGTCTCATGGAGGAATAAGGGTAGAATTAGATTAGTTTTTTCCTACTTTCAATAAAAAAAAATGATGAAGAAGGTATACAAATTCAAATGCACCTCGAAGAAAAAATGGTAGGACTGTAGGATGGGTAGGTAGATTGTTTGGGGAATGTTTTCTGCTGATTAATATCCATCATGTTTGTAGCAGCTGAATCAAAGAAGAAATATGGTTCAAAGATCAGGCATCTGGCCTACTTCCCAAAGAATATTTCTGAAGTTCTTGACACCTTCAAGAAGATGCCATCCCCATGTGGAGCCACTGTTAGCCACCTATAAATTTTTGACAAGCAAACAGGTGGCTAAATATTTTCCTGAGCCTTCAAGAAATACATTTCCTTTGAAAACATATCATTCTTGAAGCCTCTGTGTGCCCTTTTCTTTTGAAAAATATCTTCACTGTTGTTTCCATAAAAAAAACCTCACTATCTGTGAAAAAATTTATGGTCAGAATGCCTCTATTTGCCCCTTTGTATCCCTGAAAAATTCCCATTTTAACCCCTTTTTTCCTTCTCTAAGTTTCCCCTTTTGACCCCCAAAATCCCTTACCTAGTCCTCTAATTCATCAAATTCCTCCTTTTAAACCATGTAAATCCCTTCATTTGGTGAGAAAATCCCTTTTTTCCCTACTTGAACCCCTGTTTAGCCTTAAAAAATGTTGTTTTTAGGCTAAAAAACCCATTTCTTATCATATAACAGGCTAAGCCCCTTTCAACCCAGCCCCTAACAACTTCTCCTCCATGAAACCTAGTGCCAAGACCAGGTGGTAAACTGTAAAGAGCTTATCGCAATCAAAGGTTGGAAGGAAGCGTGTTTTCTTTGTAAAATGAAAATCTCCCGATGCGATGGTGTTTTGTTCTGTAGGCTGTGGATGAAATATCCACCATTGATCTGTCAAGATCTAATGGTCCAACACAAATCGCATCACGCCCATCAGCCTATTGCATTACCCCTTCGATGCAATGTCAGCCGTTGATCTATATAGATCTAACGGCCATTGCACCACCGTGCCAATCGCCGATCGGAAGTTCTTAATGCGCTACTTTCTGTCTCCCCGATTGGATCCTGGCCATTGAATCCACAAGAAAAAATGGCCAGGATTTGATCTCACTCCGCCCTGTATTCCCCGATTGGCCATTCTCGATCCAATCGCAGCCGTCGATCTTCCCGCCGATCCGATGGTCCACACGCAATCGCTTCATCAACCCATCGGAGTTTTGGCCCCTGCCTTCTCCGATTGTGATTAGATCATAGCTGCCCATCTTATTTGATCCGATGGTCAGGTTTTCTCCCGCTCATTCATTTATCCCTTTGGCCTTTGCTTCATCTTTAAATCTCCACCGTTGATCACCTGAGATCCGATGACCAGGATTACTCCTGCCCATTAACCAGGTCCCTCTGCCTTTGCTTTCCATCCTTAGATCTCAGTTGTTCATTTCATAGGTCTGATGGCTCACATTCAAACTGCCTTTGACTTGTCCCCACTTGACCAACTGCACATCTCCCTACATCGCGCTCCGTCCTGCACCATTAGATCTCATAGCCCCAGATCCAACGGTCAACATACATATCGCGTTTTTTCTTCGTTTGAAGTTTAACAGTTCGAAATCACACAATATGGGTGGATTTATTTTTCCATGTGTCGAGCGGCGAACCATATCACGTGATTTTGGAAAAATTTCAAAACCACTCCATCCCAACGCAAAAATAGTTGTTTTTCCCTTGGAAACCACTTCCCCATTTCCATTCCTGAAAGCCCATCTGAAGCTCCCAATCATTGATCCGTATAGATCAATGAGCCTCATTCAATCACACATTTCATTCATATTTGTCCATCACGCTACCACAGAGTTTCATCAGAGCATCTCCACCGTTGATCTCCTCATGAGATCTAACGGTCCATATTCAATTGCCCTCCGCCCATGCTGGTCCCACCATTCACGCTTGATTTCATTCATTTTATGCATTTTTCTTTGTAATCCGCCCAAAGGTAAAATTTTAGTGTTTACACTAAGGTTTATTTATATTGCCTAACCTTCTAAAGGCAATCCTTCTAGTGAATCACAACCATCGATCATCATTAGTCCATCTAATATAACGGCCCAGAAGCGTTTTTCATCAGGCCACCATCAGATTAGATTTTCACCATTTCACAACATTTTTCATCCATTTTCCACTGCATCCATCGCATTCATCTTTGTTGCGCTGCCATTCTCACAATATTCCACTGCATCCACCACTACCCCCGCATGGATTTCGTAACATTTTTTGTGTCTTTGTGCAGGGTTACAGATGGTGAAATCCGTTCTTTTCTACACAGTCACTGTTAGTGACACAGTAGCACCGATGAAGTTTTATCAGAGCCAGAGATTTCAGGAAGACTCCTGAGAGGGTTTTTAAATGCATATTTTATCCAAATCAGGAGTGTTAAATCCATTTAAAACCTCCAGCACCCTAAGCCCTGAAAATTCACAGACAGAGACACTCGATGAAGTGGCAAAGAGTATCAGTAATGGATTAAAGAGTTTTAAAGCCTGTAATTGAAGATTTTTCAATGATTAAAGGGCGAATGTACCATATTGAAGACCTTGCGATTAACACGGAAGGCCTAGTGAGGCCTAAAGCACAGAAAACAATCTTATTAGTGTCTCACATCAGCAGAAGGTTCTTTCTCGAGAAAGGACAAGCCCCATACTATCTTTTATGTTTCATCGAGTTCCTGAGAAGATTTACACCCTGACAGAAAGTCCTAATGTTGCCAGAGCATTTGTTATGCAATATGGCAGGCCTGAAGGTCATTTAACTGCCATTTCTCATCACCAGAGTACTACAGAGTACTACAGCCAAAAAGTACATCAAAGAACATACCTGGAGTTACTATCAGCCTATCGAAGACCACTCTTTCACCAAAAGAGTACTGAAGATCAATGCATGGATATTAAAATAGAATGGACCTTGAGCCACTCTTCTCCCTCTATTTTAATGTTTCATTCAAAGTTACATCTACCTCCTTTGCCTCTCTTTCAGCTATAATAACTCAAGAAAAACACATTGTAAAGGTTGTTGGTTGTTGATCTGATAACTGTGTATTGTAAATTGTTTCTTTTGAGATATAGTTCTATGTGTAAAGTTGTAAAATAGGCTAAGCAGATGATTTCAGACTGAATATCAAGCTGTTGGAAAATGTTGTATATGACTGGTGTTTCTCTTTAATATGACAAGCACATTTCTTTGGATCCTGATTTAAAGCAACGGTGAAGTGTTCTACCTTTGTCTCTGTTTTCCTTCTGTAACTCATTACATTTCATTTCTCTGCTAAGAATAAGAAATCTGGCTTAGGATATACCCTCGCATGGTACCCTAATGCTCCTGCTCTTCTTATCTTAGATTTTTTCTACTAATTGTGCTATCTGAGAACTAATTCAAGTTAATTTAACTAGTGTAGCAGTTGTTATTCACTGCTAACTGATGTATGAATTTATGAATCTGTTCTTAGATGTTCTTGTCTGGTTTTAATTGAAAGAATTGGGATACTGGGAGTTTAGAATGTTGATTCTATCTCACTAGGGTCTTTTTCAATCAATTGAACCTTTCTAAGTTCCCTTAAGTTGAATGTCGAAGCATTAAAAGTTAAAAGCCTTTCTCTGATCTCAGGTTTCACCTTTGTGTTTAAATATTCAATGTTTCATTGGTCTAAAGAGTTAGCCTTTTAGGGGTTGGATCATAGGTGTTTAATGGCATGCCCTGTCCCTAGATCTGCTTCCTAAGTGGTCACCTTGGAGGTTTCCTTGTCATTCACCTTCCTTCCTTACCATTTCATACCACACTATCATCTTTAAATATCCTCTGTTTTAGATGACTAGCCCAATTGAAAGCCTTGGATACTGAATAGCAAGTAAACCCTTTTATGACTCCATTTCCCACTGGTCTCGAGTGTTCCCTGAAGTATCTCTCCTTTGCCTAAAATTATCTTTTCTCACTCTTTATCTTGTATTGAACCCTTCCTTCATGTTTCCCAACAACCAAACAAACAAACAAAACAAACCTTGCGCCCTATAACTAGCCTAATACGTTGAAAACGAACTTCAAAGACATATACCTTTGCCTTTATAGAGAGATCCCTCTCTGGACCCAGGAGGGCTAGATCTTGAGGTCCCAAAGTGGTTCTGATGTTGTCTTATCTTTTGATAGAGCCAAACCTGCCAAAACATAGGAAACCCAACACTTCTTAGCTTGCTTGAGGGACATTTATTTGTATGGTTGTAGCCGTAAAAATACCCAGTCTCCTACATCAAAACTTCTCTCACTGCGATGTTGATCTGCCTATTGTTTCATTCGAATTTATGCCAAATTTAGGTTGTCCTTTAAGAGTTGGAGAACTTCTTATTGATGCTCGATATGATCTTCCACTGCTTGAACCTTTGAATTTTCTCTTAAATATGATGTGATGGATGGCGGATGATATCCATAAAGTGCCATAAATTGGGTCATTTTTGTTACAGTATGGAAGGAAGTGTTATACCGCCATTTAGCTAGAGGTAACCACTCGAACCATTGCGTTTGTTTATCAGATACAAAACAACGAAGATATCCTTCCAAAAATTTATTTACTATCTCAATTTGACCATCGGATTGAGGATGATAAGATGAACTATGAGCTAATTGAGTACCCAAACAGGAAAATAACTCCGTCCAAAAATTTCCAGTAAAAATGGGATCTCTATCACTCACAATAACCCTTGGGTTTCCATGTAGCTTTTGAATTGTGTCCATAAATGTAGTAGAAATTGTACTTGCTTTAAATGGATGAGATAATGCACAAAAGTGTGCATACTTGGTAATTCTATCAACTACCACCATGATGACACTCTTTCCTTTGGACTTAGGTAAACCTATGATAAAATCCATTGAAATCTCCTCCCAAAGTTGACTTGGAATGGATAAAGGTTGTAGAAGACCCAGGGTCTTAATTGTCTCAACTTTATTCTGCTGGCAAACCAAACATTCCACCACAAACTTTTGAATATCAGATTTAAGGCCATACCAAAAATATTCTTTCTTCACCCTGTGGTAAGTTTTTAAAAATCTAGAGTGTCCTCCTAAAGGAGAAGTGTGCAATTCCAAAAGAACATTTTGTTTTAGTTGGGAATTCTTACAAAGATATAAGTGATCTTTGTACCATAATGAATCATTTTTCCACCTAAATGTATCAGATGTACTAGGATCTTGCTACAAATTTTTAATGAGTTTCAACACTTCTTCATCCTTCTTCCATTCATCTCTTGCTTCGGTTATCCAATCTGGTTGGATAATAGAAATGGCACAAAGCAATGCTTCCACCTCTTCATTCTTTCTTGAGAGTGCATCTGCAACAACATTTAGCTTCCCTTTTTTGTATATTATTTCAAAGTCATAATCCAACATCTTTGTGACCCATTTTTTCTTCTCTTCTGAAGATAGTCTTTGTTCTAAAAAGTGTTTAAGACTATCATGATCAGTTTTTACCTTGAAGTGTCTTCCCATTAGGTAACTTCTCCATTTCTTTAGTGCATGTAGTATTGCTAACATTTCCTTCTCATAAATAGGTTTTTGTAAATACTTTCCTTTGATTGGAAAAATTTCAAAAGCAATGGGTCTTCCTTCTTGAAATAAAACAACACCAATTCCATTTCCTGAGGCATCACATTCCACAATAAAGGTTTTTGTGAAGTCTGGCGTAGCTAAGACTGGTGCTAGGCACATTGCCTCTTTAAGATGTTCCAAGGCCTTAGTTGCTTCAGGAGTCCATGAAAATGCATCTTTCTTCAATAATGTTGTTAGAGGTGCTGCTATTCTCCCATAATTCTTAAAAAACTTTCGATAATACCCTTTTAACCCGAGAAATCTTCGCAACTGCTTTATGGTTGTGGAGACTTTCCATTCCTTAATGGCTTTAATTTTGTTAGGGTCTACCTTAACACCCTCGTGAGATACAATATGACCCACATATTCCACCTCTTATACTCCAAAGAAACATTTGGATGTTTTTACATATAATTGTTTCTCCTACAATAGTTTGAGCACACTGTCAAGATGGTTAACATGATCCTTCCAAGACCTGTTGTAGATTAGTATATCATAAAAAAATACTAGCACAAAATTTCTAAGGAAGGGTTTGAAAATGGAATTCATCAACCCTTGAAATGTAGAAGGTGCATTGGTAAGGCCAAAAGGCATGAAAAAAAATTCATAATGACCCTCATGAGTTCGAAATGTTGTTTTCGGTATATCTTCAGTCTTCATTCTAATTTGATGATACCCTGAACGAAGATCCAATTTGGTAAAATAAATTGCTCCATGTAATTCATCTAATAATTCATCAATCATAGGAATGATAAATTTATCTTTAATGGTGAACTTATTGAGCTCCCTATAATCCGGACACATGTGCCATGATCCATCCTTCTTGTGTACCAATACTACAGGAGCAGAGAAAGAACTTTGACTAGGTTGAATTATACCCGCCTCTAACATTTTTGCAATCATACGTTCAATTTCGCTCTTTTGGACATAAGGATATCTATAAGGCCTGATGTTTGGAGGAAAACTTCTTGGAATCAAATGAATAGCATGATCATGATCACGAATAGCTGGGAGTCCTTTTGGAGTTTCAAAAACCTTGGAATGATTGTCCAAGACTTTTTGGAGATCTACAGAAATAGATGATTTTGATGTTGGAACTTCTAGTGAGCATGATTGTGCAATTATGCCTCGTTGTTATTTCTTTAGAAGCTTTGTCATGACGTTAGAGCTTATTATCTTTCCCAGCTTCCCTGCAATACCCCGTAATTTGACTTCCTTTCCTTTCTGAATTTTTTTTTAAGAAAAGTTCTTGAAAATTAAAATCTACCGTCCCCAAAGATTGTAACCATTGTACTCATAGTACAACATCAACACCTTCCATAGGAATGGAAAGCATTGGACTATTCAATACATATTCCCCCATGGTTAGCTTGATATTATGGCATTTTCCAGAGCAATTTATAGTTCCTCCATTTGCAACCATCACTTGCTATTGTGGTGCTGGGTATAGGAAACAATTCAATTCCTTGGCTACCTTACAATGAATAAAATTATGGGTATTACCTAAATCAATCAACACTATTACCTTTTTCTTCTTGATATGTCCTTTTATCTTGAGAGTTTGAGGAGTGGTAATTCCTTCCAGTGCATTACACGATATGGTCGGACTCATTTCTTCCTCTTCTTGGGTTGGTTCCTGGTGTATATCCTCTTCTTGTTCATTTTCTTCTTCCTCTTCACAATCTATGTAAAATAATTTCTTCTCAGCACACTTATGACCTTTAGTGTATTTTCTATCACAACTATAACAAATCCCTTTTGCTCTTTTTTCTTCCAATTGTTGTGGTGTCAACCTTATAGGTTGTGGAAATCTTGGAGTAGCAACACTTCCCTCTTTATAGAAGTGAGTGGTAGGCTTCCTTGTCGCCATAATTTTACATTCAATTTTTCTTGCCAACCTGAATGCCTTCTCCAATGAATCAGGTTTCAAAATGTGAACTTCATGTTAGATGTTATCCTTTAATGTACCTATGAAGAGATCAATCCTGTGTTCCTATGGAATATCAGTTACCCTTATATTCAATTTTTGGAAGTACTCAATGTGCTTCCCCATTAAACCCTTTTGTTTGAGATTTATCAATTGGCTAAAGAAGGTGTTGCTATTTGTATCCTCATAATGTTCTATCATTTCCTCCATAAAAATTGACCAAGTGACAATTTTTTTACGGGAGCAAAGCCATCGATACCATACAAATTTATTTTGTTCTAAATGTAAAGTTGCAATGCGTACCTTTTGTGTGTTTTGCACATTATGGAGATCAAAATATTGCTCCATCTGTAGTATCCATGTTACATGATCCTTTCCACCAAACTTCCTCATATCCATTTTTGGAATATGGTGGTCCTTTCCACCAACATTAGATTTTATGAAATCACGATTAACATTTATTTTGTTCTCATCATGAGTTTCCTCTGCTATATTTTCACCATTAGGAAACATTTCTTGTATCAACTTTGTCAAACCTTCCATGTCTGCTTTTAGATCATTCTTCATGTTTTCCATTTTCTCATCGATCTTAGCTTCCTTGTCATCCATCTTAGACTCCATGCCAACTTCCATGCCATCTATCTTAGATTCCATGCCATTCTTCAAACCATCCATCTTAGATTCCACGCCTTTCTTCAAACCATCCATCTTAGTTTCCACACCTTTCTTCAAAACTTCCATGTCATTTTTTGTTGCTCTTTGCGAGAGAGAAATTTGTTGCACTTGCTCTTGTAATTTTGATACGTCATGTTGCCATTCTTCGTCTTCATGAGTCATAGTAGAGATTTCTAAAGGCTTAATGGGTATCGAATTATTTTTAGGGGCCATTTTAGAATCCAATACTAATATCTATTCTACAATATGCCCTTGGAATCAATTCAACTTGATTCTTCAAACAAGACTTATGCAATTCCAAAAAAAAATACACACCTTTTACTTTCCTTTGAGGAGCTCGAGATTGAAATTGAATTATATATATAATTTCGGATCCTCAATATCTTAAATTTAGCCCTGTAGTATACCTCTGAAGCTTCTTTCAAATGCCACAGGTTTGATCTGATTTGGATTCTTCAAGGAAAAGTTATGTTTAATCTCCCACAATGACCCAATTTTGGACTGGTTCAGTAGAGTGAACGTGTATGAATTGCCATGTATCATTGTTTCCTCCTTTGGTTGTAAAATTGATAGAACGAAAACTGCAGTCCGTGTACTTGCATCCACTTTTTACAGCATTCCAATTTGATGCTCAGAGAGAGAGATATGAAGATTTTCCCACGATCATCTCTTTGAGATGAAATTCATAAGCCTAAAAAATCCCTAACTTCCATAGATCATATCTCTGAAAATATTGCGAACCAATATCTAAACTTTTGTGATGATGTTCCTCATGATTTCAACTTGGCACTCTAAAAATTTCAGCTTCTGAACCTTTGTAGAAATAATTTTATTATGAAAATACCACGATGACCTGTTTAGGTTATATTCAGGAGCCTGCAACATGACCTACCTTGCATAGATCATATCTCCAAAAATATTTCGAACCAAGCTCTGAAATTTTGTGAAGATGTTCATCAGGATTTTGGCTTCGCACTCTTAAAATTTTAGATTCTGAACCTTCATAGAAAAAAATTTATATCAAAAATTCCATGATGACCTCTTTGGAGCAGCGAAACCCTAGAATCTCTAAGCTCTGATACCAAATGTTGTGAAACTAGCTCCAAAAAGAGATGAAAAGAGATATGAACGCCTTAGAAATAATCCAATTCAAGGGGAAAACCTCCAATACATTAAATGAATGAACAATTCTTGGATGATTCAAATTACAAAACCTCCTTTCTATATATAGGAGTCCATGGGGCCACAATGTAATCCTAGTGGGGCCACAATGTAATCCTAGTCGACCTAACAATAATAATTTAAGGGCACAACAATAACAATATGCGGTTACAAGGGTACAATAATAACAATAAGGGGGTTACACTAACAACAATAAGGGACTATACTAGTAATATAGTGACTTAACAGTAAATGAGGCTCTGAGGGTCTGAGGAGGACCAGGAATGAGAGGAGGTACGAAAAGGGGAAGATGACCTTTGAGATGCTACAAATGTGATAAAGAGGGCCATGTAGCAAGGTAATTCCCATTACCGAGACGACCATGGTGCTCTCATTGAAAATTAAATGCACATGCCACGGAAGATTGTCCCAAGTTAAGTAAAAAATGGGAAGAAGGAAATAGGCAGCGGGGTGCTAACTTGTTCAATGTAGAACCAAGATTATATGAAACAAAACCTTTACCAAGTCTGGCCATAATAAATCAAGGAGGAAAGAAGACGAGAGAAGATGCTAGAGATATGGAGCTAGTAAATATGATCAAACCAGCATGATCGATGAAATCCAATGACTCTGAACAACAGAAACATTACTTCAGGGAAGCGGTGGAGACGTTTTCAAAATTAGGAACCCATAGAGACATGCAATAGATACAACCAGAAAAGGAGGGAGGAAAGGCTATAATAGATGAAACATCGATAGAAGAATGCTTTAGACTATTTTTTAGCATTTTAAATGATGTACAGATGCTCGAACTGAAACAAAATTTAAAGACAATAGTAGGAGGAGGAATGGAACATGCAAGACTAATCAATGCAAACCTTCAAGAAAGGGATGTGAGGAGGGTGAAGAGAAACAAGAGAATAACTGGGAAGGAATTTTGAATCAATGCACAGGTTGCGGGATTCCAGTTAAGGGACATGATGCTATACTTAGGTTTAGATGTAAATATATTACCAAGAAAAACATGGGAAGCACTGGGTAAGCCTAAGTTGGCGTTTTCCTTATACCACTACAAATGGAAAATCAATATTGTATTGTGTTGATGGCAACATTAGAATATGTAGAGGTGGACGTGTCAGGGGTAAATATTTATACCTATTTTAAGGTAATTGATATCATGGGTGAAGAATATCCATACCCAGCTTTGTTAGGAATCAACTGGGCATTCGAGAACTACACAGTCATTGATTTGAAGAAATAGCTAATGATATTCGAAGATGGCAAAGTCAGAGTGGTTCCGCCATTAGATCCATATCAATGACCCCACTACACAGAGACCGTCGACACTAGGAAGGATGCAGGACTCTTATACCAACTATATCAGATGATAATAGGAAAAATAAAAGACTACATCAACCTGACGACAGAAGGGATAGTAAGCTAGCGAAGTGTCCATAGATCCGACATAGGGTCCGAAGTCGTGTGGGATGATTGGCAGCAAGGAGGGTACGAAGTCAACACCAGAAGGTTTGCTGCTATTCGTGGAGTCAACTGGATCGACACAGAGCTAAGGGGCTATGCCACCCTTACTAGCATGGAAACTGTCAATACTTTCATTCATAAAGTCAAATATATTGTACCAGAGGAGCATAAGGTTCATCTAATGAATGTAGCCTTGCAATATACTTTAGCAAGGTGGTGGGTAAACCACCGCAACTACTTTCATAGTTGGGAACAGGTGGTGAAGGCATTGAGAATGATATTTCAAGCATCATCAAGACTACAACTAAAGGAAAATTACATAGGAAATTTAGATCCCCAAGCCCATATAAAGGACGGTGAGAATAGATGAGAAATGGAGAGCTATCCAAATTCCTTGTGGCTGCATAACTTGTGCACTCGCTGGAAACCATACCGAAATCTTGGTGCCTTACAGACGAAAAAAAGAGACAAATCAGTAGCTGGGAACTAGTGGCGGATAGGTTTACAAGGAGTTTCTCTTTCAAGGAAGACAATCAACAGCTCACAGATGCCTTGTAGGCCATGAATGTGATTTTTTTCTATTCGGGACCCACAAATACTAAAGAGTTGTCTTCGTTAAATTAGATACCTAAATCAAGCTACCGAGAAGTAGTAGCTTGCGATAAAATAGATTAGGAAATGGATGACGATGACCTGGAAAACCTGAGACATCTGTTGTTTGAAGAAAAGGAAGGGGAGCGCAAGATACAAGATGAGCCTACTATAGAGGGACTGCACCTATTATTGCTAAAATTAAAAAAGCATAATATCGAGAGTGTGGAGAAACCCAAATTAGCTTCTATTGGAGATTATTGGGATGAAGAGATGACAAAGGAGATTTCCGACTTACTAAAGGAATATGAAGATTTGTTTCTCTCTTTTGTAGAAGAACTAGAGGGCGTCAAAGGATACTCGGGGGAGATGCATATAATGTTGAAACCAGATGCTAGACTAGTTTAGCATAGGCTATAACGATTGAACCCAAGAGTGAAAGAAAAGGTGAAGAATGAGATAGAAAAAACGCTGGACGCAAGGCTAATTTTCTCGGCAGAGGAAACAGAATGGGTCAGCCCCATATTCATACAGAACAAGAAGGAAAAGTCAGAGATAAGGGTTTGTGTAGACTACTGAAGTTTAAACAATGCATGTGTGCACGAGCCCTTTCCAACACCATTTAGTGATGAAGTCCTGGATAACATAGCAGGGAATGAGGCATATTCATTCACAGGTGGGTTCTCTGGGTATCACCAAGTCATGATTGCAGAGGATGACAAAAATAATGCCACATTGACCACTAAATGGGGTTCTTATGCTTATCATGTGATGCCTTTCGGATTGAAGAATTCACCAAGAGTTTTCTAAAGAATATTCATAGCATTATTCAAAGAATATATGAATAAGTTTTTGGAAGTCTACATGGACGATTGGACTGTATACAATTTATTAAAGAAACATGCAAGTCTGATCTAGATCATGTTGATCGGTGCAGGCATCTCCAAATCTCATTAAACCTAAAGAAGTGCATATTTGTAGTCCCATTTGGAACATTTCTTGACCACGTGGTCTATAAAGAGGGAGTATGTGTGGACCCCGCCAAGGTTGCGGTAATTGTTAACATGTATCCCCCAGAGAACGTTGAGAAACTAAGGTCATTGCTCAGACATACAATATTTTACAAGAGATTTATCCACAAATTTTTCCGCATCACAGCCCTTTTGGAAAAGTTGCTGAGGAACATAGAACAGTTTGTATGGACCGAGGATTGTAGTTAGGCACTAGATAGACTAAAATAAATACTAGCAAGTGCACCTATCCTGACATATCCTAATTGGAAAAAAAAGTTCCATTTGCACATTGACGCTTCAGGAATTGCATTAGGGGTCATGCTAGCACAACTGGGGGAAACAAACGTAGACCATCCAATATATTTTGCAAGCAGGAAACTGTCAACTGTAGAAAAGAACTACACCACCACTAAAAGAGAAGCTCTCACGATCGTTTACTCCCTCTAGAAGTTCTTCTAGTACTTACTCGAGGGTTCCTTCAAATTATTTAGAGGCCACTCTGTGTTGAAGTATTTGGTAAATAAACCATCCCTGGAAGGCATAATTTGTAGATGGTTTTTACTCTTCTAATATTTCACATTTGAAGTTGTAGTAAAGCCAGGGATATTTAACGTCGGACCTGATCATCTATCTAGATTTGAATCAGGAGAAAATGGAGGGCCAGTCGACGATCAACTGCCAGATTCAGATTTATTTTGCAAGAGGTTTTCTCATATTACTTAGAAAAAATTGAAACATCTTTGGCTTCAGGAAAATGCCCGGAAGAATACACAACAATACAAAGGAAACACTTAGTCGTTAGAGCAACTGGCTACCAACTTATTGCAGGCCAGTTATACAAGATGGGACTATATCATGTGTTGCAAAGATATGTATTAGACCATGAAATACCATATATTATGTGGGAATGCCACAACAGAGTCACGAGAGGATGCGTTGGAGTAAAGCATACTAAAAGGAAAATATTGCAGGCAGGATTATGGTGGCCCACAGTGCACAAGGATGCTAAAGAGTATGTGAAAAAGTGTGACATATGTCAAAGAATGGGTAAACCTTCACACAGGGACGAGTTACCTTTACAACCTGTTAGAGAAATACATGCATTTGAAAAATGGGCGGTCGACTTTATAGGACCTATCGCACCAGTTACACGCCATTCCCAAGTAAGGTATATAATAACCGCCATTGAATATCTGACCAAGTTGACAGAGGTGACACCAGTAAAATAATGTATAGTATACACAACAACGAGGTTCATTTTCGAAAACATCATTACGAGAATTGTTTTTCTAAGGATTCTTACAAGCAATCAAGGCACACACATCATCAACGCCACAGTCAAATTGTTGCTGCAAAACTTCATGATACATCATCATAAGTGTAGTTTGTATCACTCGCAGTAAAATGGATCTGTAGAGGCATTTAACAAAATCCTAGAAAAATTTCTAACTAAAATTTGCAATGAAAACTGGGACGAATGTGATGAGAGAATACCAGCCACGTTATGGGCCTATAGGACCATGGTGAAGAGACTGCACAATCACACACCATTCCAGCTAGTGTATGGGAAGGAAGCGGTCGTACCAGCTAAATTTATTGTCCCTGACCTATTTATTTCTACAACAACTCAAATTTTTGAGGCAGATTCAATTGCAAGGCATGCCCAAGAACTACAGGAGTTGGAGGAATCAAGGTTTCTTGCATAATTCCACCAATCAGTTCAAAAGTAGCGATAGAAATCCTAGCACGATCACCATAATAAGAAAAATACATTCAATGTTGGCGTCCAAGTACTACTATATGACAACAAATTCCAGAAATTTACAGGGAAACTTCAAATGCATTGGATGGGACCATTTTTTGTCATAGAAATCTGGAATTCAAGAGTTGTAAAGGTTACACAGCTGGGCAAAGTAAGATTACCTGGTTAGGTGAATGGCGCACTCCTAAAACCCTACTATGAATGAGAAATTTAAGTTTTTACTTTCAATAACTTTCACACTCGAGAGGAGTCTATATGATAGATAGTCAATAATTCTCTCACAATCAAGAGACATCAATAAGCCAAAGAGTCAATTTCTGTGTGTTTGTTAGGACACCAATCACCAAATAAAGTACATGTTGCGAGTATCCCACCTCCAACCCTATTGTGGTTGGGGGCGGGGGGGGGGGGGGGGGTTGTATGGGAAAGATATGTCAACCATCATTTTGTCATAATTAACCATAATTTAGGTGTCAGTCCATAGTGTCAGCGAAAAATTCAAAAATATTTTCCATAATTAGAAACATCACTCTGTAATAAAGTTTCCACGTCAGGCCATAATAATTAGTCATCACATATGCCCAATTTCTGAGACGACCTTAAAAAATGTCGGAGTCCACCTCATTCGAGTAACCACCCACACAATTTTAGCCATGGAGGGAACCTGAAAAAAATTAATTAGTTATCCATTTGCATCAACTCCAACCGTGCCAATATTCCTACTTAATCTACATGGAGAAAGGAAAAACTAGAGTGTCGGAAAATAAAGAATTGGGAGAAGAGGAAACTGTTATAATGGTCAGCCATAACATCCCAACAGAGCTTCAAAGGTGCAGAATGGAAACAACACCAGTGTATTACAGAAGAAACGGCATGATGAAGACAATAGTGTCAGTAATCGAACCAGAGCTTGATGAGAGAATTCAGAAATTGGAGTCGTTGATAGGGAGATATGATAATGCAACACTAATAGAAACAAATTTCATGGATTCATTCCAGTTTCCAGCATTTAAAAGGTAGGTCTACATTGAGAATTATGTTGAGGGCAGTAGCGAAGTAGATTAGGTTCACCAAGAATTCAAGGGAATTCAAATATCAATAGTTCTTCATCTGAGGAGCCTACTGATATTTGGTACCCAGGGAGCAGCCATGCAATGCACAAAGCTCCTAATCATAAGGATTCACAACAGGTCTCTTTGGCTCGGGAAGGAGATAAAAATTCATGTAGAATACATCCATAGGCTCACAGGGCTATCACCAACAAGGATCAATGTATCCACGGCCTTCCATACTACCTCCAAAAGAGCAAAGAAGGTGGGTGAATTAGACTACTACAATAAGTATGACACCAAGAGAGGAGGGAAGGGGGAAAATATAGACCGCATCAATAGAAACAATGTGAAATTTTCATGCTACCTAGTGGTAGGAAAGTCTGTGAGGCACCATACAAAAGGGGAGTGCACCCTGGACACAATTTCAATTGCGGAGCATTGCGTGTAAGGAGCACAACTCAATTGGTGCACATTCCTACTACAAGAACTCTTCGAGGCCTGTGAACACAACTTCAAAAGGGCCATCAGATTTATTTATGGATATCTAATAAATTGTGTTAGCTATGTGGAAGTGGTGTCTGCCATGAAAATGACCACTTGTAGAGATAAGCGAAGATCAGCCATTGGCCCTTAGATATACACTGTGAAGAGTCTTAGTGGATCACAGCACCAAAGAAATAAATGAGGAGGTGTTTATAGATTGGTACAAGTTGATGTTGGTTGTCATATGACCCCATCAAATAATTTCCAAAACGTTTTTGGAGGAATACTCTGAGCAGACATGGTTTGGGGTCTTCCATGGAAATACATGGATTAGACCCCACTGCATTGCGGCATACACATTCCAAAAGAGGTCATTGAGGTTCCAGTTGGTAGAGCAGGTTTTCCATACAGAAGTTATGTCTTGGTCGCGGTTATTGGGGGAAATCAGAGATGGGAAGCATAAGTATTCTTTTGAGGCCATTGTTCCACAGCCATTTCCAAGAGAAACATCAGCTGACACAGCTCAGAGGATCTCTTAGATGCAACTCCAGATGCTACTACAAAAGCTAGAAACCTAGGTGCAAGCCGTTAACAAAGCCACGGTAAGTATCAGAGCTATAAACACTACTTTTCCATTGTTTAATGAAATTCAGGCATTCAACATAGGGTCGCCTTCATTTATGACCCTAGTCCTTACCACTCTCCCCTCCAGCACCTGGCACCCTCCATTTGCACTCACAGTCAACTTTTGTCCCACTTCAAAAAACCAAGGAAACTAAACTACCTATTCCTCGGCCCAAGGGAAAGAGGGAAAATATTCTAAAATCAAACCAAGTGGTGGACTTGATAGAGGAGGATCATGTACATCAGATAGGTACAAGGATTATGATCACAGAGGAGCTAGACAAGGGTACTCAGACTTCCCCAACCATATCGCCAAGCCAACCTAAATCTCCTCAGGAACAATCTGACCATTCCATTGCTAGTGGCCAGGCACTAAGGAAGAGAAATCCCAGCCCCGAGACAATGAGCAGCGGAGACCTTCAGGATCGGACACCATGCCAGTTGTTTAATTTCATACAAGTAGCGACCCGGCAAGGAAGAATCACAACACAACGACCTGGTTCTAAAATATGAGCAAAAACAACAACAAGTTATGATGCTTACTGAAGAGCGCAATTATTTGCAACAAGAAAGGGACACCCTCTAGCAACAGATTGATCAGCTCACCGAGGACTTCTAAGGACTATGACCAACTATCACCAGCATCATTGAAGCTTCCCCTATAGATATGCGGGCGTGCAACATTTTAGAACATTCCCTTCATGTCAAAGCAACATGTACAAGCCTGGGCAATAAAAACCAGGAACTTCAACAGGAATTGGCAGTGAGACCGACACTACAAGACCCCACCACAGTTTATGTAGAGAAGATAACCCAGAAGAAAGAATAGATGAGTCAGCTTAAAGAAACATTGGGGAGCACTATCAATAAAGCATATACATTGCTTGAGAAAATCCATGAGTTCTTGAATTCACTGACCATCAAAGCTCAACCAATTTCTAAGAAGATCCACAAGCTTTTCATAGAGATGAAGGAGACCCCTAACCCAGCCAGCCCCAGACAGCTATACAATCAGGCCGATTCTTTACAAATAAAGATTCAAGTGATCAAGGTGAACTTAGCTAAGACCAAGCAGCTCCTTCACAATCTCCAGCACCAATTCAAACAAAAATCAAAGGTGATACAACAGTTGGTCTCTGATGTGGATCCTCAATACATTGTGACATTTGAAAACCTATCGTAACCTGTCGATGCCACCCAGGGCGACAAGGTGGTGCATGATACAGAGTCACTGATGAATACATGGTAGGAATAAATCGTTGACTTCATGGATCTTAAGACAGAAGCCATGCAGAAGGTCCTAGAGTTGGGGCCTTTGTTGGAGGATTTGGAGCCAAAGTAGGTGGAGCAGGAGAAGGGAGCAACAAAACAAGACTAGTAGGAAAACATGGTAAACGACCACATGGGGACCGCAATAGTTGGAAAAAATTGACTCAGGGTGAGTCAATAGCTTGATGTTGGGGCCTGTTGGGGCCTTTTTTTTTAGGAAACTAATTTTAAGTTGCGAACTATCAGTTGCAAAAGGGGCAAGTCACAGAGAGCTATTGCGGGTTGCGAAGAGTTGGCAAGTGGGTGGTAGAGAATGAATAGGCATCAGCACAGGTGGCAAGGACAATTGATAGCAAACCAGAATAAAGACTCCTGGAAGTAGAGCCAAGTATGGAAAAGAACAAGGAGTGGCAGAGCGCAGAAACCAGTCGAGTAGAAAAGAAGCAAAGACTATGAGTGCTAGAAAAAGTGATAGATAAGCAAGGAAAAGAAATAAGCAGTCACTTATTTTTGGGGTTTTTTGGGGGTTTTTTTGGGTATCGAGCTTTTCAAAGCCTCAAATGTAATGTTCTACACAGAAATACTAATATACAGAGATGTGTTTTGTGGACTTGAGTTGTGTATCAAATGTATGATTGTTAATGTATGATACTTAATGGGTTATTTAAAAATTTTCTGATAGCTCCTTCTAATCCATTCATTATGATAGTTATTTCTTTGAATATTATGTGTTAAGAGTTGCTTTATACATGACTATAATGTATTGATGTTAGAAAATAGAAGAATATTTTTGTTGTGATGCCATGGCTCTAGCTCTCCTATCTTAGTAAGGTCACAACACACCTCGGGTGAGACTCCTCTTTCTCCTCTGAGCAGGGTGAAAATGTCACTGTTGTCCTAGATTACAACATAATCTTGTTTTCCTCTGAGCCATAACCTAGGTCTTGCCCAGAAGTCATCCCTTTTCGCCAACAATTTCCTAGAAAAACTCCACTAAAACTAGAGTAACTCTAGTTAACCCCGAAAAAACTAGAGGTTGTGCCAAAATTAGTGAATTCCGCCAAACCTAATATGCAATTAAAGGCCATATTAGTTTAAGATAAGTGCGTAGTTAATGAGGTTTAATTCTAATTGCATAGTTAACAAAAATCTAAAATAAAAATTATATTATCACTTTAAAATGTGATTAGGGTTAAATAAACGTGTTTAACGTTTTAAACTAGCGCTGAAACTCATAGCTCTCGCCATTGGTCGCATTGTGTGGTCCCATGGATAGAGGTTTGACCCTATTAACCTCCACCGTGCGATATTTTAAAACATAAATATAAGCCGATACCCACCATGGTTAAGTTCTGATGCGTAGGAGAGGTGGTAATGTGTGGTCTTTGTGTGGGGGAGGTCGCGGGGTCGACCCCGACCTCCGTGCTTCCATTGGTACATAAATTTTTTCCACAATACATTTGAAATTTGACCATATACTTAACCAATTTTGGCCTTGGAGGGGGGGGGGGGGGTGGTGGGGGGGTGCAGCACGTGGTGGCCTCTAATCTTGCCACGTTTCCTCTTCCCATTGGCTCCTCCCAAATCAAATAAAAACATGAAAAATCACCCATCCAAGAATTGACACTTGGCATAGTGCGATTGGGTGAAATGAAATAATGTTCTTAGAATATTCCTTTTTGCTGACCAGGCTGCAACGTCACCTTTATGTTTTTTTCTACAAATTTTTTAGTTGTTTAGGAAAATGAAAATTTGGCTCTATCTTCCTCATACACACTATGTTTTGAATGAAACGAAGTGCGTCAGATTCCTAGTGATGAGACCTATCCAGTCGTTCTAGTTTGGAGTGATTCTGAGCACTTTTATTTTTTAGCAAATTTTTTGCCCCCAATCTAAATTTTGATCACTCCTTCCCACTGATAGGATTTTGGAACCAAAAAATATGGTTATCTGATGAGAGATGAATACTCTTCTCTTTCCCAATTTCTTTCAACTTGATTCTACTTGGAAAAATCTCCATGACAACCACTTGGGTTCATTAACATGCCTTGCCTTACAAATGGCTCGGAACTTCAACCAATGTCCTCCTTTTTCTATTAACCCATTCCAACACTTGATGGATGCTTCCTGACTGATTAAACACCTTGATGTGCCAAAGAGATCCCTTGGTGCTTGGAAAGCTAACTAATGGCCTTGCCACTGATAATCATGTTCCCCCTTTGCAAACACATGCATTTGATGCAAGCTTCTCCTTGGAAACTACTTTTTCCAATTTAATCCCATCTGAGTGAACTACAACAATGAGTTCCAATATCAATAATCACAAGAAAATAAAGGACCATTATTTTTACCTCCATAGTTCCAAATTCCACATCTGGAATAATGCATTCGCCATCTCTTTTGTTTCTTGGCGTTAACACGTCAAAATGGTCTAGAATGGTTGTTGTTTTTGCTACAAAAATTTTGGCATCATGGCCCTCTTTATGCTTCTTGATTCCATCCTCCTCCAATATTGACATGCTTCTCATGCCATGATTTGAGAATGAATTCTAATCATAAGCCTCTCGCTCAAGAGTGGACCTTCCAAAATCCTACGACATCTTGTCACAAGTAAAGATCATTAACTTGTAAAACTCATCATGTAAGAAATACAACTTGAAGAGCTCTTCCTTTTGATCCTTCAAAGAAACAAATATCACATCATGTGAACATCTCCATGTACTCTTACATCTTGATGTACAAACTCATTGACCAAACACAAGTCGAAAAAACATGCCTCTTCAGAAAACTAACTCTCAAGTCAAACAAAAGCATGTACAAATTGCCATATTTGCTGCATCTAAGTGAGTCAACATAACTCTCGTTTACAACATATTGCTTCATGCAATATGCATCATAATTTCAAGAGAAAATAAATGCATTCAATTGGAAAAAATTGCATCAATCATCAAAATAAATTCAAGGCCTTAATTGGTTAAGAAATCTAACCATCTCTTTCAAAACCATTTCAATGGCGCTTCTTTCAGGTGCACTTCATGATGTGAATCATCCTGACCCATATCAATTATGGAATCCCCTTTTCCATTCTTGTCAAGATATATTTCCACCTTCTTCAAATTTCGTGGATGACTTATTGGATAAAAAGTACAACACTTGTCTACAAGATGACCCTGCTTATGGAAATGAGTGCAAACCAATTGCATCTTATTTTCAACATGGTTTTCCTTGTCCATTGGGCCTTTGCCTTTTTTTCTCCTTTGTTTAGAAATTTTCCTGTGCATGGATATCTTCTTCCAAAACCTCGAAAAATTATGGTTATTCAAACCACAAAAGGAATATGTAAACTTTCACCAAATCTTATGTGATGATTTTCCATGTTTATCATAATCAAAATCAACTTGATTAAAGGAAGATTTATACCCTGCACATTCACCTTTGTCGCCTTCTTGAGGAGGTGAATTTGATGGGGTAGTAGGTCTCCTCAAAATACCAACAATGGCTTCAATGACTTTAGAGCTTTAAAAATCCTCCTTTTTACCATTTCCCTTAGTTTCATGCTTATGATCATCTTCTTGCAAAGAGGGTGTAAGACTTTTGCATTCCTCATGAACACAAACTTCACAAGATTGAGGTAATGAACATGTAATGAAATTCCTTCTTGGAACACCTTCATGTGCCTCCTTGGCTTTGGAGCATTCTCCATAATTTTGTCCATAACCAACACCCAAATACCTAGGCCTTTCCTCAACAAAAATTGGCTAAAATGTGCCTTGTGAATTTTTTCACAATCATTTACCTTCATATCCCATCTTCATCAATAATTTGGACCCTATTACTCTAGTTTGTCTTTAAAAAGCACCTAAACATTCATTTTGAGAGGAAATATAAGATAAAATTTAACTGCATAACTCTTTTTCATGCACATACTTGGCTAAGGTTCCCTTTGAAATATGGAGTTGAGTCTCCATCTCATGCATAATTTCAAGAATCTCTTACTTCTCCTCCTTCATGGCAATCAACTATTCTTGAAGTGTAGTTTTCTCCTTCCTATGTTCAACCAACTCTTGCACCATATCTCTCATGATGTAGAGCTTCTGCAACATCTCTTTATCAAAGAGTCTTGCTAAGGAATATGGATTAGAAATTGTGCTTGATGAAGCTGCCATCACACTTGTAATGCAAAAAAAAGCTTGTTTATTGTGATTTGAGAGTTAAGTCCTCAATCTTGAACTTCTCTTCACACACATAAACTTGCACACAGTTAAATTCTCCTTACATAAATACAAAACCAATAGCTAGCCTTGGAAAACCATCTCAAGGAAAAAATGAGTTAAACTGTGCTCTGATACCAACTTGATTTTGTTGAGATTCAACAAGAAGATCCTAGTGAAAATTATGCACCTACACTAGGATGGAGCCTCAGGCTATTTTTAGGTGGATGTCTATTTATAGATGCATGATAAAATTCTATTTATAGATGAGTTCTATTTATAGATGTATGTTCAAGTTCTATTTATAGATTTCATGTCCATTTATAGATGCATGTCAACTATTATTATCCCTTAATATTAGTTGGACAATAAACAATAATCTATTCTCAATGAGAACTTGGAAATAGTTAACTGAAGTGGAAAATTTATTAGCTAAAGTAATTTCAAGTTGAGTGGTTTTTTGGTGGTACATGCAAGTGGACTTAGTTGTAACTGAGTGATTCCACGTTGTAACAGAGTTGGAAGTGTAGTTATGAAAGTTGTAAAGTAGTTTAACTCAGTTAAGTGAGTTAACGCAGTTGTACCTGAAGATACACTAGTGAGAGATCAAGTGAATTAATTATTAATTAATTCACAATTAGTGGCCTCACATGCAACTGAATATTTACTACTATTAACTACATGCATGTCAGATCTAGTGGAAACCCAATTGAGATGTAGGTGAAAGGGATAGTTGACTATCAGTTGTGACATTATCAATTGCACACATGCCACCACACACACATTTGATGTGCCCATGAGGATTTCACATTCAAGGAAAGAAAGATTCCATTCATTCAGGGATTGATATCAGCTGGGATTGCATAGTGGAGGCAGGATCTCTGGAGACAATAAATTGGCTAAGGAACTTGCCAATTTTTGTATGATAGTGTGAGATAGTTAGCTATTGTACTGAGAGCTCTTGGATTGGAGCTTTGTATGTAATTTTTTCATGATCCATGATATAATACATAATAGAAGATAGTGAGTTTTTTAGCTATATGCTTTCCCCTGGTAAATTATCTGTGTTATGTGTGATTGATCTTACTTCATGATATTGTGATTGGCGATTGTGTTTCAAATTCCGCAAATATTTTGTAGAAGCAATTCTGTATTTAACAGTAGCATATTATTGTTAGATCAGGAGAATCCGAGAAATACATATTTTTGTATTAAATTTCTATGTGGTATCAGAGCACAGGAGATTGCAATTTTGAAGCAGGAGCTGAGTTTGTTGGTGGAATGAATTTGAATTCGGAGAAAGACTTTCTTGGTGCTATAGCTGATTCAAGATTGAAATGGCTTTCAATGGCTTGAGGTTAGAGTATGCAATCGAGGGTAGCTCGAACTACATTTCTTGGAAGGAAAGAATGGAGGTCATGCTTGAATATAATGGCTTGAAGGAATTCATTGACAATGATGTTCCTAAGCCTGCTTCGTCAGATGTTACCAATCTTGATGCATGGCAAAAGAAAGTGGCAAAGGAGAGGAGGATTATGTTGGAGGGAGTACGAGACGACATTGTCTCAAGCATTCATGGGAAATTCACACCATATTCCATGTGGAAGGCTTTGACGGATATTTTCCAAAGCAACAACGACCATAGGAAATTGGCGCTCAAATATAAACTCAGGAAGATCAAGATGGAAAAGGGCGACAACATTCCAAAGTATCTCACAAAGTTTGTCTAATGTCAGGATGAACTGGGGAGTGTGGGAATAGCTTTTTTTTATGATGATTTGGTGAGCTTGGCTCTCTTGGGATTTTCTAAGAGTTGGAACAGTTATGAAGACTCTGTCAACGAACGGGAAAAAATGTCGGATTGGGAATGACTGTGGTCGGATATGGTGCAGGAGGAGTTCAGGTGGAACACCAGAGATGGCTCTTCATAAAAGCATGATGATGATGAGGATTTTTCTTTGGCTTCCAAGGAGAAGAAGGGGAAGGGGAATAAATTCCATCCTATATCTGATTCTAAAGGCAAGAAGCTGGATATGTCTAAGGTGAAGTGTTTTCACTGTCACAAAGATGAGCATCTTACTACTAACTGTCTGCAAAAGAAGAAGAACAAGAAGGCTACTGGAGTTGTAGCTAGTGAGGCCCTTGCCTCGCAATTTGAACTTGAATTCTGCTTGTTCGCATGCATGGTGTCAAGTGCATTAGGATCGTGTGGTATTTGGATAGTGGCGGTTCCTTTCACATGATGGGAGATAAGTAACTTTTCAGTGACTTGGAGGAGAAATAACTCCAAATGAATATAGACATGGGTGATGATGGATGATATAGTGTGACTAGAATTGGTACCATTACCTTTCATAGGGATTCAGGTAAACCATTTCAATTAAAATATTCTATGCATGTTCCAGGTATGAAGAAAAATTTGGTCTTAGTCGCAATGTTGGAGGATAGAGGCTATGACATTGTTTTGAGCGATGGAAAATATTTCCTGTGACATAAAAAATGGGTCAATCCAAGAGGATAGGGATTCAAGTTAATAATCTCTACAAGCTGGAGGTAGATGGATGTGCTACCATGATGGGAAAGGCGGAGTGGTGAGCTAGGATGAGGGCGAATTATGGCACAGGAAATTAGGCCATCGTCATCAGGGAGCCTTGAAAGTCATGCAGAAAATATCTAGTGGACATCCAATGGGAACACTTTCTCAGTTAGATCAGTGAAAGGGTTGCACCATCGGGAAGTATTTAAAGTCCAACTTTCATGAAAAGGAGAATTGTGCTTTGAGGATCCTTGAGAGAGTTCACATAGGCGTGTGTGGACCATTCCTGGTTGCTTCAACAGAAAAACATAAGTACTATGTTATTCTTTTTGATGAAATTTCTCATAAATGCTGGATCTTATTCATGTAGAAGAAGGATCAAACATTATCAAAGTTATGTGAGTTTAAGGCATCGGTGGAGAAAGAGTCGGGGAAGAAAGTGAAGGCTCTGAGGAGCGATAATGGTGGAGAATACATCTCTAACTAATTCAATAACTTCTGTAGCAAAGAAGGAATTCAAAGATAACTCATAGCGCCTCATACCCGCAACAAAATGGGGTCGCAAAGAGGAAGAACAGAACAATCGTGGGTGCAGCACGAGTGATGTTGCATGATTAGGGCCTACCAATGCATTTGTGGGTGGAAGCATGCAACAGTTCGTTTTATGTGCAAAACCATTGTCCTCATAGAGTACTTGGCATGAGTACACTTGAAGAAGCTTTCATTGGTAAGAAACCAGATGTTTCACACTTTAAGATTTTTGGCTCATCTGTTTATGTGCATGTGACCAAGGACGCCAGGAAGAATCTAGACCTGAATGCTAAATTTGGGATATTTTTTGGGTACATAGAAACACCCCATAATTATCGTGTTTATTTTCCAAATAGCTGAATGACTATGGTACGACAAGATATAAAATTCGATGAGGGAAAAGCCATGCGGTTGTCGCTTGAGAGGGAGCTGGATTTGCATGTGGAGGAGGAACTAATGGTTCCCAAAGATGAGTCTCTAGATGTGGATAAGCAACAGGAGGAGATTAATGGAGTGGAGGAGTCCACCCATGCAGAGCCAACCATCAGAACTAGCAGAAGGCGTACCACAAAAGCTGATAGGCTAAGACTTGATGCTGCACAGAATGTAGGATCCCCTACTTCACAACACAGAAAAATACAATCTCCTGACCAATTTATTGGAAACATGGCTCTCATGAGAAAATGTATTGTGACTGAGCCATCTTCCTTTCAGGAAGAAGTTCAGGAGCCCACATGGGTAGATGCAATGGTGGAGGAGTATGGCTCCATTGTCAAAAACAGTGCTTGGTAAATTGTTCCAAGGCTGGTTGATAAATTAGTGGTAGGTTCTAGATGGATCTACAAGGTAAAGCAAGCTGCTGATGGGAGTGTTGAGAAAACCAAGGCCATATTTGTGGCTGAAGTCTTCTCACAGATCAAGGGGATAGATTATGAAGAAACCTCTGCACCTGTCACAAGGTATTCTTCCATAAGGACCATCCTTGCTCTCTTAGTGTAGATGGGCTGGCGCATTCATCAGATGGATGTGAAGACTGTGTTTCCCAATGGTATCATTAAGGAAGAGGTACACTCAGATATACAACTATTTCACCGGAGTGGGCTTCACCAAAAGTGAAGTGGATGAAAACTTATACCAAATTGTGGTGGAGGGTAAGCTTTTAATCATTGTTCTTTATGTTGATGATTTAATATTGACTGGTGATGAGAAGTTGATACACTCATGCAAGGAGGACCTTTCAAAGGAGTTTGAGATGAAGGAGATGGGCCTCCTTCATTACTTCCTTGGATTGGAAATATGGCAGCGAGATGGTGAACTTTTTGTATCTCAATGAAAGTATGCAAGGGAGATACTAGGTAGGTTTCACATGGAGGGCTACAAACCCATGGATACTCCTCTTCCAGGAAAATGGAGGAAAGAGGATGCTACTTCTAGAGAGGTAGTGGATGCTACAGTATATCAAAAATTAGTGGGTTCGCTAATGTATCTAGTGAACACGAGACCAAGCATTTTCTATGTGGTTAACCAACTGATTCAAGTGATGGTTAAGCCTACCAAGCTCTTTTGGAAGGCGGGCAAGCATGTCCCGAGATACCTGAGGAGAACATCTGAGTATGGTTTATGGTGTAGATAGATAGATGAGGTGAAGTTGTATGGCTTCATGAATGCAGATTGGGTAGGCATCCCATCGGATAGAAAGAGCACATTAGGGGGGATCTTTAGCATTGGATCTACAATTGTTTATCTGTACAGCACGAAGCAGAGATCCATGGCACTTAGTTCAGCAGAAGTGGAATACATGGTAGTGAGTCAAACTACATGTGAGGCTATTTGGATGATAAATATCTTGGTTGGTTTGTTTGGTTCTCATTTAGATCTGACAGTGATTCATTGTGATAATCATAGTTGCATTAAACTCTCAATTAATACTGTGTTTCATGATCAATCTAAGCATATAGATATCCGGTATCATCATCTCAGAGACTATGTGTAGAGGAAGATCATGTTGCTTCAGTAATTCCTACAAAATATCATAATGAAGATATTCTAATGAAGGTTCTCAGTACGAGCAAATTCGAATACCATAGAGACAGGATCAGGGTGAAGGATAATCCCTTTCTTGTTGAGAGGGAGCGTTGAGATTCAACAAGAAGATCCTAGTGAAAATTATGCACCTACACGAGGATGGAGCCTTGGGCTATTTTTAGGTGGATGTCTATTTATAGATTCATGAGAAAATTCTATTTATAGATGAATTCTATTTATAGATGTATGTGCAAGTTATATTTATAGATTGCATGTCTATTTATAGATGCATGTCGACTATTATTATCCCTTAATATTAGTTGGAAAATAAACAATAATATATTCTCAATGAGCATTTGGAAATAGTTGAAGTGGAAAATCATTTAGCTATAGGAGTTTCGAGTTGAGTGGTTGGTTGGTGGGACATGCAAGTAGAAGTAGTTGTAACTGATTGATTCGAAGTTGTAACAGAGTTGGAAGTGTAGTTATGAAAGTTGTAAAGTAGTTTAACTCAGTTAAGTGTGTTAAACTCAGTTGTACTAGTTGTAACTGAAGATACTAAACTGAATTAATTATTAATTAATTCACAATCACTGGCCTCACATGCAACTAAATATTTACTACTATTAACTACATGCATGTCAGATCCAGTGGATACCTAGTTGAGATGTAGGTGATAGGGACAATTGACTATTAGTTGTGACATTATTGGTTTCACACATGCAACCACACACACATTGGATGTACCCACGAGGATTGCGCAATCAAGGAAAGCAGGATTCCATTCATTCAATGATTTCAATCAGCTAGGATTGTGTAGTGGAGGCAGGCTGTCTAGAGACAGTAAATTGGCTAAGGAACTTGCCAATTTTTGTATGACAGTGTGAGAAAGTTAGCTATTGTACTAAGAACTCTTGGATTGGAGCTTTGTATGTAATTGTTTCATGATCCATGATATAATGCATAATAGAAGATAGTGGGGTTTTAGCTATATTCTTTCCTCGGGTAAATTATCTATGTTATGTGTGATCGATCTTTCTTCATGATATTATGATTGGCGATTATGTTTCAAATTACGAAAAGATTTTGTAGAAGTGATTCTGTATTTAACATTAGCATATTATTGTTAGATCAGGAGAATCCAGGAAATACATATTTTGTATTAAATTTCTACATATTTGAATATGGGAAAACTAGCTTTGTTGTACTAGCTCCCTCATTGGTATTAAATAAATGTGTTTAGGATCGTCTCAAATTAGCAAGTTATGTGAGGGTTTATGTGTCAAGTTTTGTGTTTTTTATGAGAAATTCATGAGTTAATTAGCAGATAAAAACACATGTAGAACAAATAAATTGCAGATAAATAATACACAATAAACACATTACACAGTAGTTGATAATGGAGTTCACCCTTCCTGGGCTACATCTCCATGGACCTGCTTCAATGGCTTGACCCTCTTTGGATTAATGGTAAATTATATGATTACATGCACGTACATTACTCCAATGGCTTTTAAAACTTCTCCATTAGATTCAGAAGACCCAAAAATCTCCAAATAGACTCTTCTGGCTCAACAAATGGTCTTCAAGTGGACTAGGCATAACCCCATCTCCCGGTGGCCCTAGGCTTCTTTAATATTCAAAGTGGAAAAATCACTTACAAAAGTGCTCCTTTGCCTCTGGAACCTGCACCATCATGCTCAGAGAATACTAATAATTTAGGATTGACTCTTTCTTAGCCTAATTTGGTCAAAATATGCAAAATTTATGGCTTCTTCAGTATTTCCTAGAAAAACTCCACTAAAACTGGAGTAACTCGAGTTAACCTCGAAAAAACTGGAGGTGGCACCAAATTTAGCAGACTTCGCGAAACCTAATCTGTAATTAAATTTTGTATTAGTTTAAGATAAGTGCACAGTTAATGAGGTTTACCGCTAATTGCGCAATTAGCAAAAATCCAAATTAAAAATCGAATTAATGCTTTAAAATATTATTAGGGTTAAATAAACGTGTTTAAAATTTTAAACCTGTGCCTAAACTTAGAGATCCTGCTGTTGGTCACATTGCATGTTCCCGTGGACCGAGGGCTGGCCCTTTGGGGCTAGCCGTCTTAACCTCTGCCATGAAATATTTTAAAACATAAATATAAGCCGACACCCACCATGGTTAAGTGTTGATGCATAGGAGAGGTGGTAATGTGTGTTGCTTGTGTGGGGGAGGTCATAGGGTCGACCCCGACCTCCACCCTTCTGTCGCTACATAAATTTTTGCCACAAAACATTCAAAATTTGACCATACACTTAACCAATTTTGGCCTCAGAGGGTGGGGGACACATGGCGGACTCTAGGCTTGCCACATGTCCTCTTCCCATTGGCTCCTCCCAAATCAAATAAAAAAGTGACAAATCACCCACTTTGCAACCATCCACAAATTGAAAATTGGCATAGTTTCATTGGGCGAAGTGAAGGAATATTCCCAAAATATTACTTTTTGCTGACTAGGCTTCCATGTCACCTTTATTTCCTTTTCTGGAAATTTTTTAGTTATTTAGGAAAACGAACAACAGGCTCTATCTTCCTCATACATACTTTGTTTTGAGCGAAACGAAGTGAGCCAGATTCCTGGAAATGTGACCTATCTGATTGTTCTATTTTGGAGAAATTCTAATAACTTTGAATTTTTAGCAATTTTTTTGCCCCCAATCTAGATTTTGATCACTCCTTCCCACTGACAGGCTTTTGGACCTAAAAAATCAGGTTATCTGATGAGATTTGAATACTCTTCTCTTTCCCAAGTTCTATCAACTTTATTATACTTGGAGAAATCTCCATGACAACCACTTGGGTTCACTGACATACCTTGCCTTGCAAATGGCTTGGCACTTCAACCAATGTCCTCCTTTTGCTGTTGACCCAATTCAACACTTTATGGTTGTTGCTGACTGATTAAACACCTTTTTGTACCAAAGTGATCCTTGGGTTCTTGGAAAGCTAACTGATGCCCTTCACACTAAGAATTATGTTCCTCCTTTGAACACACATGCATTCGATGCAAGCTTCTCCTTAGAAACCACTTTTCCAATTTAAGCCCATCTAAGTGAACGACAACAATGAGTTCCAATATCAGTAATAACATGAAAATAAATGAACATTACTTTTACCTCCATGGCTCCAAATTCCACATCTGGAAGAATTCATTTTCCATCTCTTTCACTTCTTGGCATCCACACATCAAAATGGTCTACAATGGCTATTGTTTTGGCTGCAAAAATTTTGGCATCGTGTCCCTCTTTTTGCTTCTTGATTCCATCATCCTCCACTATTGACATGCTACTCATGTCATGATTTGAGAATGAAGGCTAATCATGAGCCTCTCACGCAAGAGTGGACCTTCCAAAATCCTACGACATCTTGTCACAAGAAAAAACCATTAACTTGTAAAACACATCATGCAAGAAATACAACTTAATGACCTCTTCCTTTTGCTCCTTCAAAGCAAAAAATGTCACATCGTGTGAAAATCGCCATGTAATCTTACCATCGACCAAACACAAGTCGAAAGAATATGTATATTTTCACAGTTAGTCTTGATGTCATCAAAGTTTTATAGAAGTAAATTGGTTTCTAGTTTTGAAATGTCTAACATTTCAAGTGGAAAATATGTCAATCATTATGGGAAAAATTAGCTTTGATGATATAAACAAGTGCTAAGAGAGGAATAAATAAGACAGGGTTGAGAAATTAATTGATTACTTTCTCAACCATTTATTATTTATCCCTATCTTGACACTACTATCTGAACCCTTTCCTATGTATTCCTCTGTCAACTTTCATTTGTATCACCAAAGCTAATTTTTTCTGTGATGATGAGTGGATTATCCACTCGAAACATTGGTTGTTTCAAAACCATAACACAATTTACTTCCAAAAATATTTGATGACAATTGATGGAAGTTGTTTATGCTTTATTTATACAAAGTAAAGGCTCATTTGGTAAGGCTCTCTAATAGTCCTATTTAGGAAGCTTATTGCTATGGTTATGCATAATGAACCTTTTTGGATTGTACATTTTTTGGTCAAATGAAAGATAAAGTATGTTTTTCCTCTCAAATAAAAAAAGGTAATTTGGTGTCATTAATTTTTAAATATTAATAATAATAATCATTAAATTAAGGTTATTCTCGAGTCAAGCATTAAAAAATGATATATTAGATTCCATTTTTTGTGGGACAAGTGAACCCCTCTACCTAATAATTTGATTACTAAAATTTATGATGATGTACATACTCTAACCCTTTTAAGTTTGAACTTGTGAACTCTTTTGAGGAAACAAACTAATCATGAAAAATGTGTATTTATTTTTTAATATCTTCCATTTAAAATACAAATGTAGATTTCCATTCTTCTTGCATCTTTGTAACTTATATATACAGGAACTTTGAGTAGAATGAATTTTATTGCACATGAATTAATAAAGTGTTCTACAACCTATTTTGACATAATTTTTTTATTGTATGGGCTTATATTTAAAAAAATAAGTTAACATAAATCCATTTTAACTCTTGATTTATTAAGCATTAAGAAGGATCAATTTTTTTTCTATCAATTTTTTTAATCATTTGATTTTTTGTGATATAACAATTTATTCATATTAAATGATAAAAAAAATACACCTCAAAAAATTTGATCCCATTCACAACTCGATAAATCTAAATGTAAGATAAATCTATCTTGACAAAATATACTTTCGTAGATAAAATAATTTAAAAAAATATATATATTTTCCATCTAAATAAATTATCATATGGACCATCATACTTTTATTCTTCTTTAACTCTCATAACTTATATGAGATGGAGTCTACACTTTTTTAAAATCATATGATAAACTTCAAATATTTTTTTAATACTAAAGTTATTTTAGATTTTTATAATTAATGTTAAAAATCTATAACATAGCTATGGAAGAGGATAAATATGACATGTAAATTTACTATATTTAATTGATATATGTGTTGAATAATGATGGAAGGAGATCTTGTGTGACATGTACAACCATTGTATAGAAACATTGGTTGCACAAATATGCACCACAAGAATCCATGAGATATGTCACATCTCCTTATACATTGCACACATATATCAATGCCATATGTGCATGTATGACTTGTGATTGCATGATACCTTCCACTCATATTTCTCTCCTTTTTTAATGATATGTATTCTCATTGCAAATATATTTAAGTTTCAATCACTTGATTCATATTATGTTGAAATCAAGGAGGTTAACTTGAGTCTAGGATTATGAATGGACCCAACGTCATCCGTAAATTTTCATCTAACATAAATAAATCCTCAATGAAGGTATAATCATCTTACATTTCCATAATTTTGAAAATTAAACATCAACTGGATTAAGTAGAAGATCCAAAATTGTATAATTCGAGAATCGTTATAATCAACATAAAAAGGATAAATTGATTACAATTATATTTTTCCAAGAAAAAAATCATTGGAACCCTAATGGATGTTATCCATATTTGTGTATAACATATCTAATAAGCTGGTCACAATGGATTAGTGCACCTCATCCAAAGAGATGGGCACTTCCAAGCATTTAACTAACTAAATAAGAAACAGCATTGATGACAACCAATTAAAATAACTTCTTAAACTAATTACAACCATATTATATAGATGTGTGCAATGGTAAAAATACCAAAGGATGTGAGCCTACTTCTCAAGTGAGATTGGATGTGGGGCCCTCTAGACCATGCTCAAAAAAATGGAAACCAAGTTTTGATACAAGGAAGGGACCAACATTATTACAAGAGATTTCGTTCTCCTTTTGAGGGATTGGAAACACTATCAGCCATTTTATTAACTTTGGAAAAAAAAATAGTTTCAAATCATATACAAGGGTCCTTAAAGTTGGTGGAAATTGATATTCGTGAATGTATGCTTACAAATAAAAAAATTTCTTAGGGAAATTAGGTTAACTAAAGTTGGAATTCTAGAAGGTATTTTTCTCTTACAATGGTTCTCATACAATTATGTCCAAATTGGGAAAACCCTAAAAGATGGAAAGAGAGAAAGTATAAAGTATGGGTGAAGATCGTATATATGAATTCTATTTTAGAGGTTATTTTGGACAAGGTAGAAAAAAAGGGTTGGAAAATCTCAAACTTTATGATGCCACCCTACCCCTTGGTGATTTGAAATCATATTTTGGTTTAGAAATTTGTGTCATTCCTTTCATCTCTATTATCCATTATTTTGATCATGCAATATTATTATCAACAAATTCATCAAATGATGTAGGTCCTTTTCCTTTATCCTATTTTTATCTAAAATGAAAAAATTGAAATTTTCTCGAAAAATTTTGCAAGCTAGTTTATGTCTTGTAAGAAATGGATCAAAATATGCCATCACATGAGAAATAGCTGCCATACAAATGCCCTTGAGCTAAGACAGCACATTTTTAGGGCATAAAATGCTACATAAAGATAGATCAATATAAACCTATTGATATATAGCTCAAATAATGCTAGGAGTGAAGATCTAGACTCCTAGACACCTTTCCAAGATAACCCGAGAAGGGTTTCCGGAAATACACCCAAATACAAATGGTGATCTACAGCCATAGGACTGAAGAGTCACTGCAAAATTAAGCTCATGAAAATAGAAGGCTGAAATAATATATATCTGATGTATATCTCCTTAAGGGTCTCCTCCAATGAAAGGTTGAACCCTTCACCTACAGGAAAACACTCTAAAAGAGCCAATAGATCCTCCTCTGAAACTACCCTCCAAAATAACACAATTCCCAGCTGAAACTGCGTTGTAAATGATGGGGATAAGTTGGCATGATGCCAAAGATCTGAAATGTGCTCAAGAACCCTCCAAACTGATCTCCCAAGAGAAGGAATCCTTCCTTCTATGAAAAACTAGCTCAGAAAGTGGGTTTATCAACCCTCCATGTTGGCAATATGATGCAGAGTGTTGTCCTTGATGGCAACCCACTTGATGAAGATGATGGAAACCTAATTAATGAAGTTGTTCTTGATGCTTGATGAGTTTATTAATGATGTAAATTTGATGTTCTACAAGTAGCTCAGAAGTACCAGAGAAAGAAATATCAGTAAGGGCCAGAACAATGATGAAAAGTGTGTGACACAAAGCATACGCGGGTTTGTTTAGGAGAAGTAGCGTATGCACGCGGAAAAGTACGTGCCAAGTCGCGTATGCTCAATTGCGCTCTAAAAGAATAAAACTAGGGGTTACTACCATGGTATTGACCCATTGTATTGAGCGCTGGATTGTCTATGTGATCCCGTCCAGGAATACCATCGGAAGTTGTGTGGTTTTGGCTCATGGTATTGTCAAAGGCTAGATCTATTTAAGGAGTAAAACTAGGGGTTACTACCATGGTATTGACCCATTGTATTGAGCGTTGGATTGTCTATGTGATCCCGTCCTGGATTACCATCGGAAGTTGTGTGGTTTTGGCTCATGGTATTGTCAAAGGCTAGATCTATTTAAGGAGAAGAAATTCATTGTGCAAGTGTGTGCATGAGTCTGGGTTTTAAATGTATACTTCACTCTGAAGTATGTCTGAATGGAAAGGGTAACATTTTGATGATAGATCTGAATCTATGATGGACCTATGAAGAAAATGATGAAGAGGGATCTCTAGATCTGAAATGTATATGTATCTTCTGGATCTGTTTATGGAATGATTAGATCTGTGATCTGGTGAATCTGTGCTGAAGTAAAGAATGAAGATCTGAGCTGTTTATCTATTCTGGAGAGCTGCACTGCCCTAAAATGTCTGAAGATCTATACGCAGGTTCGTCAAGGAAAAAGCACGTATATACGCAGCTTGTATTTAGCGAAAACGCGTATGGGAATTGAAATCAGCTCTGAAATGTGTGCAGATGTATACGCGGGTCGGTATTCATGAAAGCACATATATACGCATGATCAGTGAAAGGAAAGCGCGTATGAAAACTAGGGTTTGCTAAAGTATGCGGTATGAAATGTATGATCTATTCTGTTGTATTACTTCTATCTGTCTATGATGTATTCATACAGATCTGGGTTTTCTGAATATTGATTATATTGCTGACTATGTTGAGAAAAGATCAAGTTGTTGATTGATTGGTTGATGATTCATTGAATGAATTGATAAGGGTATAAGTTTCAGTTTGATGTATGATTGAGCTTAAATGTGTGGAGTGGGTCGAGTATGAAAATATGATGAAAAGTGGCCTACAAGTTGTGATCTATTGAAGCTATTGGATCCAGTTTGAAAATTGATGAAACGTGGTCCATGGTGGTGCTAAGGGTTGTAGCCTTCAGTCAGGGGGTTGTAGCTCCCTTCCAGGTGAGGCTGGTAAACGAGAGTAGGGGGTCGTAGCTCCCTTCCAGGAGAGGCTGGTAAACGAGAGAAGGTTGTAGCCTTCTGCAGGCGGGTGCCTGCGTGCTGGTATGAGTCTGCGCCAGTACATGGTTGTAAGATGTCTTCTCTATAATAAAATATTGAAGGCTGAGACAATGGCAGCGTTGGTTTTCTCCCGACTTGGGTTTCCACCTAAAATCCTGGTGTTCATGTGTGTTGCTTATGTGTGATGGTTTATTCTGTTATTATTGCACATGCTTACTGTTTATTGAACATCTAATGAATGAATGATGGAATGATATAAGTGAAGAAATATCTGCATAATAAGATTGTTGGAAATATGCATGTTTTATTAAGTATATCCGCATGTATACGCGAGTTGGCTTCAGAAAAGTCGCGTATGTGTTTTGAAGTAAGAAAAAGTAAAAATTTTGAGTAAGTCCTAAATACTGATTCACCCCCACTCTCAGTATTTTTCCCAACAATTGGTATCAGAGCAAGTCCTTCTGCAGAAGCTTGATCGCTTGAAGGAGATCCGTCGAAATGGGAAGTCATGAAGGGGTAATGTCTATAAGGTCACCTCTATTCAATGGAAATAATATATTATTCTAGAAGATACGAACAAAAGCATATATGAAAAATCTTGGTGCAGAAGTATGGGCAATCGTGGAAGGAGGCTATCAGTATCCGGCAAGTATTCCTACTGATGCAGTAGAAAGGAAGAAATATGAAATCAATGCCAAAGCCATCAATGTCTTATTAGGAAGCATGTCTGAACCAGAATTCACTAAAGTGATGCAGCTAAATTCAGCAAAAGAAATATGGGACAAAATCATTCTGAGTTATGAAGGAGATACAAAGGTAAAAAGTGCAAAAATCCAAACTCTTCGAATTGAATATGAAAATTTAAGGATGCATAGTGATGAGAGTATTGCCAGTTTCTTTTTATGTCTAGATGATATTGTAAATCGTATGAGAAGTTTGGGTGAAACCATAACCAATACTACTCTGGTGGAAAAAGTCTTAAGATCTTTAACTTTAAAATTTGAGTCAAAAGTGTCAGCTATTGAAGAAAGGCAAGATCTGCAAACTCTTACTATTTTTCAACTACATGGTATTCTGACTGCTTATGAAATGAGACAAGGAGGTCCCTCTCAAATCAAAGAAGATTCTTTTAAGGCATGTTCAAAAGGAAAAGAAAAGGAAGTTGTCAAGGAATCAAGTTATATATCAGAAGAAGAAGAAGCAAATTTTATAAGGAGACTCCAACCAGGTACTGGAAGATTCAAAGGTAAGCTACCCTTCAAGTGTTTTAATTATGGAAGAGTTGGTCATTATGCTGCTAAATGTCCTTATGAAGAAAATCATGATAAAGGGAAACAATTTGAAAAGGGAAAGAGCTATTATGAAAATGAAGATAATGATGAACTGTCAAATGAGGATGAAGAAGATCCTGACCAAGATCTGCTAGTGCTCATGGAAAGGAAGGAAAAGAAGAAGGCTACTCAAAAGGAGATATCTCAGAAAACATGTGTAGCAGAAAATGAAGAAGATAAAACAGGTATTGAATGTGGTTCTTGTGATTCACTTTCTTGTGCATGCAATGGTGAAGATAGTGAAAGTAACAATATAAGTCTAGAAGCAAATCTCAAGATCAATGATGAAAGAAATGATTGGAATCAATTTCATAAGAGAGAATCTATCTACAAAGATATGATCTCTAGAATGAATGAACAGAAAGAAATACTGAATGGACAGATAGACAAGTATCAAAATTTGTATGCTTATGCAACCAATCAAAGTGAAAGACTTGAAGCAGAAATCATCTCTCTCAAAGAAGATCTGGAAAAATCAAATAAGAAGAATCAAGAACCCCTATCATTTGAAAAGGAAGGACTTGAATCAGAAATCATCTCTCTCAAAGAAGATCTGGAAAAATCAAATAAGAAGAATGAAGAGCTGTTACAAACATGTGAAGAACAAGAAAATTGGTTGAAGGAAGAAATTTTAAAATTAAATGATCAAGTAGAAGAAGGAAAAAGGGTCAAAGAAAGCATGAAGAAGCAATGCCAAAAATTGGAGGTTGAGGTAAACATTCTCAAAGGTAAATTAGAAGAAAAGGATAAACTCTTGAGGTTTCATGATAGTACTAAGATTCTAGACAATATTCTTAGTAATCAAAGGACTCCTGCTATTAAACTTGGTCTTGGTTTTCATGAAACTATTAAAGGAGAATCTAGTTCACAAGGAAGTTCTAATGATTCAAAGGATGTCAATGCAAAACCTGAAGAGTTGAAAGAAACAAGAAGTCAACCAAAAATCATGAACACTCAAAGGAAATAATTCAATAATGTTGAATGCTTTAAATGTCATAATTATGGGCATGTTGCAGCCAATTGCAGAAGCAGATTGTTTCAGTCACAAACAAACAAATTCTACACAGAAATTCTTCAAGGGATATTGTTTTTCATGCAGCAAGTATGGTCATAAAGCAGCTGATTGCAATAGAAGGAAGAATAGAACAACACATTATGATCCTTATGCTTACTTTTCTGGTCACATAAGATGCTATACTTGTAACAAGTATGGACATGTAGAAAAATAATGCAGGATCAATAGATCTGAGAAATTGGAGAACTTCCAGCACATAATAAGAAAGTTCAAGCAAAGTATGAAAAAGAAGGAGGACCGGTCAGAAACGTAGGCAATATTGACCCTACTACAGTCATCCGCTTCTAAAGACTACTTCTCTTAATGACTGCAGAAGTGATGTGAGATACATTATAGGGATTAGTAATGTATCGTCACAGGGGGAGTGATGTATGGTGATTCCCATGATGGTTTTGATAATTCTGGTTATGTTTATTTCTGACTGAGCATCTGATGTGAAGAAGACTGATACAGGTGGTACAAACTCAGGGGGAGATGAAGGAATGTGAAATTTTCAATGTTTCACTTTCCATACGCGGGTTCTGCGAAATAAAGCTGTGTATACATGCGAGTTACAATGGAGATAGTCGCGTATTCATTTATGACAAGCTAAATATCAGGAGCACAGGTTCAGGGGGAGCATTAGTCCAACTGCTAATGATTATACTATTGACATTGTATCTGGTTATGCTCATGCTGATGAAATGAAACATGGTTTCTTATTGTTAGGATTATGGATGAGCCCTGTTTGCTTTTTGCTGAAGAGTATTCTTTGTTTTCACACATGGATGAGATGGAAGTCTTATGATTCAGAGATAAGGACATATCATGCAGATATTGTTGCTGATAACTTGCTGTTGAAAGAGTTTCAGGTTGCACAAGCTAAGGAGGAGCCTTGGTCATATGGAAAGGATGCTTGGATGCACATTTTTCAGGGGGAGCATTAGCCTTGCTGAGCGTAATGCATTGTTGGCATTATGATGATTCTGAAATAAGATCTCTCTCTCTTGAGGTCTTTCTGGTACTGGTCATAAAAATTCATATTTGTAATTTGATGAAAAGGTCATGTTGATACCTATGATGTAAAATTGTAATAGTCAGTCATGTAAGGACTTGTTCAAATATGTAAACCCACTTGGTTGGGTACTTGAGTCAAAATGTGTAAACCCTCTTGGTTGGGTAGTTGAGTCAAATTGTGTAAACCCACTTGGTTGGGTATTTGGGTCTCATATGTAAATCCACTTGGTTGGATCATTGATGTAAGTATGAGTCCTTGGTGATAGGAAAGATCATAGAGTCATATACTTCATTGAAAAATTTGTTTGAAGATTCAGCGTGAACTTAGGGGGAGCATGGTAACTTCAGTAGACATCAGATCTACAGCGCTCTTCTTTCTACATGAGGAGAAAAACCTTGTGTTGGTTTTTGATCCGCCCTTTGCCCTTGATGTAAAAGGGGGAGAGTGACATGGTGTTTGAATAGGGGAAGAATATCATTATGCTTAATGTATCTATCTGTTGTGGTGATCAAACACCATCGTGGTTGCCATGAAGTCCAAAGGGGGAGATTGTTGGCAATATGATGCAGAGTGTTGTCCTTGATGGAAACCCACTTGATGAAGATGATGGAAACCTACTTAATGAAGTTGTTCTTGATGCTTGATGAGTTTATTAGTGATGTAAATCTGATTTTCTACAAGTAGCTCAGAAGTACCAGAGAAATAAATTCAGACAGTGCCAGAATAATGTTAAACAAGGTATGTCACAAGGCATACGCGGGTTTGTTGAGGCGAAGTTGTGTATGTATGTGGAAAAGTACGTGCCAAGTCACATATGCTTAGTTGCGCTCTAAATTAATAAAACCAGGGGTTACTACCATGGTATTGACCCATTGTATTGAGCGCTGGATTGTCTATGTGATCCCGTCCTGGAATACCATCGGAAGTTGTGTGGTTTTGGCTCATGGTATTGTCAAAGGCTAGATCTATTTAAGGAGAAGAAATTCATTGTGCAAGTGTGTGCATGAGTCTGGGTTTTGAATGTATACTTCACTCTGAAGTATGTCTGAATGGAAAGGGTAACAGTTTGATGATAGATCTAAATCTATGATGCACCTATGAATAAAATGATGAAGAGGGATCTCTAGATCTGAAATGTATATGTATCTTCTGGATCTGTTTATGGAATGATTAGATCTGTGATCTGGCGAATCTGTGCTGAAGTAAAGAATGAAGATCTGAGCTGTTTATCTGTTCTGGAGAGCTGCACTGCCCTAAAATTTCTGAAGATCTATACGTAGGTTCGTCAAGGAAAAAGTGTGTATATACGCGGCTTGTATTCAGTGAAAGCCCGTATGGGAATTGAAATCAGCTTTGAAATGTGTGCAGATGTATACGCGGGTTGGTATTCATGAAAGCGCGTATATACGCAGGATCAGTGAAAGGAAAGCGCATATGAAAACTAGGGTTTGCTGAAGTATGCGGTATGAAATTTCTGATCTGTTCTGCTGTATTACTGCTATATGTCTATGATGTATTCATACAGATCTGGGTTTTCTGAATATTGATTATGTTGCTGACTGTGTTGAGAAAAGATCAAGTTGTTGATTGATTGGTTGATGATTCATTGAATGAATTGATAAGGGTATAAGTTTCAATTTGATGTTTGATTGAGCTTAAATGTGTGGAGTGGGCCCAGTCTGAAAATATGATGAAAAGTGGCCTGCAAGTTGTGATCTATTGAAGCTATTGGATCTCGTTTGAAAATTGATGAAACATGGTCCATGGTGGTGCTGAGGGTTGTAGCCTTCAGTCAGGGGGTTGTAGCTCCCTTCCAGGTGAGGCTGGTAAACGAGAGTAGGGGGTCATAGCTCCCTTCCAGGAGAGGGTGGTAAATGAGAGAAGGTTGTAGCCTTCTGCAAGTGGGTGCCTGCGTGCTGGTATGAGTCTGCACCAGTACATGGTTGTAAGATGTTTTCTCTATAATAAAATATTGAAGGCTGAGACAACGGCAGTGGTGGTTTTCTCCCGACTTGGGTTTCCACCTAAAATCCTTTTGTTCATGTGTGTTGCTTATGTGTGATGTTTTATTCTGTTATTACTACACATGCTTACTGTTTATTGAACATATAATGAATGAATGATGGAATGATATAAGTGAAGAATTATCTGCATAATAAGATTGCTAGACATACACATGTTTTATTAAGTATATCCTCGTGTATACGCGAGTTGGCTTCAGAAAATTCGTGTATGTGTTTTGAAGTAAGAAAAAGTAAAATTTTTTGAGTAAGTCCTAAATACTGATTCACCCCCCCCCCTCTCAGTATTTTTCCCAACAGTTGTATTCAGTTTAACTCAGTTAGACTCAGTTGAGCTAGTTGTATATAGTCTAACTGATTGATACACTAGTGAGAGTGGAGTGAATTAATTAGTTAATTAATTCACAAATAATAACTCATTAATCAGCTGAACAATACAACAATTAACTATAGTGCATGGTAGTTTTAGTGGAGACTAGTGGAGAGATAGGTGAAAGGGTAAGATAGACTATCTGTTGTGACTATAGTGATGCATTAATTGCATCACACACTCAGTGGAGATGCCAATGAGTATTGCATAGTAAAGGATGGGGTAATTCGAATTTATGGAGAGCTATTCCTTAGCAGGGATTGCGCAATGGAGGCAGGCTAGCAGGTGGCAAAGATCAGTGCATGGAATTGCAAGATTGGGCCTGTATAGTGTATGGTGATTATACTGTACTAAGAGCTTGTGATAAGCTTTGTATGTTTGTATGAGATTGTCATATGATCTCCATGTTTCAGAATATATAGTTGGGGTTTTCAGCTTCAGGCTTTCCCAGTTAAAAATTGTGCTATGTGCGATTGAATATTTTTGTTTATGCTTCACATGTGTGTGAAATTATTTTTTCCGCAAAAGATTAACAAGTGGAATAGATTCAGTATCTTCCATAAAGTTAAATAGTGTGAGATCAGGTGGATCTTGGACATATGCATTCTTAGTGCATATAATTTCTACATGGTATCAGAGCATTGTTGATTGAATATTGCAATTGTGAAGTGAGTTTGTGCTAGTGGATAATTCGAATTTACTACAGAAGATTCTTGGTGCAGAAATCAAGTATACGTTGAAATGTATTTCAACGGTTGAGATTGGAGTATGCCCTTAATGAGAGATAAAATTACATAGCCTGGAAGGACAAGATGGAGGCAGTGCTGGAGGATAATGGGATGAAGGAGTTCATCGATAGCGATGTTCCTAAGCCGGGATCTAGCGATGTTGCATTACTTGATGCATGGCAAAAGAAGACTGCAAAGATGAGGAAGATTCTATTGGAAGGTGTGAAGGACCATATTGTGTCCAACCTTCATAGGAAATCCACTCCATTCTTAATGTTGAAGGCTTTTACAGACTTGTTCCAAAGCAGAAGTGACTAGAGGAAGTTGGCGCTTAAAGACAAGCTCATAAAAATAAAAATCGAGAAAGGTGACAATATTCCAAAATACCTCACGAAGTTTGTCCATTGCAAGTATGAGCTGGGAAGTGTGGGGGTTACTGTTGATGAAGAAGAGTTGGTGATATTTTCTCTCCTTGGGCTTCCGAAGAGTTGGCATAGCTACAAAGACTCTATCAATGGACGGGAGAAACTGTCGGGATGGGAGCGACTTTGGTTGGATCTTGTGCAGGAGGAGATAAGGCGGGGTACCAGGGATGGATCTTCATCAAGGAATGAAGATGAGGATAATTTCACTTTGGCTACCAAAGAAAATAAAGGGAAGGGGAATAAATCTTCCTCAAAATCCAGTGCTAAAGGCAAGAAGAAGGATTTGTCCAAAGTGAAGTGTTTTCACTGTCACGAGCATGAACATTTTGCCACAAACTGTCCACAGAAGAAGAAGAATAAGAAGGCTACTGGATCTGCAGCTAGAGAGGCCTTAGCATCGCAATTTTAGTTGTATTTTTCCTTGATCGCATGCTTGGTTTCAAGCTACGTGGGATCGGTGTGGTATCTTGAAAGTGGTGCGTCTTTCCATATGATGGAGATAAAGAGTTGTTTAGTGACTTGGAGGAGAAGGACCTCCAGATGCATATAGAGATGGGGATGATGGTTGTTACAGTGCGACTTGCATTGGGACCATTACCTTTGAGAGGGAGTCTGGTAATCTATTCTTGTTGAAGAATTTCATGCATGTTCCAGGTTTGAAAAATAACTTGGTCTTAGTTGCAATGCTGGAAGACACAAGTTATGATGTTGTTTTCCTTCGACATAGGGGTTCGAATTAAGAATCTCTATAAGCTGGAGGTAGACAATTGCACTGCAATGGTGGGAAAAGTAGAAGTGGTGAGCCACGATGAGGGAAAATTATGGCACAGGAGATTGGGCCATCTTCACCATGGTGCTTTGAAGATTTTGCAGCAAATTTCTACTAGACTTCCCAAGGGTACTCTTGCACAGTCAGATCAGTGCAAAGGATGTACAATGGGTAATTTTTTGAAGACCACCTTTCATGAGGAGAACTGTGCTTCAGTGATCCTGGAGAGAATTCACACAGACATGTGTGGACCATTCTCGGTTGCTGCAACAGCAAAACATAGGTATTATGTGATATTTGTTGATGATTATTCTCATAGATGCTGGATCTTCTTCATGTAGAAGAAGAGTGAAACTTTCTCAAAGTTCTGTGAGTTCAAGGCATTGGTGGAGAAGGAGTCAGGGAAGCAGGTGAAAGCTCTATGGAGTGATAATGGTGGTGAATACATCTTGGGTGAATTCAAAGACTTCTGCAGCAAAGAAGGAATTCGAAGAGAACTCATAGTTCCTCATAACCCACAACAGAATGGGGTCGCGGAGAGAAAGAACAAAACGATTGTGGGTGTTGCATGAGTAATGTTGCATGACTAGGGCCTACTGATGCACTTGTGGGGGGAAGCATGAAACACTGTGGTTTATGTGCAAAACCGTTGTCCTCATAGAGTACTTGGCATGAGAAGCTTTTACTAGTAAGAAGCCTGATATTTCTCATTTGAAGATTTTTGGCTCACCTGTTTACATTCATGTGACGAAGGATGCCAGGAAGAAGCTGGAGGGCTCTATAGAAGTTGGGATATTTTTGGGGTATACAGAAACACCCCATAACTATCATGTGTATTTTCCAAACATTCAGATGACTATTATGCGATGAGATATAAAATTCAATGAGATGAAAGCCATGAAGTTGTTGCTTGAAAGGGAGCTACACTTGCATGTAGAAGAGGAACTTATTGTTCCCAAAGATGAGCCTAGGGATGTGGATCAGCCAAAGGAGGAGATTCATGGAGTGGAGGAGTCCAGTCATGCAGAACCAAACATTAGACAAGGTAGAAAGTGTACCAAAAAAGCTCAGAGACTGAAGCTTGATGCAACACAGAATTTAGGAGTCCCTAGATGAAAACGCCGAAAGAGACAGTCACCTGACTGATATACTGGATACATGGCTCTTATGAGAAAGTGTATTGTGACATAGCCATATTGTTTTTAAGAAGCAGCATAGGAGCCCACATGGGTAGATTCCATGGTGGAGGAGTATGACTCCATTGTCAGAAACAATTCTTGGGAGATCGTTCGAAGGCCGGTGGGAAAATCAGTTGTAGGATCAAGATGGATCTACAAGGTAAAGAAAGCTGCTTATGGGAGTGTTGAGAAGTATAAGGAAAGATTTGTTGCCTAGGGCTTCTCACAGATTGAGGCAATTGAATATGAAGAAACCTTTGCACCTGTCACACGGTATACTTCCATACGAACCATCCTTACTCTCTCACCGCAGATGGGTGGGCACATTAATCAGATGGATGTGAATATTGTGTTCCTTAAAGGGATCATTGAGTAAGAGGTGTACATTAAGTAGCCTGAAGGATTTGAGATCTTCAACAGCGAGTCACATGTGTGCAGGCTAAAAACAACACTGTATGGGCTAAAACAAGCACCCTGTGCTTGTTACACTCGGATCGACAGCTATTTCACTGGGCTTGGCTTCACCAAGAGTGAGGCGGATGCAAACCTGTACCAGATTGTGGTTGAGGGTAAGATTTTAATCATTTTAATTTATGGTGATGATTTGATACTAACGGGTGATGAGCAGAGTATACACTCATGCAAGGCTGATCTGGAAAACGAGTTTGAGATGAAGGATTTGGCCCTCCTTCATTATTTCCTTGGATTGGAAATATGGAAGCAGGAAGGTGAAATGTTTGTGTCTCAAGGCAAGTATGCCCGGGAGATACTGGAGAAGTTTCACATGCAAGTTTGCAAGCCTATCGACACTCCTCTTCCAGGAAATCAGAAGAAAGAGGATGCTACATCGGTAGAGGTAGTGGATGCCACTGTTTATTGATAGTTGGTGGGTTCACTCGTGTATTTATTCAATACAAGACCGTACATATGCTATGTGGTGAACTAGATTTCATAAGTGATGGTTAAGCCTACCCAGCTCTTTTGGAAGGCAGGCAAGCATGTCCTGAGATATCTCTGGGGCACATCTGAGTATGGTTTATGGTATAGACAGATGGATGAGGTGAAGTTGCATGGCTTCATGGATGTAGATTAGGCAGGAAGCCCAACATATAGAAAGAGAACATCAGGAGGGATTTTCAGTATCAGATCTATGGTAGTTTATTGGTACAGTAGAAAACAAATATCCATGGCACTTAGTTCAGTGGAAACAAAATACATGGCAGCAAGTTTAGCTGCATGTGAGGCTATCTGGATGAGGAAGATTTTGGCTGGTTTGTTCAGTTCAAATTTAGATCCCACGGTGATTCATTGTGATAATCAAATTTTCATTAAACTTTCTGTTAATCATATGCTTCATTATAGATCTAAACATATTGATATCTGGTATCATCATATCAGAGATTGTGTGTAGTGGAAGATCATGTTGCTTTAGTAAATTCCTACGGAGGATCAGGATGAAGATATTCTGATAAAGGCGCTCACCAGGAGAAAATTCGAATACCATAGAGGCAGGATCAGGGTGAAGGATAATCCCTATCTTGTTGAGAGGGAGTGTTGAGATTCAACAAGATGATGAGCTTAGTGAAAAGAGTTGCCTTCACTAAGCGGGCCCGCAGGCTATTTTTGGCGCAGGTTTATTTTTAGACTACGTCTATTTTTAGACATGATGATCATATTTCAGAAGTTGCAGGATGCTATTTGTGGATGGTTGATCAAGTTGATAAAGCACCCTTGTGTGTGGAAAGGGGCTGGAGCATGTAGACTGGATCAACTTTGACCTAATCAACAATGTTGGTATGGAAGGAGTGGCATTCATTGAGGGACATTGCAGCTTTCGAGGGAGACTCCATGCATGGAAGTAGTGGCTTTAATGAGTGGGGAAAAAGGTGAGGTTGATCACCAAGCATATAAGGAAGGGGATGGAATCCATTGTGGGTATGTTGTTGATTATTATTTTGATATGGTCTATATGACTAGTTGTTCTCTTCTGCTATTTAGCGGAAACTACAGTGTTGTTTAGCACAAGGTTGTTCCCGAGCGGGAATCCCACACTCATCCTCGAGAGACTTTGACTTCCCACTTAGGAAGGTGATTGAGATTCATTTCCACATTCCATCATTAGGCCAACACTTCAGTATTACTATATAGCACAGTTTCTTCCACATTTGTGTTGTGTTGTAGGGAAAAAGTTGTGAAGGATTTGTAGGGCCATTTTTTGAGCTTGTGTTTCAGTGGAAATGTAGCCTTTCCATCAGAGGATCAGCAAGGAAGTTCCTTGAGAATTTTATCACCATTTGGCACCAGGCCAAGCTACCACCACCATATACAGTGCAATTTCAGTCCATGACTGCGTAATTTCAGAGATCAGTTGCAGGGGTAGTTTCTGTGCATGATTTGGGGAGTTGGTTCTTCAGTGGAGGGATCAACCTTTCACCTGGAGAGTCTATTGGAGGAAAGCCACCTATTTTTATATTGGCTTCAGCCATAACTCCCATCTATTTTAATGCAGTGAATATTGAGACCTAGGGTTGTAGTTCACTATTGTATTTTGATTTATTTGTGGAAACCCTGTTGGGTTGTCTAGGAAAAGTGATGTAGGGCCTTGTTCTTTATGTATAGCATCCTTTGAGCCATACATCGGTTATTATATATCATTATATGATTACAGTAGCAGTTATTCTGATTAGGACTGCGTTGTATCAGCTCTCCAACGTTTTGTATAATAGAAGCACCTCATTTTTCACGGGATTTACTAATTGGAGGCTTGTGGGCTTATGTTATATGATTTGTGCCTCATTGTATTACAGTAATTTTCTGCTCATGTGCTTAATGAAATGGCTCCATATTGGTCTCTTATGTTTGTGCATTGATCTTCACTGCTACTTTCCATTTTTGTGTTCAACATTGTTGCTTTCCCCATTTGGGAATATTACAGAAATGAAATTCCAACTTTCGAAACCATCTTGGAGATCATCTTTACATGGAAAAGAGACATTATTTGGGATCAATCTCATATTGTGGTGACCTTATGCAAATGAAATGGTGCTTTATTTGCACCTTGAAGTATGAAACCTAGAGACCTAATGAGACCTTGGATGACCTGCCTCCATGGTTGACTTTGACTTACATAATGACATACTGATATGAGCTTTCTAGAGTGATTTATCCTCAGCAATACATCAAGTTAGGGAAGCAAATGTAAAATTTTGAGGTTGATTAAGGTTTTATGACTAGGGCTACCATCAATGAAACAATTTTTAGCATGACCCAATGGAATGAAATAAAAATTTCAGAGTGGGACACCTAGAATGAGAATGAAAAGAGTGATTTTCATCACTGATGGAAGAATGCATATTCTAAAACTAAAAGAGAGGAAAATGATGATGTCGTGATGCCAAAAGCATCCCTTGAAACTAAATAGTCTCATGTTTTTGGTTTTAATTATTTTTGTTGTAGTATATTTGCAAGAGGTGAAAAATAAATGGTGGAAGTTCCACATAGGTAAAGCCATGCTAATGACGTTAGTACATATGATGAATTTTTCGACACTTTAGTTCCGACACTTTTGACATATTGTCGAAAAGTTTCCAAATTTTCTCAATTTTTTAATCCAACCAAAAAGCATCGGAACAAAGAAGAAAATTTTCATTTAGTTGTTCTTGTCATGACAAGACTTGGCTATGCATCTTATGGAGTCTTGTTTAGGTTAGATGAGGTTTATGGTTATGGAAACTTCATATTTTCATTGCACTGAGGTTTTCAATCATGAGATTCTATTGCCTAGTATGGAAAATTTGGTGTTGAGGAGGCACAATTGGAGAAATTTTGACTTTTCAAAGGTTCCATCATTGTTACGTATATATTGGATAGTCATTCATAGAGGTTTTTTATCCTTGAAAGAAGGTGAATTTTTGGTTATTAATGAGGAAAAGTTAGCTTCTCTGCGGGCTGTGATTTTCTCCTATTCATTATTGATTTATCTCACTCCATTAAGGGCCAATATATTGCTGTGAGGAACATGTTTTCTTGATCAGAGAACAAATTCTTACTTAGGGAGAATGAAAAAGTTAATATCCTTTTCATTGTACATATATTTACAGAACAACCCTTAATTAAAACAATTTTCTAATGTAGTCCAGATTGTAAATAAGTTAGAGAATATGTCGACTCCTTGTCACAATAGGGCTTGAATGCTTGATTGGATAAGTACACTATTTGATCTACAAAGCCTGGTCCATAATTTCCATCCGAATTTCTGAAGATCCCTACACCCTTAACTCATTCTCTCTAACCTACCTTTCCTTGACCTAATTTCTTTATCCAATGATTTCCCTAACCAAAACAATTCAAAACAACCCCCTGCACTCTTTATCTAACCTAAAAACTCTAATTTCTCCACCCCTCCTAGCTATGACCCTTTTGGAGAGAGCCCTCTCCGGCTTTATAGGGCTAGCTATCAAGTCAAAATCTTGGTCTGCAGTTATCTCTGTTGAGATTCCTTCTTCGGCTTTGGGAATCTAGCAGAGTGACAATACTCTCCAAGTATTGATCCTTCTCTAGTTCACAAGTCACTTCCTTCACTCCACACTTAGTTGTTCTAAGTGCTTCTTATTTATATACTCTCTACATAAAATTCTCAATAAAAAATTCTTTGACATGCCACTTTACTCTTTTCCCTACATAAATTCCTTTCTTCATTTCTTTTATCATTTTGTTTTGTAACCTTTTCATTTGTTTCTGTAGCAATTGACTCATGTTGCTAAAATATCCCTTTCTCTCAACTAAATTTGTCTCTCTTTATTCATCAGTCACTCTTTTCTTTGTAGCCTTTGTTATTGATTTCTTTTCCTCCCATTTGTGGCTTGCTTCTGGACTTTTTATTTGACTGTGATTAGAATTTGGATCAGGGCCTAAAATTAGATAAATTTGAAAGTGCTCAAAATTACTTCAAATAAATACGAGAGTGTATATCTCGTCACAAGGATTCCAACGCAACTCGTTTCATCAAATTATGAGTTCGTATGATTGAGTTATGGCTTTTTGTTCACTTTCCAAAAAAAGTTCAGAACCAGATCGACCAGTAGAGTGGGATCAGAATTGGTGATTGTCATAGAGTGTTGAACTCTACATATAGAATCAGGGATTTCATAGCCACAAAAATGCTACAGGTGGAATGGATGGTCGTGATCCAGTCAACAGTGAGGGCTGAACAGTGGTGATTAGATTGCAAAAGCAGCAGTGGGAGATCAATGAGAGAGATCTCATCACAATTGAGAAAAATTGCACATTGCATAGAATAGAGTTTACCATTAAAGAGTTTCACAAGTTAAATTTTTTAACCTTTGATGCGAAGTGAGAAGGAGGATATATAATGTGGATCGTCGGATCGAGAGACAAACCAACGACAAAGATTGCAGCACCCAGAAAATCAATTTTGTAAATCACAATATTTAGAAGCTTAGAGTTCTTAATCTATGTTAAATTGGTTGCGATGTGGTAAATTTTAAAAATGCGATGCGATAAGGGGAGCGACATGTCGACATTGCACACGAGCGCACATCGCATAAATTATGGTTTTAGTGTTATTGGTATGAAGTTAAACTTGCAGGAAAGCAATTTGTGATGCATTATGATTGGTTGCATGTTGGGGGACCTGAGAAAATTTTTCCCCATGTATGGAATTTTTTTAAGGCTATGTGCAATCTTTTTTACATGTAAGCATTGTTGGATCGCGAACATATGTATGTTTAATGTGTTAAGTCCCTATATTAATAGTATAGCCCCTTATTATGTTAGTGTAGCCCCCCTTATTGTTATTATTGTACCCCTGTAACCCCCATATTGTTATTATTGTGCCCTTAAATTATTATTGTTAGGTCGGCTAAGATTACATTGTGGCCCACTAGGATTACATTATGGCCCCATGGACTCCTATATATAGAAAGGAGGTTTTGTAAATTGAATCATCCAAGAATTGTTCATTTATGTAATGTATTGGAGGTTGCCCCCTCGAAGTGGCTTATTTCTAAGGCGTTCATATCTCTTTTATTCTATTTTTGGAGCTGGTTACACAACATTTGGTATCAGAGCTTGGGATTCTAGGGTTTCGCTGCTCCAAACAGGTCATCGTGGCATTTTCGATATAACTTTTTTTCTACGAAGTTTCAGAAGCTGAAAGTTTTAGGGTGCAAAGCTGAAATCCTTAGGAAGATTTTCTAAAAATTTCAGAGCTTGGTTCGCAATATTTTCAGAGATAGCATTTGTGGAAGTTAGGTATTGTTTCAAGCTCCTGAACAGGTCATCGTGGCATTTTCGCTATAAATTTTTTTCTACGAAGGTTCAGAATTTGAACTTCATATGGTGCGAAGCTGAAATACTGAGGAAATTCGTCAAAAAATTTCAGAGCTTGTTTCACAATATTTTTTGAGATATGATCTGTGGAAGGTAGTGCTTTTTCAGGCTCCTGAATTGCATCTCAAAGAGGTGATCGTGGGAAAAGTTCAATAACTCTCTCTCTGGGCATCGGATTGGAGTGCCGTGAAAAGTGGTCGCAAGTAAACAGACTGTAGTTTATTGGCTATCAATTTCAGAGACAAAGGATGAAACAGTGACACGTGGAAAGTCGTACAAGTTCGCTCTACTGAACTAGTCCAGAATTAGGTCATCGTGAGAGATTGGACACAACTTTGTCTTGGAGAATCCAAATTAGGTCAGAACTTTGGAATTTGAAAGAAGCGTCAGAGGGCTAATACAGGGCTGAATTTCAGATATCTAATATTTTCAATCACAGAGATAATACAATTTCAATATCGAGCTCCTCAAAAGAAAGTAAAAGGTGTGTATTGTTTTCCGAATTGCATAAGTCTTGTTTGAAGAATCAAGTTGAATTGATTCCAAGGGAATATTGAAGAATTTTTGTCAGTAATGGGTTCCATTTTGCCTCCAAAAAACAATTCCATACCCATTAAGCCCTCAGAAAGCTATACTATGACGCATGAGGAGGAACAATTGCAATATGAGATATCAAAATTATGGTACCAAGTGCAACAGGTTTCAATCTTATGAAGAGAAATTGAAGATGAAATAGATGGTTTAAAAGCAGAAATGGAGGCTAAGTTGGATGGTTTGAAGGATCAAATAATAGCAAATATGGATGATAAATTAGTGGAAGATCAAATCGAGTATCAACAACAAGCTCTCCAACTCTCAAAGGATAACCCAACTTTGGTGCAGAATCTAATGAAACAACAGGAAGATCAACATCACATCGAGAGAAGTTATGAAGCAGTCATAGAAACAAGAACTCGAAAAGTACGATCAATTTCAGAGTATCTCAGCAAGTGGAAGAACTTTCCTGTAAAATATTTCACATGGGAGGATGATAATTTTATACAGAAGCATCAAGAAATAATCAAGCGTTGAGGACAACACTTGTTTGAAGGAGAGGGGCATGTTAAGTCCCTATATTAATAGTATAGCCCCTTATTATGTTTAGTACTTGCTTATATTATTATTGTACCCATATACTTCATATTGTTTATTGTTGTGTAAGTGTGTTGTTAGGTCGCTGGATTGCATTGTGGCTAGGATACATTGTGGCCACATGTAATCCTATGAGAGGTTTTGTAGGTGTGTCATCTAAAATTGTTCATTTGTATTAACCATTGGAGGTTTCCCCCTACTAGTGGCTTATTTTAAGACGTTCATATCTGGCCTGTTTTGGGCGGTTGCACACAGCACATGGCGGGAAGCTGCGATGTTGTGTCCTGGTAACTAGCTGACGCTCAAGCCACTTCATGATTTGGGGGTGCGGAAAATGTGGCTACCCCTAACACGCAGTACTGACATCGTTTTATTGGTAGGGAGTGGTGGAGTCACACCAAATTTGGCCGCGGTCAACCTAATTTTAAGTCCGATTAAGCTGAACTTCCCAATTAGTGTGGGTGCTGAGAGATATTGGAGGAAAAAAAGTACCTTAAGAAGAGCTCCAATTTTGAAGCCATTGCGTGAATGAAGAGTCATGTTATCTAATTGGAACATTATGAAGCCATTGAAGCAAGTTGAAAATTAGCAAAAAGCCATGTTGTGGTGTTTTGTGTGTTTGAATATTTTTGAAAGTGGGGTCATCAAGTGTTGGGGCCATTTCCAAAGCATCCGGAGAGTCCATTTCCGGAAAATTAATAGTAATTTTTGACTATCTTGGACCTTATAAAGCTAATGGTGTAGCTTTTAGAGGGTACAGAACTTCTACACATGTGTTTTCATAGAAAGTTTCATGGCAAAAACTTGACAGGGTGTTGGAAACTGAACTACGAGGAGCCAATGGTCATTAGGTAGACGAACACATTGTATTTTGTGTATGTTTGAAATGTTATGGAAACAATGAATAGGTTTTAGGATTATATTAGGACTTCTAATGGTGATTTTCCATGGATGTCTAGAGGGAAGAATCAAGTCTAGTAGCAGAAATAGGTCATGCCCAAAGGCCATGGTCTTTGGATGATTGAACGATCAAACTAAGGGTATTTTGGTATTATAGGCCCATTTGTATAGTTTTCAAAACCAATTTAGTTGAGCAACAACTTGTACGATGGTGACAAATCCTAATCCCAAAGAGCCTAGTCTGTTGATGGAGGCTCCCAAGAGCATGTGCTGAAGTGTTGAGGTAAAATCATATATTTCATACATTTAATTGGCTAAAAACAATTTTATAATTTTCTACACATAAAGCATGAAAAAAAACACATAAACTTGATACAAGGATTCAATTGCAGGATGTATGTGACACACGATCCTTAAGATTATTTAAATGGAATAGAAGGTGCTTTTCATAGAAAAAAGTTATTATTTCACCTATTTCATATCAGTTGGTATCGGAAAAACAATTTGGCTCATTTTTTTGTGATATGGCTAGGGTTAGCCATTGGTTAGATTGTGCAAAGATGAATTTGCGGTTTGAAAGTTTATGTGAAGAAGTTGGATTTGAGAGCTTGGTTCTCAAATCAGAATAAAGGTGTATTTGAAGCTTTTTGAATTGTTAAGCTCTTTCTGGAGTCATTACAATTATGATGGAAACTTCATCAAATGTGGTGATTCTAAACCATCCTCTTTGTGCACGACTCTTTGATAAAGAGATGTTGTGGGACTTTCCATGTGAAATATGTGAATTTTAACAGTTACATATGAAGATGTAAGGAAACACTAAATTCAAGAGAATTGGTTTCAGAAGAAAGCAAGAACTTCTTCAAAATATGTGTAAGAAGGAATGGAGATTGACTCCATGATGCCAAAGGCTTCCAGCCATATGTGTACTTGAAGAAGAAGAGGTAAAAACTTCAATTTCTCTTCCAATTTTCACTCAAAGATAAATGTGTGAGTTCATTTGAAAAAACGCACTGAAGACTAGGATCCAAATTGGACAAAGTCAAAATGGGTTATGAAGGTAAGGGATTATGAAAAACATGCACAAGGCATGGTTGAGCCAATTATGGTTGAGCTGTGGTATTTGGGACATGGCTATGGACAATTTGTGGAGAAATTTCAAAAGCCATGAGAAGGCATAAAAACAATTCAACGAAGAGCTTTTGTTCACAAGTTCAAACCCAAAAACATGCTAAGTGTTGCATTCAAGATGAATGCCATTGTTTTAAAAAACCCATATTGAAAATATGCTTGTAGACATGCGACATCGGTATGAAAGAGAGTTGTGTGACTCCAACACATGAACATTTTCGTTTGAGCATTCAAAGAGTTGGAACCTCTTCCGTTAATAGCCTAAAGCGATAGATGAACATTGAAAGAATTATTCAAAGACACTTAATTATTTTCTGTTCACGTTTTTATGATTTATGTTAAGCATGACAAATGCGCATGCATCAATAGGAGAAATATTTTTTTCATAGCGTATGGTTTTATAACCATCAAGTTTCAAGATGTTGGAAGAATGATAGCATACATGAAATAGTCAAAGGCGACTTGAACGGTACAAAATATTTGAACTTGTTGTTGAAGAAGGGACATCTCATTACAAACCAATGTTGGACAGGCGTCAACAACTCATCCAAAACATTTGAAGCAAGTGGATAAAAAATTTTGGCGAAATGGAATAGGAATTCCATCATCAACGTGAGTCAAGATGATTCACGAGATGTTCGGGAGAAAATTTTCCATTGAAGTGGGAGATGAAATGGCTGGAATTTCTTGACTATGATGAGCATGCATTTCCTTTGTGCACTGGAGTCCAAATTTCAGCCTTGTGTATGCATGCATTTCTATTGAAAGTATGACAAGTTTCAGAAGGTGTATCACTATTGCTTGTGATGCAAAGATTTCATGAATATTGTTAGGTTGAAGGAAGTTCTATTTGTTCCAAAATTGTTGGTTGTGTAAAATGGGTATGTTACTCATTTATATTTATAGTTTATCATTCGATTCTGACTCTATGGTCAACCATGTATTTTTGGGTTTATGTACATATTTGCACTTGAAAAGTTGAAGGTGTACATATAGAGATTTATATGCTATGTAAATAGAAACTTTATGATAATTTCATTGTAAAAAAAGCCTGTGTGGTGATGTTTATCAATATGTATCTTTGGAATGTGACTTGTGTTGTTAATGTCTGCATTTGTTTTTCTACTATATTTTCTAATATGTTGATTGACTTATGATTTAGTGAGTAGGGTTTTGATTGTGGAGGTGATATTGGATACATCCTAATGTGCAGAAGATCACCATGTATGAGTATTTTAAGGAAATTGAAAGTCATTCTTTGTGAAGGAGAAAAAATGAGTTTATTGCATTTCAATTCTTTCTGAATTTTCTTTTCAATATTGATCATGTGTTATTGTGACAAGATGTTGTGAGAGCTTGATGTCCATTCAGTGAAAGTGGATTATGATTGTAAGTCATTGTAGCCATTGTAGAACAGATAGATTCTGTTATACTTATGACACAAGTTCACTCTCATGTTAAGCTTAATTTGGAGAAAGTTTATATAATAAGCTTGTACCTTTGATACCCTTCTAGGGACTTTAAATTTACTACATAAATTAGGAAGGCTAATAGTTTAGCAGCTTCATATAGGCTGTTAGTACGATTGGATATGTGTCGGTGGCAATAGTAAGCAATGTTGAATTAGTTCATGTGACCATGAGCCAGTGGTTGAAAGGCAAACAATTTTAAGGTGAGCATGTCAAGATAATTGTCAAGAAAGACTTTTCAAGAGTAAAATGGGTTGATATAGCAAGCAAGGTTGTGGAAGATCAAGAAGATAGTTAATGACCAGCTTTTGTGGGTCCCAAAATCCCAACAATGGGAAGGTAATCAAATTTGGATCGGGCCTAAACTAAGCTAGAATTTTAAAAGTGCTAAAAAATGCTTTAAACCAATAAAGAGCGTGATCATCACTGCAAGTTAACAACTTGTTTCATCAGGTGAGTTTGTATGATTGATTTGTATGTGGCTTGATGCTTTCTAAATAGGTTTCCAGAACTAGATCAGCAGTGGGATGTAGTTATGGTGGCTGCATGTGAGTCTTGAACTATGTACGTCGAGGATTTCAAAAACTGGTAAATGTTGTGGGTGGAATAGATGATCTCATGGTCAATAAAAAACAAGGGGCTAGCAGTAGGTGGGTAGATGCATGAAACCATGATGGTAGGAGATCATGAGAGATCTTAATGCCCAATTGGGGAAACATCTTACATAACACGAACAAAGTCTACCCATTAAAGGTTGGAGATTCAGAATGATTATTTAACCTCACAGTGTATGGTGAAGGCAAAGATATAGCATGGATGGGTAGTTGAAGGCAAACTGATGGGTACATGAAAAGGTTACATGTGCTAGCAAATATTTATAAGCTTAGGTTCTGGGAATGTTAATAAAGATTGGTTTATGATAGTGGTGAAAATGTGATGGTGAAGGTATGTTATTGCTCACGAGTACCTCATAAATGTAACGTTATACACAAATGCTGACTTAAACTTGTGGGCAAGAGATTTCGATAGCTATGGATGAGTTGTCTTACATGGACCCACACGGGAACCATGTTCCCATGTGTATGTAAGTTGTTTGGGCTATATGTAATCTTGGCTGCAAACGTAAGCATTATTTGATCTCAGTAAGCAACTGTGTTTGACGGGAATTCAATGACAGCAACTCACATTGCTACATGTGCACATCAAGCCATTTTAATGGTTGGGGTGTGCGCATGTGGCCACTACCACAACCATAAATTTTAATGTAAGTTTATTGGTGTGAGATAAAGAGCATGAGAACTGCTGATGCAGCCTAATTTGCTCTGAGTTAACTGCCAGTTCTCCACATTGATAGTGTTTTCCTGGGAGATATTGGGAAAAGTGTAGGCGTAATTTAGGCCATTTTCTAGGTGAATGAAGAGTCATTATTATTAATAGAACATTAAAGAAATTTAAAAGCGATTCACAGACGAAGAAAAGCACTATCTTCGAGGTGTTTTGTGTGTTTGAATATTTTGAGACGAAATACATTTAAGTGTTGAGGCCATTGCCGGGCTGTCCGGAAGTCATTTCAAATAAATGGTCGTAGTCATTTTGACTATCTGCAATATATTAAGTTAATGGTGCATATTTGGTTAGATACTTTTAATGCCATTTCCATGAAAGTTTCGCCTTTGAAACCTGAAGGTGTTGAGCATAACGGAGAACCCAATGGTCATTCAATGAATGAGCAGTGTATTTGTGTTTGACATGTTATGAAAATATTGAATGAGTTTCGAAGATGATGAGGACTTGTGGGTGATTTTCCACGAATGACTACAGAAACACTTCGAGGCCACCAGAAGAGTCATCTTGAAGATGCATGGTCCCATTTTGGATGATTGAATAGTCAATCAAGGTATTTTGTTGTTGATCATTGGTATGGCTCAAGGCGTAAATGATGATTTTCAGAAAGCAACTTGTCATCATTTGTTGCATCTTAATCCAGAGAGCTTAGTCCATTAATGGGCTCGAAGATGTATTAGCGTTGAGGAGTGAAATGCCTTTATTATTTTATATGTTGTTATTCATGGCGGATTTATTTCCCTACAATTTTATGTTTTCATGCATTAATCAGATGAAAACAATTGATAGCAACTACTTTTTAAAACATGCTATAACTTGTAACCAATCCTGAAGTTAGATTTACAAAGGATGCAACAATAAATTGCGATCGTTGAATTGTTGAATGGAACAAATGTTCTTGTAAAAGGAATTCAATACTATTTGGGATGGTTTGGTATCAGGAGAAATTTTATTCATTTTAATGATAGCTAAGTTGGCGCTGTTGTTTTAAATTGTGGGGAAAATTTGCGCAGTTTAATTTATGTATTGAAGATTATTTGAAGCTTGGTTTAAAATCTATTAAAGAAGTCATGAAGATTGTGTTGATGCTATGGCTCTTTCATTCATTGTTGTGATAGCAACTTCATCAAATGGTGATTCTAAACCATCCTCCTTTAGCAAGACTCACGACAAAAAGTGTTGGACTTTGTAGCTTGTAAAGATAGTTGGAGTTGTATGAAGATGTAAGGAAACTTTAAAGTTAAAGAAAATTGGTACCATGAAGAAAAGTAAGAAATTCTTCGAAAGATGCATGGAATGGAAGTTAAGCTCCATGATGCAAAAAATAAATAACTAGCGTAAGCATGTACTTGAACAAGAGGGTAAATAATTGAAATTTATCTTCAATTTCATCTCCAAGATAAATGTGTGTCATTTCATTCGAAAAACACACCAGAAAGGAAGAGGTCTCCAGAGTGGTGATCAAAATTAGCTGTAGGTGAGGAGTTAGGCAAACATGCTGAGCATGGTTGAGGAAATTATAGTTGAGAAAGGCCTAAGTATTTGGGTCTTGGCACGAACAATTTTATCGGAAAAACTATAAAGAGCGCGGGCGCAGAAAAACGGTTCAAAGAACTTGTGTTACGGACTCGAACCACAGAAACATGCAAAGTGTGTAGGCTCAGGGTTGAATTCCGAACACTTTCTGTACCCATGTTGCAACAAGATAGCATAGACATGGAAAGCTTATGGCGAGCAAGAAGTTTGAGCGTAGCTACAGGACATGAACATTGTCGTTGGTCTTGAAAAGAGAGATAGAACCTCTTCTTCGAGTTGTCTCTCGAAGGTGATAAAGATGAACATTAAATCTAATCATTTTAAAAATTTTAATTCTTCCTATAATCATGTTTTATGATTGTGGCCATAATGTACATGAATGAAATAAAAAAAAAAAAAAAAAAAAAAAAAAAAAAAAAAAAAAAAAAAAAAAAAAAAAAAAAAAAAAATAAAATATTGTACTTGTTCATTGTATACAAAGTGGGTGTTTAACCGTTTTCTCGCATTTATCATTGAAGCCACTCGCAATTTCATTGCCTTATTTCAATCAGTTGCTAACGGTAGGTGTAGGTACCTGGTGACTATTTTAATTAGACTAGTTAGAGAGTTGTGAAGTCGAATAGCATGATTTTCTAAATTTTGTCATATTTCGATTAATTGAATTATTATAGTTATTGTTGTTGGTTTTCTAGAACGATTCACTACTAGGAGGAATCGAAAGAGTGTTTAATCGCTAACATATAATTGTAAAAAAACCTCGGAGTAGCAGAGAATGAACGGCGGGGGGAAAAAGAATAAATTCTGTGATAGCGCTACGTATATTTCAAAATCGCTTACGATTACGGTTGGCCATTTCCTAGGTATGGTACTGACTCTTAAATTAACTGATTGCCTAATGAAAGGGGGCGGTAGACTCCCGCCGCAGATTTCCCCTATCTGTCGACCTTTTGGTTTGGAAATCATTTGAATAATCCTGTGCCCAATAAAGAAAAAAACCCTGATAGGCGACCTGCGTACTGAAAATCATGATTATTGAGTGACTTTCGTATAAAGAATAACCTTGTTTTATTGCATAGTTGTCAATTTCTGCCACGATATCTTGTGTTGAAACAGGATGTCCCAATACAACGGAGCTACGAACACGACAACTTGGTCATTACGCAGAAAAAACGACAGTTTGCAAGGCGGGTTCACACCTGATCACACCACATGCAACCTTCGGGCGGTATTAGGATGTGGAAGCGATTCCATAGGGAGGAATCGACACGTATTGAATCTGGCTTTGATAAAATAGCTCGCTGTTCTTCAACGCCGATGCCAACAAGTCAGGTAAGCGAGTGGAAGGGTTCGGACGTTGATTCGAGGAGGTCATCGAACGGTCCTGGTCGACGGAGAGATGCGTCTTCCAATCCAGGAGTAAACATCCACGGTGAGATTGGTCCCACAGAATACGGGTGGGGCGTGAGATCTCGGCTATTGTTCCAACCAATTAGAATTTATAATTTGGACTGGTTATTTCGATCATAATCAAATATCGAGGTTTATTATAAAGACTACAAAAGGTGGAAATAGTCGTAAAAGTTGAGGTGATTATATAAGGCCGAAACAACTTAGTGATTATAGGGTTGGATCTTGTATCGCATAACCGCCTTGTACTACGGAAGATACGGGTTGGAAATTTGACATGAAATTATTTGTTCCTTAATTTCTTTGGGGTGGAAAACAAAATAAATATAAAGAAAAAATAGAGCCAAAATGGGGTATGGGGGGGAATGTCAACCACACGGTGTTTCTTCCTCATTTGGTGAATTGTTGAATTTCGGGTGTTTAACTTGCGTCGTTTTGTTGGTATCGACGGTCTGCGGTGTTGTTTCTGGCCGCTTGGGGTCAAGGGTTGGTGGGCGGCGAGAAGAAGGTGTATTGCTTGTGGAGGGTGTTGGGGGGGATGTTAGAGAGGGACGAGGACGGAATAGTTCCATGGAGCGAAAGACGGTGGGGATCAGGAGCACGGTGAACCGAAACGAGCCGACGGGAAGGAGTTGGGGAGATGCTCACGACTGGGGCTCCATGGGAGGCTGCAAGGCCTGCTGATTCAGCCCGGATGGAAGTATCGTGACTGTACGGGGGACTAAAAGTCAGGAGAAATTTGGTGGGTAAGGATAAATAGACTCGCCTTAGTGCTGATGTTATGAAGAAATAAGCACAGTGAAGATAAAAAGGTCAGTTTACCGATCGCTGACAAAACTTAAAAGACATGTTGCCTTTGGTGGGATAGGTACGAGGGCGAGAAAAGGAGGAGGAACAGCAGCAACCTATAAAGGCACGGACAGGCAGGCTGGCTAAATTGAAAAGGTAAATTCTTACTGGTGATTACCCGGTGACATTATTCTTGACAAATAAGAGAACTGAGGCAGAGGTTCTTTGACGATAAAAAAAGTACAAGAAAAATTCCTACGGAGTGAGCATAAGGCGAGAGATTCAAGATACACAGAAAAATACGCAGATATGAATAGATGTGGGACGAAAATCCAGATGAAATTGGTCTTCCATGCTCATCCGATGGAAAAGCATGCAGATGACAGCAAGCAGAGGAGAAAACTCACAGAAACGATTAACGAAGGGGGTGCTGTGGAGGGAAGTCGGGGTGGTGGGGGAAGCTGCCCCACCCAGGATAAGGCCCGGTATGCCTCGAGAATGCATACAAGGATGATGCGAGGGGACGAATGGTTCTTACGGAAGGAAGAGAGGGAGAGCGAGGGGTGGAGCGGCCGGAGAGGGCGGGGTGTTATGGATGTGAGTGGGACACAAGCATTATGAATGCCCGGATAATGTGGTCTTCGGGTCAAGAAATCTTGTTGTTGCCCGGGGTTGAAGAAGAAACGGGAAATTGAAGAAAAAAGTTCTTCCGGATGAGGAGAGTCATGGTAGTTAATAAGGTCCTCTTGAAACAACAAAGAAGTCGGCGCGGGCACTACCACAGAAAGACTTTGTTTGGAAACATATACAAAAGTCGAAATGTACACGCCGGTGATCATTGATAGTGGCAATATGATTAATTAGTTTCAACGAGGTGATCGCTTAGTGAAGACAAGGAGCACCCATCTCTGAAATTATCTGTGTTTGCCTGAAAGACATAATTTGGTTGTGAAAAAAAACATTCAGAATAAGTGCAAATGAGCAAATACGAGAAAAATTTGTGTGATGTAATGCCCATGGATATGTGTGTCCATATCTTGCTAGGTGAACCCTTGTGAGTTTAATGGAAGCAGCATGATGCATAGTGGCAAGAAAGAACTTTTCTGAAGTTCTTCAAAGATGGGTATCATATATTAAGTTCCATGGAAGAAGGAGAGCCATCCAGTGATGGTGATCCAAAGACAGCAACTGTGAGCGGGAAGGAATATTGTGAATAGAAAGAGAAAGACAAGGTAAAGCTTTCGCTTTAGTTTGCAAACCAAAGGTAGTTCTTACTTCTGTAAAGTTGAGTTTGCCAAATGAAAATCCAAGAGATGTTGGAATAATTCTTGTGATGACATTGTTACATGGAATGGTTACACAGTGGTGCCACCAGCAAGAAAGATACGACCATGGGATAGATTTTATCCTGAGACCAGTCTGCAAAACAAAGGGCCAACCTACTCAGAGTGACTCCCAAAAATAAAAATAGAGCAAGTACGGGGAGTTTAGGGTGGAGCGAGGGCAGTGAAGGTAAGGTCCATGTGCGATGCCAGCCCCGATGTTGAGCCCAAATAAAGATGGACGTTGGAGGATGTGTGGATTCGAGCAATTAATAATATCACATTCAGGTAGAACAAAAGAATGACATTTAAGACATCTTAATCATGTCATGAAGAAGGAAACACACAGGAAAGCTATTTGATAAATTTGAAGAAATGCTCATTCATGAAGGAAGAGTTGGTGTATTTGGGTTTTGCAGTGTTTCTGTGAGAAGGATTGAAGATGTGGACCCGAAGAGTTGAGCAATTTTGGAGTGGCCTTCACCGAAGATATTTTGAAATCAGGAGTTTCCATGAGACTTTCAATTTTACGAAGATTTGCAGAAAATTCAGCAAGATTAATGCACCCATGACCAAACAATAAAGAAGAAAACAGCAGTTTAAGTGAGTAGACGAGAGAGAAATTTTAAAGTTCAATAAAAGATAAGGCTTTGTTTTTAATTATGCTGATTTCACCAAGCCATATCAAGTAAAATGTGATGGGTGGGAGGCCATTGAATGTTTTGGTGGGATAGTGGCCATGTATTATTGGGTGAGAAGATTAAATATTTTGAAAGTATTCCTCTTATATGAGAAGGAATTCTGTACGATTGTTCGAAAACATTAGAAATTGAACATATTGTTCATCCCGGAAGAATTTGTTTATTCGACAATCATGCTAGGTATATTGTCTGGCGACTGATGGAAACATCAACATGCTAAATGGGATGAGTATCTCCAAAATTTTAAATTCTGTTTAGAAACATATAAATTGTTGACAATAAAATGCTTGATGTTTGAAATGAGAGACATTTTCTTGTTCGAAGACTAATTTTATGAGACTAGGAGATTGATTTTCTCGAAAAATTATGTAAAACGGATCCTGTTTAAAGAGAATTTAAACATGTAATGGCCATTATGGGATAGAAGTCGGTGGGTAGGATTATTTCCTGAGAGAACTTGTTATTCGGAAAGAATCGAAGCTAATAATAAGCACAAATGTTCATGAGAGAAAATTTGATTGAAGAAAACATAATGGGTGGACTTGCTTTGGTTGCTGCAATGCGATAAGGAACTTGTGAGCAGTGATCACTTTTATTTTACGGCGGAGATGAGAAGCAGAAGTGGATAAGTTTGTGAAAAATTGCAAGATCGTAAATGTCACAAAAGGAACGAATGTAGGGATGTATACTCCTTGACTATTCCGAACGGACGCGGACATCCCAGTGAGAAATATGGTTTTGTTAAGTTTTAGGAGCTCAGAGACGATGGGTCACTGATGACAGTTCTTGGAAAATGGCACATTTTATTCCATGCTATAAACTTTAGTGATGCCACCTTCATTTGCTAACTTTTTTCAAAGAAGTTCATTGAATTGTGGTTGCCCAAGTGTTGTTTAGAATGATTTTTGAGATTTGTGGGTCATTTTGGAGACACTATGGAAGAAACTTGGCACTAAGCGAGTTTAAAACTTGACTTTCATCCTAGGCTGAACGGACAAGGCGGGTTGGTGGACGAGGTTTGAGAATTTCGTGAGGTCTTGCGGGGAGGTTGTCCCAGCGATTGTGAGTCATGTTTTGCCTGCGAGCGAAATATGCATATAATGATTCACAAACGGAAGCATGGCGAAGTCCATTTCATATTGTTTATAGAATGCCCAGAGAACTCAGGAGTTAAGAAATGCGGAAAATGGAAGCTAAGAGTGTAGATGGTGGGGGGGGGTTTGGCTTCAAGTCTAGGCCATACATGAGCAGGTGAAGAACGACGTTACAAGGCAGTGACATCAAACCTGGCTTGGGCAGACTTGAAGCGAAGAAAAGAAGTTCACTTTGAAGTGGGAGACTTGGTTTTAGCACTTGAAAAGGAGGGTTCCCAAAGAGAAAAGTATAATAGTTGAAGTTAAAAAAGGTTGAATACATGTGAATGTAGAAAAGTTTACAAAGTAACATGAGATTAAGATTGCCACCCCCGTGTTGGGAATATCTACATTTTAATGGTCTGATTTGTACAAGTATGAAGATGGTGGTCATGAGAGGACGATTGAGACAAGGAAACAGATTGTGATGGAAGGAGGCAGGCTACACTAGGCAGACATTGGCAGAGGAATAAACTGGACAAAAGAGTGTTCCAAAGGGACTGAAAGACAAGTGTGGGTACTTGATAAAATGGAAGGATAAAACTAGAGGAAGATGCCCACTTGGACATTTGAAGGAATGTGGCGGAAAATGGAAGATGCGATTGGAGGAGCTCTTGTTGAGCCATGAAAGAAGTTGCCTCATGAGTACGATGCGGGGGCATTATGCAATAGCCAACAATGTGGGAGTTTGTCCACATGTTTGTGGCTATTGAGGGTTAAAGGTCATCGGTTATCGCAGGCGGTGTCGATTATAGAGTAAAGGCATTTTGTGACTGGTTAAGTTGTGCAGTACATGTTTTTTAGCTTATTTTTATCGCTGTATTCTATTTCGGTTAATTGAATTAATATGGTTCATTCTGGTTTCTCGACGGTCACTCTCCAGAGAGCAAGAAGAGTCTTCAATCTATGTATATAATTGTAAAACCTCGAATGTGAAGGGAGATAGACGAGCGAGGGGAAAGAATAGAGGTGCGATCGCTGTAGTATATTTCAATCGCTTCCGGTTAAATAGTTACGTGCATTTCTCAGTGTAGGTACCAGCAAACTCTTCGATTATTGTGGAAAATTTCGCCTAATCGAAAGTGATGAACTCCGCATGATTTCCCCTATCCTAATAGTTTTGATTTCCAAATCCTTTTGAATAATCCTGGCAATAAAGAAAAAAACCTAAAGTAGCGTGCTACTGTACGAAAATCATGGTTAATATTGGTGACTTTTCCGTATAAAAGAATACTTTCATTTTATTGCATAGTTTATGTCGATTTCTATAGAATATCTTGTGTTGAAACCGGAGTTAATACAAAGTACAAAGGAGCTCGAACCGACGAACCGCCGATTGTGCGCGCGGGGAAAAACCGGAGCCGGTTGCAGGCGAATTTCTAGATCCACTTTCTGCCCGACGCCCGAGCGTGGGAGTGTGGAGCGATTCCGCATGCGAGAATCGACCGTGTGGTCCGACGTCCCAAGCAGAAACCTGCCCCAGGCCATATATTTCGCGCGTTGCCAGCAGATTGAAGTCGCCAAGGCGAATGAGTTGAGTCGATGGGTCCAGAGAGGTCATCGAACCGTCCTAGTTCGATGGAGATGGCAGTATTTCGTCGGGTACGACATCCATGTTGATTGGTCCACAGAATACGGTGGGCGGATCTCGTGTCATTCCAAAGCCATTGACTATAATTTTTGAATGATTTATTAGGGTCATAAATCAAATATCAAAGGTTTATTATAAAGACTACAAAAAATTGAAATAGTTGCTGTAAAAGTTGCGAAACTGATTATATAAAGCGAAGAAACATAACCTTGCCTTTGAATTATGGGGTTCGGATATATATATATATGTACATGTACTCACTACGGAAAATCGATTTAGGTTGTTTAGCAGGTATTTGTTAATTCAGTTTCTTTGAAATTAAGCAAATATAAATAAAGGGAAAAAAGGAATAGAGCCATGTGGGAGTGTAAGAAGGGGAATGTGTGAGCACACGGTGTTGAGCCATCCTCCATTAGTGTTGACTTTCGGTGTTCTTGCGTCACTAAATATCACTACGGATCTATACTTTGGTCGACTTTGAAGTCCTCCATCATTGTCATATTTTCCTATCTTTTTGCTTGTGAGCTCCCCTTTGAGTTCATGCACCAGGTTTTTCTCTCACCATCAAGAGGTGAGATCTTAGATGCGGCCATTCGAGACATACGAGGCCATCCCATTTCAGGGGGACTGGTAACATCTTTCTATGTTCTCCGCTAGGGTGATGCGGAGGCATTGAACACAGCAGAAATGTAGGAGTTTTGTCCATGTTTGTGGCCTAAGGAGGGTTCAAATCATTTGGTTGTAACGGCAAGGTGTCAATACCTTGAGATTGTGCATTTTAGATCGATTAGGTATTGCGAAAGTCGAATAGTTTGATTCGGTCCATACATCATGTTTAGTTATTCGAATAGTAAAAATTAAGTTTTGTTAGAGATAACGGTCCTCATGAGAACTAAGAAGGCCTTTGTTAATGCATATAAATTGCATCCCAGTTGTATTGAGGAGAGAGATTTCATGAAAAGGTTGGGTGTCAGGCTGGTCGCTACCATTGAATACATTTGGTGCTTGTTGATTAACTATTTTCTTGGATAAGTCTTTGTGTAGAAATTTTTTTATTCGAAAGGTGGTTATGAAACACGATCACATGTATAATTGTTGGATAGAGCTATTGTATAATCTCGCATATCTCTGTCTCATTGTGTTTTCTCTTAAATTGTTTGAAGGCAAACTAAGTTGAATTAAATCCACAGAGAATCCATAACCGAATGCATTCCACCTTAACAGACTTACATTGTGAGTTAATGGTCTCTGCTAAAGCTTTATTGAAAATTCCACTCATAGAAAGTCATGTGGTTTTGGTTGTTGAGCTGTCCCCATGGTGGTGAAAACATAACATAAGGAGTGGTTAGGATGGTTGTGGTAAGATAATGTCCAAGAATTGAACTGGGTTGGTGAACGGAGGGCATACAAGGAGTAATTGATAACTTTGGTGAGACCGGTCGTCCTTGTTCCAAAAACCGAACATTTTGAATACCTGCTTTGCGGAATACGTTATATTTAAAATTTGAAGCGATCATGGTAGGTGACACATGGCATAAGGCGGGTTTCCAAAACCACTCTCATCGTGCTCTAACGATCGGCGGGTAAGTGGGCGCGATATCCGCGTACGGCTGTCCAATACGGGAGGTTGGCTGTCGAACGATGATCACCCTTGGATATGTGGGGAGAGATAAGCGAGGTGTTGTGTTAAAGTGTTAAAGTACGTGATATGTGGTGGAGCTGAGGCTAAAGGTTGTTGATTTAAAAAACGTCGGGTTATTAATATAAGAATGCGAGGGGTGACAACAGCAGTATAGTTCGACGAAAATTAAGGTTCGGGATACATTTGAATTTTCAAAGTTTCTTTGAATGTATTTGTGATTTCTACGAAAATTGATAAATGGAAATTACAAAGAGTTGAGAAGACTACGTGAAAATTGGGCGAATTAATTCAAAGGAAATGCGTGAGAACTACATTAAAGACCAGCTCTCCTTGGGGAGCCGACTTTCCAATTTTGTTCTTTATCGAATTGTGGTATCGGTACATTTTGAGTTGTTTTTGGAGAACACGCTGAGAATCCAAGTTGGTAGGGGTTCGGAAGAGACCGGGTGCCGTGTAGAAGTGTTTGGAGACCTTGCGAGAGGGTCCAAGCCAAAATGGATGCCATGAAGCGAAACAGCCGGAGATCCTGAAGACATCGGTGAACCTAAGATAGAAGAAGACGGAGAAATTAATGAGATTCCTCCGACTTGAGGCTCCTCCATGTTCTGGGGTCGTGATTGAAAGCCCCCGGTTCGTCGCGGGTTTTGCCGGGAGGGCCAGACAGCGGGGGGGGGGGGGGGGGGGGGGGTGAACAAGTGCTTTGACTAGCAAAAATGAGCGAAGATAAGAAAGATGAGGTTTAGGTAACAAAGTGAAGGGACATGCTTACTTTGGTGGGATGGGGTACGAGAAGAAAAAGAAGGAGAGTTGGCAAGAAACCTATCGAGCTGAGCTAGGCAGAAGTGGCCAGTTAAAGGTAAATTCACTTGCCCCTGTGAACGGTTATCCGGCTAACATTGTTTAGGCAAATGCGAGAACTGGAGACGAGAGGTTGTTGGCAGGTAAAGGAATACACGGAAGAATTCTATAGAGAGTAAGCATAAGGCTGAGGAAATTTCAAGATACACCGGAGAAGAAGTACCGGATGTACCAAGTGGACTCAAGTTGGAGATCCAAGATGAGATTGATGTTGTCTCGGAAGCGGTTAGAGGCTGTCGGATGGCCTAAAAGCGAGAAGAAACTCACCGAAATCGATGCACTTAAAAGGGAAGGTGCTCGGTGAGAAGGGAAGTCGAGGAGTGGTAGAGAAAAGCCTACTACACCGGAGACAGAACTGAGTAGCTCACCTTAGAATGCATCTCGGAGGGTGATGCGAGCGAGAAGGGGTTCTTACGGAGGAAGAGGAGCGGACGGTGAGAATTGAGGTGCTATGAATGTCAACAAACAGGACACGGCTTGCTATGGTGCCCCGGAAAGAATGTGGTGTTGGTCCAGCGAAAATATTGTTGTTGCCAGTACAGAGAAAGCGAGAAATTGAAGAATAAATTCTACCGAGAGGAGAATCCTTGGTGGTTAATAAGGTCACATTGAAATAAGACAAAGAGGGATTCTTGAGCACACAAAGGAAGAATTTGTTTACGGAGCATATACGAGAAGTCCGGGGTAAATGCGCATTAGTCAATGCCTGATGAGCAAGCGGCCACAGGCATCAAGGTTCCTTTGAGGTGATAGAAAGTTGAAGGCTGAAGAAAGGCATCCAACTCCCTACGAGGTATCTGGTGCATAAAGGCACCAACTGGATAGCAAAGAACAATATTGGGATAGAGCTACAAATGGGAAAATACAAAGACAAAAAGTCTCGTGATGTGATGGATGTGTGCCATACTGCGGGTATGCGATTGGCCGATTCGACGAGCCGGTGCATGATGTGCGAAGAACACTTACAGGGTTCTTCAAGGATGGGATACATCATACATGGAAGTGCCATGGAAGAAGGAGAGCCATCCCGGCGGATGGTTGATCCAAAGATGTTCTTTGGCGGAAGGAATATACACGGTTAGTGAAGAAGGTAGAAAGCTTTGCTTTGGTTTACAAGCCTAAGTTGTTTCTTACTTCTCACAAAGATTTTGATTTGCCAATAGAAATCCAGAAGATGTTAGACGATTATTATGGCTTGTTATTGTGGATGATTTACGATGAACTACCATGAGGAAGATCGACCATCGAGATAGATTTTATTCTGGTTCAAATGCGCGAATAAGGCGACACTACGGAGGTGAATCCCACGAGCGCGTCGGGGAGCAAGTACGAGGAGATTGGTGGACAAGGGATTGATTAGAGAAAGTTTGAGTCCATGTACGGTACCCGACGGTATTGCGCCCAAAGAAAGATGGAGGGCGGAGGATGTGTCTTGATTCTCGACGATACGATAAGATAGCAATCGGATATAGATTCACTTTACCCGAGTTGAGGATTTAATGGATTGTTTGAGTGGTGCTAAATATTTTCAAAGATAGATTTTAAAAGTGAATGTCATTAGATTAGAATAAGAAGGTGTGATTGTTGCCTTTAAAACGAATGGTGTGTGAATGGAATTGTAATGCCTTTTAGGTTGTCGAAATGCCTAGCACTTTCATGAGACTTGTAGATAAAGTGTTGAAAATTCGTGGTAAATTTGTGATAGTGTGTCTGGATGATATATTAGTTTTCAGCAAAACCAAAGAAGAACATTTGAGCATGTTCATTCTGTCTTGAAGAAAGTTTACCATGAAAGCATTTGATTAACTTAAATAATGTGTTCATGAAGGAAAAGTTGGTGTTTGAGCTTTGTAGGTAAAAAAGGATGAATATGGACCTAGAAAAGGTTAAGGGGGTGAGTGGCCTTTTATGTAAATGTTTTGAGTAGAAGATTTCCATAGGACTTTTGAGTTTTAAATTTATAAAAACTTTGTGAATTAACACTTTTATTATTTGAAGACGATAAAAGAAAATAATAATTTAAATGAATTGTGACAAAAAATAGCTTTAAACTTTGACAAAGATAGCTGAAAAATGTGACAGTAGTTCCTGATTTTAAACATTTAAGTGAAGTGTGATGCCGGTGGAGAAGCCGTGGAGCTAGTCGGTGATAAACCTAGCCTATTTGATTGAAAATTTGAATGACATTTGGAAAATTATTATCTGTGAAGAATACTGTTGATTCCCATTCAGGCAAAGAAGTAGGCATTATTTTGATGTCAAAGAATTTTGTATTTATCCTAAACAATCATGATTTTGGAAATTACCGATGTCTGACGGTAGTTGAATCATAGCATGCCAAATGGGTTAGGTATCCTCGAGGTTTAACTTTTTTAAAACATAAGTGGCCGAACGAAATAAAAATAATTTGATGCTTTGAGTAGGAGGCATGATGCTTGTTCAGGCAATTTTAGAGTTGTGGGGATTTGATTTTCTCAAAGAAGCATAAAAGCAGTTCGGTTTTAAAGACATTTGAGGAGCATGTTGTAACCCTATTCTATTAGATAGCGGTGGCTAAGTATTTCTTGAAGGAGGACTTACTATTGGGAAAATCCAAGCAGCAACTGTAAAATGTTCCATGAGAAAATTTGATGGAAAGCATAGTGGTGGAAGTTACAATACTTTAGTCAACATTAAAGTCGACAACTGAGTCACTTCTATTATTGACCCAAGATGAGAACGAAATGGACAATTTGGCAAAAAGGGTACTGGAAATACTGTGTTTAAAGGAAGGAGCGAGAATGCGGTTGTACACTCCCTTTTATTCCGAATGGTGAGACATGGTGAGCCTTGGATTTTGTTCTAGGATTTCCCAAGAATCGGAGAGGGAATGATGGGTCTTTATTTAGTGGGCCAGATTTTAAAAATGGCCTTTTATTCCATATTATAAAACTAAGTGATGCCACCCATGTTGCTAACTTGTTTTAAAAGAAGTTATTGGGTTACCATGATTGCCCAAATATTTGTTTAGAGACAGAACACAGGCAGTTTGTGCATTTTGGAGGAACCTGGAAGAAACTTGGTGCAAGCGGGGTTCATACGACTTGTCATCCTGGGGTGATGGGACAATGAGGTGAATGAAGTCTTGGGTACTGAGAAGTCTGGGAGGGCATCCCAGCAGCTGGGATCATGTTTCCTCGAGAGCGAATATGCTGTGACTCTATGGCGAGCACAGGCGGTTCATTCATGTATTCTCGGGACCACCCCGGAAAATGTCAGGAGGTTAAGGTGAGAAGCGAGCTGAGGTCGACGATGGTGAGTTGTGGTAAAGAGCGATAGCAAAAAGTGACAAAGAAAACTACAAACAGAAGCATCAAATACAAAGGAAAGTGGACTGAGTGAAAAATAAGTCCATTTTGAAGTAGGAAGATCTGGTTTGTGTGCATAGAAAGAGATTCACAAAAACGATAACAGTGTGAAGTTCAAAAAGATTGAGCCACTTAAGATAGCAAAGTTTACCAAACCATATAAAGGTTAATTACCTCTGATGGAATATCTCCCATTTTCTGTTGCAGAATTTGTAGTGAAGATAATCAAAGAGGACAGAAGACAAGGAACCAGTTGGTGAAGCATTTCCCTCGGCTGCAACCACTACGGTCGGAGAAAGATATTGGACAAGGTGTTCGAAGACAGGAGAGCGAGTAATTCCGGTACTTGGTCAATGGAAGGATAGGCAGGAAGAATATGCCACTTGGATGGCTGAAGGAGATGTTTGTAGAATACTGCGACGGATCGGCGGAGAGCTCTGTGGACGAGAGCCACGAAAATTATAGAAATCCGAAATCAGGGCATTAAGAATAACAACCAAAAATGTAGGGTTTGCCATGTTGTGGCAGGAGGGTTCGAAAATCATTTAGTTTTGCTGACGGTGTAAATGTGATAGTACATTCAGATAAGTTAAAATTATTAGTAGAAGTGGAATAGTTTGATTCTCCATCTGTCATGTTTTAATTTATTCGAATAATGTCAATTAAGTTTTGTTCAAGATAATGAGTCCTCTTGAGGAATAAAAGAGAACACATTTAAGTACATATAAATTGCATCCCTGGATGTATTAGAGAAAATATTCTGGAAAGGGTTGGTGTCCAGAAACAATTACTTCTGTGAATAAATTTCGGTGCTTGTTGATTATATTTGTCTTGAATTGATGTTTGTTTAACATGAAATTTCATTGTTTAATTACGAGTGGTTAAAACATATCTGTGTAGAATTGTTGGATAGAGTGCTATATCATCTCACGTATCTACCTTGTTGTTTTCTCTTGGTCATTCAAATAAACTCAGTTAAAATTAATCCGGAAGAAGCCATGCTGAATGCAATACCTTGTAACAAACTTGTTGTAAGGTTCATAAGAGTCTCATAGCTTTGTTGAAAATTCACTGCGTAGAAGAGTCTGTGGTTGTGGTCGTTGAGCTGCGTCATGGTGGTAGAAAACCCCTTTAAAGGTATTTTGGTTGGTTGTGAGCTGAGAATACTGTCACGAAGTTGAGCACAGAGTTAGTGGGCAGGAGAGCCTCTCTAGAAATGGTGATAACCAGTGAGACTGAATCCAATCACTCTTCAAAACACCAGACAGTTTGATGTATGTTCTGCAGGGTAAGGCTATATTTGAAAAGGTGGGTGGTCTAACAAGGCAAAACAACCCTTGTGCGCATAGCGGGGTTCAAAAATGGCTCTATGCTTTTATATTGTTCTGCCAGCGAATGCAAAGGTGTCGACCTGATAATAAGCACGTCGTGTCTGAGTGCAGAGCTTGCTATAAAGATGTTGATGCTTCTCCAATCCATGTTTCCAGGAATGACCAATATTGGTGTTAAAGTGTTAAAATCTTCATTGTGGTAAGGATGAGAATTTCAATTTGTTGATTTACAAAATGTGATTATTAATATAAAGATATTTGAGGGTGACCATGTGGGCATTGGGGATTGACAGAGAGGTCGGGTTGGAATACATTTGAATTTAGAAAGTTTGCTGAATGTGTTTGTCTCAGCTATAAGAAATTGATAGAAAATAAGTCTGAGAAAGGATTAGAGAAGAACTACGTGAAAAAAGTGTGACCCAGATTAATTCAAAAGTACGACGAACTACATTGAAGACAGGCATCCTTGAAGTGAGCTTACACAATTTTGTTCTTTGTCTTGGTGTCCTCATAAAAATTATTTAAATATATTCTTGTCTATTCTATGGATACACTTCTGGAGAAACTATTGCTTTTGTATTTGTTCTTTTAATGTCTTTAATACATAGAATGCACAGGTTGCATATGTATTCATGCAGTCACTTCTTCATCTCTAAATAAATTAGCAGCCATATTTGATATTATAGGGTTGTTTGTTATGCACAACTAAGTGAGATTTTCATATACTTGCAATTAGAATTCACACTAACAACTAGTGACTCATAAAGTTTATAATTGTCATTGTCGTTTTTGAATATTTCATGACAACTGCTTTAACCCTAGGTTTTTTATTTATGTTAACTTGTTTTGGTTTTCTTCGATGTTGTTTTAACCTTTAAAATACTAAAACATAATTTTTTACCTTGTGTTTTCTAGAATACCAATAGCATGTGATGAGTATCGGCTGATAGATGTTCTTTTTACAGGAAACCTTCTCTAAGGGCAGGTGGATTTCAGGACTACTTTTTAGGCAAAAACATATGACCTGGTGGAAAAAAATTGGAACCTCGGCATGTTCTTTTTGGGATTTTCTGGTTTTTGGGATTTCTTTGGGCTAATGTTTAGGGGTTGTCGACCTCTCTCTCTGTCTTGGACACACGTGCTTTGTTTACTGTTGGTAAAATGATCCCCTTAGGGCTTCGGTGCACGCCCTTTTTGGAGGAGTTTGTTGGTAAGGTCATACGAAGATTTCATTGTGTTTAATCATTTTAGGATATGATATTGTGCTTTCTCCAATCTGTTGCATAGTTATTATTAACATCACTCAAAATACTATTCTCTTTCAATTTTTTTGGGGTCCTCCTATACAGATATTCACCTCTTTCCTATTTTCAATTGTAGCCTTTACTTTATCATTTGTTACTTTCCTACCTTCTTTGTTTTCTGCCTATTAGGTAGATGGGGTACAGATCTTTCTGTCCTCAAAACTTTGAATCCGTGCTTGTTGCCATTTTATTAGATTGCAAAGTCATAATTCTTTTGAAATCCTCTACTACATTGGATTTAAATTGATGCTCTTCATTTATTTATTTTTGTCATATTTTAGTTTACTTTCTTATTGTATTTTTTAAGTTTATTCTACAGTTTATCTGCTTTTGTTTTGTTTTTCATACACACATAGGTTTAATTAAATTATTACTTATCACATAGCTTATAGAGGCTAAGTGAAAAACACTTTAGTTTCGTGAGGCCAAGACTATAACATTGTTAATCAAAGTTGGAGAAGTCCTCCACCTCCATGCCCCTTGTTTCGACTTTGTAGAAATCATTTGATGCCACCTCTTGTCCTTGTTGGTGTTCTTTATCCATGATCGCGTGTGCTTTTTTACCATTTACGGTTATCCCAGTTCTTGGCCTTCATCATTATCGATTTCGAATTGAGAGAACTTATATAAGGTAGGGTTCGATTTCATCTCCATGAAATTAATTACATTCTTGCTTTAGTTCATTGGGTTCCCCTTCTGGTTCTGTCTGGGTTCTCCTTGTCCACGCTTCTTTTTATGTGGTTGGGGAGAAATGTGATGGTGGTAATAGAGCCTTGTCTTGAGAAAATACTACTAGTAGAACACATATGAGAGTTATCCTATTTTATCACTTATACATATACAGGCGGGACTTTGAGGTCTTCTCGTTTAATCATTTCGGTACGACCCCTTTGCAAGTCTGGTTGGCTGCTAGCCCTTGTATTCTCGGGGGGGACATCCCATTTGGGGTCTTCTGTAGAGAGATCCTGCAAACTACATCTTCGATATTTCCCTTCTGTGGTGTTCGTCTAACTCCATCACTGCGTGTGTGCTCTTGCTAATGTGGGTTGTTTGATTAATAAACTGGAAAGCACAGTGAGTATGTATTGAGCCTCTCCTCTCCTTTTCTTTTTAACTCTTATAAAGGTTTTGTCTGTGCTTCTTCCCTTCTTTGCAGCACCTAGTACCAAACTTTTGACCTCTTTCCTGTCGATTTTAGGCACTTTTCAGGTCATGTCTAAGATGGATTCTGAAGAAAGAGCTATATTAAACCCTATGGAAAATAGGTGTCTACATGAATGGTTTAGGATCCTTTCTGTAATAAAAATGGGTGGATAACTTTGACCTTGTGGTTGCAGCTTTCCACTGGGTTCTAAAAATTAGATCAACAGCTGCTTGATTATTACGGAATTGAATTCTTAGGTAGGTGTATGTTTCCAAAATTGTTTTAATAGGATTTAAGTGTATGAAATTCTGCATTTAAAAATTTTTAAATAATAAGCATGTGAATCAACAAAATCATAATAAAATAATGTAAACACATAACAACAAATTAATAAAAGTTCACGATATTCCATGAGCTACGTCTATGAAGCCTTTGTCAATTGACTTCGGCTCTTTGGGATTCAGGATAGGAAAATTTATTTTACAAGTAAATATCGCTCCGGTTATTTGGACTCTGCCATTGGGTTTATAATACATCTTAGCCCTCGAATGGTTGCTATCTCATGAAAATAGAACTGAGCTTCTTTTGACTTCGGCCTGTCTGTTACGATTGCCCTTAAGCTTCCTAAGATTGTTTGGAAAAAACTCCTAGAAGTCCTTTCCTATCCCTAAACCTACCCTTCTATCTCCAACATATATCATATAAAAATAGACTTATATTTTTCTCTAAAATGAACTCAAAGCTCTGATCTAGGCCTCCATCCATTGTTGGCCCTAAGCTACAGAAACTTCCTTGTGGCTTCTGAACCTTAAAAGCCTCAAAATGGCTTTTAAAGTCCCTTAAATGGATTCATAATGTCCAAAATAGTTTAAAATAGACTATTCACTTATTGAAAATTGGCCTGCGGGTACAACACGATTATGCCTCCAACACACGGTGGAACCTCGTGGATACAGGTTCATGAAAACATCTACGAGCTTGTATCAACCTTGATGTTCAAAAAGCTTTAAAATCCTTACATTGGATTCAGGCTCAAAATATTCATAATGAACTCTTTTGGTTTGCTACGAAATGAATGTTGGTGCACTTTGAATAAACCTCATTCTCCCTCTTTTGACGCTAAGTGGCCACAATGCATGTGGAACTTCTATGTAGCATCTCGACCTTTAGAAGTCCTATACTAGCTTTGAAAAAGCCCGACCATTAGATCCAGAATTCTCAATATAGTCAAAATTGACCTGCCCACGGTTGATGACAATGGTCCTTTGTTGCTAACAACTGAAACCTCATTCTCCTGTGAGCCCCCAGTGACTAGTGGCCTTAGAACTTCTGCGAAGCAAAATAATGCTCGGGGGGGGGGGTTCTCTGATAACTTTACCCAACTCTCACCAAAAAGTCTATAATGTATAGAAAGTCAGAAATTACTATTCACTCAGCAGCAAGGTCAAAATCCACCACTCGAAAAACATAAAATGTTTTTCAGTAACCTAAATAGCTCACTAATTTTGAGTGCTAACTGATTAGGCCAAAATATAATTTAGGAGAAGTTAAACAAAAATAGTGCTCAAAATCTTATTAATTAACCACTAACGATAAGATTTGATGCTTTGGGTTGGGAACATGCCCCCAAACCCGCAGGTCTTCTAACGTGTGCCGGTGGGGAACTCCACTTAAACTCTTGTCGAGTGGTGAGAAATTTCCCAAGTTGTTGAGTGAGTGGCGGCCCATAAGTCGGAGTATTATCATGCCATGTGACAATAATTTAAACAAAGGAGAAGAACTTTTGGATTTGCGGTTAGATGTAAAACCGCCAGGTCATGGCGGCCACTTGTGAGAGACGACAGCAGGGGATGGCCATCTCTCCCCAACGCAATTTAAAACAAAAATTTAAATAAAAATGCATTTAAATGATAGTTTAGAAATAAAATAGCGACGTTAAAACATTTCATGACTATGTGCGAAGTCACGCGATTGATCCTCTGAACATCACAAAAAATTTTAAAACCTTTGTTCAAGGGCCATGACCTGGGGTCGACCATCAGCACCTTAAATGATTCATTAAATACGGTACAATAAGTGTGACACTTGTCACCGGTGATTGACCTAGAGAATATTGAAATATTCCTGGAATATTCTTTTGACTTTTCGAAAAACAGATAAATACTGGTCAAATATCGAAATTGCAGTTTACTATACTTTTAAATTTTAGAGTAGATTCTTCATACGGTGTCGGTTTTGAGGTGTTATTCGGGACATCAGAATTGGAAGATGATATACGATGTGGGGTTAGTGTGCTGAACACTTTAAATTTGAACTTCTTGGAATTATAGGTCAAATTTGATCACTCTGTCTCATTAGGAGAATCTTGGACCCTAAAGAGCGCTTACCTGTTCAGGTAAATGAGTATTTCTCCCTCCCATTTCTGGCCTCCATACGGTTTGCCTTGCAGCTTGGTTCCTTTGAGCTGACTCGAAGGTACTTAACACTTCCCTTCTTGAATGCTCTTATCCTCCTGTCCAAAGTAGCCTTCCCCTAAGACTCATTGATTTCTAGCGAGAAATTTTCAATTGAAGGTAAACCTGAATGTGTCCTTGATTAACGGTGAGAGTAGGTAGAAACAAATTTAATTTTTCAATGCATACATGACTAAAATTTGCATATGCAAATGAATGTGTGTCTTCACAAAATTGAAGTCCAACCACTTCTTACCAAGCCACTTCCATGGAGATTTTTGTTGTTGAAAATGTTTCTTCATATGAAAGGCTGTCTATTCTCACATCAATGATGGAATATTTGGTTCCATTTCTTGATGTTTTTATCCTCCTGCCAAATGCTTGGGATGATTGGTTGGATGCAATGTCCAACATTGAGCAATAACATGTTCCTTTTATGACAATGTGTAAATCTTTTGCACCTTTTGAACAAATTTCCTTCCTTCAGCCCATTTCCTGTTATTACCTTCATCCTCTTCCAACATTTTGGAACTTCATGGTTAAACATGTCCACAATAGGAACAAAATTCTTTCTTCATTCTTGTCACATATTTTCCATGTAACAGGCTGTAATCAACTTGAATATAGGAAGAATTATCCCCCTCATTGTTACTTTGCATGTCCATCTTTTTTACCTTCGTAATGAACTTGTGAAGCGTTCCGGTTCTTTTGGTAAGCATGATAGTGTTCATGTCATGATGAAGGCTGTCTGGAAAAATCTCTTGCTCACCATAATTTGCATGTCTACAAAATTCTTGCTACAGAGCTGTGTGGAAATCAACTTGAAAACAAATGACGTGTTTGGTTTAGAACTTGCAACAAAATTTCTTTTTGGAAGTTGTCTAAAATGCCTTCATGGCTATAGAGTTTTCTTCATGAATTGAACATAGCCTAGAACAAAATTCCAAGCCTTTCCTCAGCAAAAATAGGATCAATCATGCTGCCTTCATTTTTCTATACCCACTTGCCTTCGTAGCCAATTTTCAACATCAAGTTAAGACCCTATACCTCTAGTGTGATTTTTAAATTGAACCTTCCGTCGCAATTCTGACGTCTTGTAAGCATCGGAATTGCGACATATTAGAAACGTCGGAAGCGCGACGTTCAAAACGTCGGACCACATTTCGTCGTAATTGTGACAGTTTACAGACGTTGGAAGAGCGACGTTCAAAACATCAGACCACATTCCGTCATAATTGTGACAGTTTACATACGTCGGAAGAGCAACGTTCTAAACATCGGACCACATTTCGTCGGAAGTGCGACAGTTTATAAAGGTCGGAAGTGCGACATATTGGGAAACGTCGGGAGAGTGACGCTTGTTTGGAAGCGACGGAAAAAGTGTCAATAGTGTGACACTTTTTAGTTGCGTCAGAACTGTGAAAGTATGGTAAACCACATTTTTCCCGCCATCTAACTGTCGCTCTTGCGACGACAATGTGTCAAAATAGCGACGATTTGGCCGTCGGAATTTCCGCCAAATGTTCTAGTGGATCTAGAGAATTTTGTCCCTCGACTTCCACACCAGATCACACTTGTTATACAAGTCGGTATCAACGGCCTCAATATTCACAAATTTAGTGTGGATGAAGGTGCCTCTACCTGTGTTATTTCATCTACTTGCTCGAAGGCCATCGACTCTCCAGCCCTCACTTTGTCTCCAAATTCCCTCGAGGCATTTGATGGAATGGAATCAAAACCCTTGGGTGTTCTCGCGAGTCTACCAATCACATTGCAAGGTAATATAGTCAACGTCGAAGTGGAAGTTGTTGATGCCAAACTCAACTACAATCTTATACTCGGTCGCAGTTGGAACCATGCCATGTTGTGCGTCCCGTCCACCCTCTTTCGACTTTTGAAATTTCCACATGAGAGAAATATTGTTACTGTAGACCAGTCGTCCTTCTTTACCTCATCCTCCGAGAACAACATGCCATACGTGGACACAATTTCTAATCCCCTCAACAGTATATGACCAGGTCTTTTCAAGGACCCTGTTCTCATGGGTATTTTTCCCATTCCACCACCGAACACCATTCAAGTCAACATGATCTCTAGGTCAGATGAACCATGGATCATCCCTTCTCCTGAACAGGTTGCCTCTTTTGGAGAATCGATGCCTCTGACACCATTTGAAATCAATTATTGTGAGGTCGTTACTACATCAGATCCTCCTCTTGCCGATAATGCTCCTTTCAGCATGGCTCTTGATGTTTATTCTCAATCCCCTTGGCTCACCGATGCAGATTCACCTAATCCTTTAAGAGAATTTTTTCCGTCTAACGAAGCTATCGTGGAGACTATGTCTCTCAGAGATCTCCCATGGAGCGATGGGCATCATCGTTCCTCGTTCATGCCCAGCCTGGGGGCAATGTCTAATTGTCTTGAGCGTTTTTCATCTCAGGTTCCCTCTCCACCTCTCCAAACACCAATATTGAATCATGAAGTATTTTCGAAAGAAAATGTAAGTAATATCACCCAAACGATGCCTATCGGCATCTCCATTAAACCGGCGGTCGTCAAGAATATCCATGTGGGAGTCACTTGTTCTCCCGATGAGATTCAAGTGTACACTAGCATTTTCTGCAAATTTCATGATGTTTTTGCATGGTCTTATGAAGAGATGCCTGGGATTGATCCCAGTATCATCATGCACAAAATTATGACCTATCCTGGTGTGAATCCTGTGCGCCAGCATCTGCACCCAATGCATCCTCGGAAAGCTGCTGCTATAAAAGTTGAAGTTTAGAAACTTCTTAAAGCAGGCTTCCTATATCCGATCCCTCTGACAAAGTGTGTTTCCAATATTGTCCCTGTGGATAAGAAGCAGGGCACAATTCATGTATGTGTTGACTATGGAGATATCAATCGGGCTTGCCCTAAGGACAACTATCCCACCCCCTTTATAGATCATATCATTGATGATTGTGCGGGGAGTGAGATCTATTTCCTTATGGATGGCTTTTCGGGTTATAATCAAATCTATATCTTGCCATCTGATCAACATAAGACTGCTTTCATCTATCCATGGGGAACATTCGCCTATAAGAAGCTCCCTTTATGCTTAAAAAACACTGGAGCTACTTGTTTGGTCAATTTAGTGTGTCCTAAATTGCTACATTAATTTGTCAATCCGGGATTCGTAAGATGACGAAGTGTGGCGCACTATATGTGCAAGATAACCTATTTCTTACTTTTTGTCGTTTTTGGTTTTTTTCTTTTTATCTTGGTTGGTTTCCTAATGTGAGATGGAAATTCTAAAAGACAAGTATGGTTATGATTTTTCAAGGCAATGATGTCCTTTATAATGATCTACCAAACTTCAAACTTCAAAAGGATTTTGAAACATACAATGACAAAATTAAAAGGAAATGAAAATGTGCCACTATTCTAGTTAATCAAACAGTGAACTATTGATCATGAAAACCATTATCCTTGTTGCTGTCTAAACACAAAAGAAACTGTACTCAAAGAAAATATTCCAAGTAAAGTAAAACTAAAATCAAATTACATCAACTCATATTCTGACCCCTCACCATTAGTCTCGCTATGGCTTTCGGAGGTAATCATAAACAACTTGAGCAATCTGATATCTAATTTGCAGAAAAATAAACTAATATCAAATTACACACTCATACTTCAATACCTCACCATTAGTCTCGCTATGGCTTTCGGAGGTAACTGAAAATGACATGAACAATTTAATATCTAACTTGCAGAAAAGTAAACTAATATCAAACTACACACTCATACTTCAATCCCTCACCATTAGTCTCGCTATGGCTTTCAGAGGTAACTGAAAATGACATGAACATTTTAATATCTAATCTAACTACTAAAGCAAATGTGCAAGACTGAAATAAACAAAACAATACTAGAATTAAAAAAAAAACTAAGAAAAGTAAATTAGCAGAAGGACAACATTGATTCCATGTCATTAGTCATTATAAAAAGATGTGCAAATGCTCGGACTGCCTATTGTGATCTGAAACAAGAACACTGATCAGTAAACAACAACATAAAACATAAAAGATTATGGATAGAAGTAAAATGTAAAGCATGAAAGATTATGAACAGAGATGGAACGTAAATACCATGAAAGATGTAATGTATATACACGTGAATGACTTATGGCACAATGAACTTAAAGAAATAAAACAAGAAACTATACATAAATACACAAAACCTCAACGTGTGCAGGGGCCCTCTGCATAGACCTCAGGCAACAGCCTTCAAATATGAATTACACTTATGAACAGAGTCTTCTCATATATTAAAATGCGGTCATAATAGAGAAATAATGTCATAGCACAATGGCAACGCAATTACATTACAGAGCTAAGATATTATGCGTATGAGAACGCATTATTTATAACTAAAGGTGATATAACTAATTCCCTAAAGTTTGTGCTGATAGAAGACACATGAACCATCACGTCCAAGGATCTAGCATCATGGCCGCCGTGAGGAGTAAATCTATGAAGAGTAGCTGTTGGATTCGGCTTATGGAGCCGTTTACAGGTGTTGATATGTCTCCCATGATTTAGAAACGGCCACGCAAATCTCCACGTGATGAGAAACAGAGTTCTATCACCGTGGGACTCTTCGGTTGACCACCACTTGGCCACCTTTGACCACAGCCTTCTTAGGTAAATTCGACCGAGCCAATAGGACACGATCCATGTCCACGTCATTTCCAACTTGCCCATGTGGCTCGATTTTCCTGAAGACACCTGCAATATAGACTTTAACAAAATGGCTGCAGAAAGTGGCAAGATTCTGCAGCTAAATGAGAAAAAATCTAAATCAAACAGTAGACACAAAACATAGTTAAAAACCATTTTAAATGCTCTTTTACAATTAATATACAATGATATTGACGACTTAGAAGGTCCAGGTGAATGAAAAAGGTCTAGAAAGGTGTATAAGAAAGATGCAGATTTGAGACTCAACATACCCCCACTGTGAAGGTGTTGCATGTCCTCATGCGAACAAAATTTTGATAATCCTTCTTCAATTCATATGCCTTGACACTTCAGCCAGTACATCCAGTCCTCTCCTCCTCTTCCTTGGTGCTGCTAACATCCTGGGCTTTTTCATCAAGTATCTGAATTTGATATTAATCAGTGCTCTGCTTAACTTCTGGCATTTCTTCTTCAATTTCCTTTTCTTTTTCTACCATAGTCCCAGATGTAGCATGGTATTGTCATGAATGATCTTGTCCAATTTGCTTTTTTCCTTCAATGCCTCATTTTCATTTTTAATGTGTCTATTTAAAACCTCCAACTCAAAGACTTCTTGTTTCAATGATTGGACTAGATCTTCTTGTGCTATGTGAGGCTGAGTGGATGAAGTACTGGGACCCGTGGCTGCTTTTTATGAATATTCTATATAATCATACACTTCTTGCTGCTTTGGGTCTATCTCAGGTGTCATTTTAATTGGGCTGTCCCCAAAATGCCGTGGAGGAGAATTGTTTTCCAAATCTGGCTTAGAAGGGCTCATGTCAACGTCTGGCTGAGAATGAGATGGACTATGTTCAATGTCTGACTGAGAATGAAATGAACTATGTTCAATGTCTGACTAAGAATGATATGGACTATGGCCAGATGGAGTTTTTTCAGATGTTTCTTTTCCCAAATCAATAAAATGGGGTCCTTTCGTTTGTGTTTTCCTCAACTTCCCCTTAAGCGTGGAACTTCTTCTTACACGCTGTGGACTACTGTATTTTTGCTTTTGTTTCCATTTCCCTCTCTTTTTGGCCATAGATGACTGTTCCTGAAGGTGAAATAGTCTCTCAGATAACACTTGATGATCTTCTTCTGAAGAAGGAGTTTGATGCATAGCCTCAATGCTTTTTCTCTCTTTTGATTTTATTGGCTTTTTACCCTTGGTTTCTTCCTTCCTCCTTTTTGACAGTATCTCTTCTCTACTAGTTCTTTCAACTATAGTAGTAGGAGTACTTTGAGTTTCATCATTTGTTCTTCTTCTCCTACTCCTTCTTGATGTACTGCCTTCAGGAATTTCTTGGGGTTCTTCAAAGAAATTTCTAATCAAAAATTGTTCCCATGTGTCCTTTTTCTCTTTTAGCTGTTTTTCAATCAAAATTTTCACAAGACCATGGTGATATAAATGTGGTTCTACGTCCCCTAAATGCTTCTGAATGGTCACAGACATATTTTTAAAACTATTTAATAAAAAGTATGGCAGATTGAGGGTCTGGTTGTCTAGAAAATTCATCAGCAGTCGGGTATGATACATATACATTGACCCAAAACGGCCCTCACTGGTGATAAATTTTTGAATAACTAACAGCAAAGTAGCCCAGTCCTTTTTCAAAGCATGAACAGGAATTCCCCTTTTAAAAATAGTTACATCCATACATGGGTTATGTAGGATTACTCTCCAGGCTTCATCACTAATACTCTTGTTTTTGAACCAGCGTTCACCTTCTTGAGGAAGTTCTGTGGCGGCTGCTATGGATGCCTCATTCACCGTAAATTTGAGGTCTCCAATCTCTACCTCCAGGCCATTGAAAGACCTTGCAAAAGCTTTTGTCACCTCTTTATGGTAGCCTCTAAACTTTTGGATAAACCGCAGCCACTTTTCCTTTTTCAATATATCCCTGACTTGCAGGTATCCTTCCATGAATTTAGGTCCTTCTGGTTCTATTCTCAACAACTGACCCATCCTTCTTTCTGCTCTTTAAAACTTTTCTGCGTGAGGAGGGCTCAATGGAGGTAAGACGGCTGAGTGAGCGGAAATGAGCACGATGACTATAGGCAGATATCAGAGAATGGTATAGAGACTCTAGCGTAATAGAGAACAAATGGGGTGAAGCGGAACAGAGAAGGGTTACGTGAGCACGGTGGAAATGCAACTATGAGATCAATAGAACAGTAGGAGAAGTATAACGCATCCAACAGTTATTTAAAATTGGGTGGCTACAGAGTAAATGTAAGCATGTTTATGCAACGACTACAGATTCTATGCGGCTGAAAGAAGTCATAGCCAAATCAACCACGTTTCATCATCACAGGTGGAGTATCGGAGTATGAGTGAAGATCGGAGGCTCGATTATGGATCCGTTTGAAAATGAATGCAAGGATTGTGGGAGGATCATATAGAGATAGTGGAATGGTTACGGAGTTTTTCAATACAATCATTGCATATAATAGAGCTATGGTTTATAACTATATAAAAATGTGCTTGAATGCCATTTGAAATAAATTTTTACTCATACCTTGGAATTCTTGCCATTTTTCCTTGGTCTTCAATTAGTTGCTCCTCATTGATATCTTGAATGCCCCATGTCTTCATAATTGGTCCTCATACCTGCATTTGATTTCATGATTGTGGAAATAACATCTCGCTGTACATTCTTTTGAAAAACAAAGTGGTAGCTGTGGAATCTACTTCTGGCTGCGGAAACTGGTGTTAGCTGCAGAAACAGATGTCAGCTGCGGAAACTGACACAGCTATTATTTGGGTGAATGGAAATGAACGGATGACAATTGACTAAATGGAAATAGTCATGAAAGAGAATTTTATTAATGAAATGGAATGAAATAGATAAAATTAAGTGAAATGGAAATGAAGTGGAGTGAAATGAAGTGGAATGAAGTGGAATGGAATGGAGTGGGTGGTCACAAAACTTGTGAAATGAAAGAGAGATTTTTTTTTTGGAAAATATAGAGTGTCAGGTGTTCCTGATTTTCACCCTATATTTTCTGTATAAGACTGCCAATCAGTGATTGGTTTTCAGGCTTATACAATTTTTTTTTTTTTTAAACTGAAAAAAACAAAAGCTAGGCTGGTGGAGAAGAAGAATTCTTCTGTACTAGCCTGATTGCAGAATTCTCTTGAAACATTTTGACAAATTCCTCCTTTGAGAGTGGCTTATGATAAACTTTCAATCTGTGGCCATTCACAATAAGTGGAGTTTGAAACTCATCAATGGTCTTGATTCTTACCGCTCCATTGCTAAAGATCTTGTCAATCTCATATGGCCCAAGCCAATGAGTCTGAAATTTTCCTTTAAAATATTTAAACTTGGAATCAAATAGCAATGCCCAATCTCCTTCTTGAAACTTCTTCTCTTTGATGTATTTTTCATGCCATTTAGCTCTTTGATATTGAACTAGATCAGTTCTTAGAATTGCCTCTTGTCTGATTTCATCTAGCTCATTCAACTGCTCCATTCTATGCTTTTGGGCTTCTGATAGATCCATCCCCAACTGAACTGCCATCTTGAAGGTTTTGACTTGGAACTCAATGGGGAGTAGGACTTCTTTCCCATAAACAAGTTCATAGGGAGAATGTCCTATTGTATTTCTCCATGTAGTTCTGTAGGCCCACAAGGCTTCAGGAAGCCTTTCTGCCCAATCTCTTCTATGTAGATGAACAGTTTTGGTGATGATACTTTGGAGAACTTTTTTTGTAGACTCCACTTGACCATTTGCTTGCGGATGGTAAGGAGTAGATCTTCTATGCTTGATTTTGTATTCTTCCATCAACTTCTCCACCAGGTTGGATGTGAATTGGCTTCCCTGATCTGTCACAATTTCTCTTGGAACACCAAAGTGAGTAAAAATATCCTCATAAATAAAATTAACAACTGAATTTTCAGTAGCAGACACTAATGCTTTAGCTTCTACCCATTTAGTAACATAATCAGTACAAACCAATATATACTTCTTTTGCTTAGATGGTGGATTAATAGGTCCAATGAAATCTAAAGCCCATTTTTCAAAGGGTTCGATGAGTACCTGTGTTTGCAATGGAATTTCATTTGAAATGGTAGGTTTCCCTACTCTTTGGCAGCTGTCACACCTTTTGACATATTTTTTTGCATCTTTGAAGAGGGAAGGCCAATACTATCCTAAAGAGAGGATTTTATAGGCTTTCCTTTTTTCTGCAAAGTGTCCGCCGCATGGTTCATCATGACATGCCTTAAGAATATCAGGCATTTCATCTTCCCTGACACATCTTCTGATCACAAGATCTGGCCCTGCTTTAAACAATTCGTTAGAAATCCATGAATATTTTGAACTCTCCTGAATAATCTTTCGTTTTTCTCTTGGAAATAAATGTGAAGGTAGTTTCCCTGTAACCAAATAGTTAGCAATATCTACATACCAAGGGGTCTTAATAGTTACTGCAAACAAGTATTCATCAGGAAACTTATCCTCTACAGGAGAATCTTCTTTAGTATTCTGAATCCTAGACAAGAAATCAGCTACTGTATTTTGTTTCCCTGGTCTATCCAACACAGTAATATTGAATTCCTGCAAAAGTAGGAGCCATCTTGTCACTCTACCATTAGTAACAGGTTTTTTCATTAGATATCTAATCGCAGAATGATCAGTATGAATAAAAGTTTCATAGCCTGTTATATAATGTCTAAACTTATTGATTGCATGAACAACAGCTAAAAACTCTTTTTCAGTCACAGTATAGTTCAACTCTGTGGGAGTCAAATTTTTACTGGTATAATAAATGGCATAAGGGACTAAATATTTTTGACCCAACATAGCTCCCAGAGCTGTATCTGAAGCATCTGTAGAAATATGGAAAGGGAGTTTCCAATTTGGTCCTCTCAAGATAGGTTCTTCAGATATTCTTGTTTTCAAAGTTTCAAAGGCTGATTGACAATCAGGATCCCATTTAAATTCACAGTCTTTTGTAAGCAATTTGAAGAGTGGAGATGCTATTTTAGTGAAGTTTTCTATAAATCTTCTATAGTAACCAATAAATCCTAGAAAACTTCTAACATCTCTTTGACAATTTGGAATAGGTAACTTGGAGATGACTTCAACTTTTGATCTATCAACCTTAATCCCATCTCCTGAAATATGATGTCCTAAAACAATCCCTTCAGTGAACATCATAAAGCATTTTTCATGGCTTAATGAAAGGTTTGTTTCTTTACATCTTATAAGGACTTTTTCCAAATTTTCTAATGCCTCTTCAAATGAATTACCATAAACTGTAAAATCATCCATATAAACCTCTACACAATCATGAATTAGATTAGAAACAATTCCTAGTACTGCTCTTTGGAATGTTGCAGGTGCGTTACATAACCCAAAAGGAATTACTCGATAGGAAAAAGTTCCCCATGGACAGGTGAAAGTGGTCTTATCTTGATCTTCAGGTGCTACCTGAATTTGATTATAGCCACTAAAACCATCCAAGAATGAAAAGTAATTTTTACCTTCTAATGTATCTAATACCTGATCGATAAAAGGCAAAGGAAAGTGATCCTTCAAAGTTGCTTTGTTCAATTCCCTGTAATCAATGCATACCCTCCATTTACCATTCTTTTTAGGTACTATAACCAAAGGAGAAACCCATCGGCTATCTGAAATTGGATAAATGAAGTTTACATTGAGTAGTTTTTGGAGCTCTTCTTTCACTATCTCCTAAGATTTGGATTCATCCTTCTTTGAGGTTGTCTGATTGGTCTACTGTTTTCCTCAATATAGATATGATGGATGCAAGTCTTAGGATCAATACCTTTCATGTCAGTATACTCCCATGCAAATGCAGTAGAATTTTTTTGCAAGATTTTGGTTAGTTCTTCTTGTTGTGATTTTTCCAAATGTTTGTTGATATTCAATGTTTTTCCTGGAAAAATCTCAATAGTAGAACTACCAAACTCTTCCATAGAGTAAAGAGACATTTGTCTTGATGATAAATATTCTATTTCAGATTCCAACTGAAATTGTGTGGGGTCATATTCTGAAGATGTCTCAAAATTTTCTAATGTGTTCAGAATTTGACTATCCTCACTGATTTCAGAAATGGTAAAGACAGGTTGTATAGTGTCCTCATCATCAACCCATTCATTGTCTCCTACTTCTGTGATTGCTTTTGCCGGAGGATACAAATTGAATTTCTTTGTCGAATTACCATTAGAAATGTACATATCCCCAGATCTACAACTAATGAAAGCATCAGCTGTGGCTAGCCAAGATCTTCCTAAGATAAGTGGGTGCCCTCCTAGATTACTCTTGGGAGTCAAAATCATAAAATCTATTGGATATTCCCAAGAATCTAAGGAGACTGAAATATCTTCTAATACACCATCTGGTTTAATAACTGATCGATCTGCAAGTTGCAGTAAAGTAGGTGTAAAAAGAAGGTTAGGAAGTTTTAGCTGCTCCATAGTCTGTCTACTCATAATGTTGATAGCAGCCCCTAAGTCAATCAATGTGTTTGGAATTTCTATCCCATTTATATGTGTCTTGACAATTGGACTTCCTGGATCTACATACTTCCGCATGGTAATTTTTCCCATCATAATATCTGCAATCTTTCCTACCAGGTGGATTCTTCTTGTGTCTTTTAGTTTCCTTCCTGGTCTTTTGAAACTCAACTCCTTTATTGTTTTTGCTAGAATAGGAATCTCTCTAATGGCTTGTAGCAAGGGAATCTTGATACAAACATTCTTCAATTCATCTAGAAAGTCATAGTTAGGCAACAAGATTTGTTTTTCCACCCCCTTGTCAATTTGTAGTCTTTCAGGAAAAGGAGGTGTAGATGAAGATGCAGGTTGCTCAACTATAAGGGTTGTGGAGGTTAACTTTTCTTTTCTTTTTGAATGTTTGATTTTAAATTCTTTCTGGAGCCCTTATTGACCTTAAGAGTCTGTCTCCAGAGGTATCTTACTCTTAAGACTAATCTGCATAGAAGGGTTTCTAAAAAACTCTACCTGTCAGGTTATATATCATTGAGAGGAAACAGTCATATAGGTAGAAATTGATATTCACCATGTAAGTAATGGGGATTTTCTTATTAGGATTTGGCAATGGCTGAGCTGAGAAGTTGATTTGTCTTTTGTTGGTATGGGAGCATGAGTTGATTTGGGTTTTTCTGAGAAGGTTGTTGTTGTGGAAACTAAGCAGTATTGATTGTGGATTGGGTTTGGAAGTTGTGGAGCTTGTTGATTTTGAAAAGATAGGATATTGATAAATTGAATAAATCTCCCATAAGATTTCATATATTACCCATGGTTGATATGGATTCTGATGTTGGGGCTAAGGTTGTTGCCAAGGATTCAAATTTGGTGGGGTTTGAAAATTCATAGGGTTGTTAAACCCTTGATTTTGTTGTCCCTGCCAAGGTCTCCTTGCAACAAAACAGAGAGATTCTACTGAATTTGGGTCTTCTTGAAAGACAGCTTTGAGTCCAGGAATTGAAGAAGGACAATCCTTGATCTCATGATTCTCTGAGAAAATCATACATGTTTCTACAACTTTTGCATCCAAGGGACATTCCCTTAAAGAATGTTTCTTCCTACATTTCGGACAAAAGATGGCTAAAGCATCTGTTTCTACTTTCTGCTTGTTTTGGATTTTAAGGGTGTCTAGTTGTTCACTAAGGCTCCCTAAGATATCAGTTTTTAACTCATCAAGCATATTACCAATCTCTGCCCTACTTACTGATCCAGTTGCAGATTTGTTAGCCCTAATAAGAGAAGGATCCCTAGGCCCTTTTCCTGTTTTAGATTTTCCTCTTGAGAGATGGACACATAGTTCCGTTATGTCACGAAGTGGAAGTTGAGAAATGTCTCCTTTCCCCATCATGTTTAAAATATCTATCCATTCATCTCTAATGGCTTTTAATATGAGGGCTTTCAAGGTTTCATCATCTAAGTTACTCATCTTTGCTCTTTTTAAGTTGTATTGAAATCTTTCAAGTAAATCTTCCAAGTTTTCATCTTCTTTTTGCATCATTTTGAATACCTCATCCTTGTGATCGGTGGGCATACAATAGTCCAAGTATCTATCCAAAAATGTTTGTTTCATATCATTCCAAGTCCTAATAGATTGGGTGGCTAATCCCATGAACCATTTCAAAGCAGCTCCCTTCAATGTTGAAGGAAACAGTTTGAGTTTTTGAGAGTCTTCCATATAGTCATAAGTTCGGCACACAACTTCAAACTCAAACATAAATGTTTCAGGATCCTCACTTCGCAATCCATAAAATTTAGGGAGAACAGATGGTGAGATATTTTTCATCATTGTATGAGTTTCCTCATCAACTATAGGGAATCCAAACAAGTTGTCTCCTTCCCTATTTCTACCATTATTTCCTTCACCATTGTTGTCTCCATTGTTTCCTCCTCTTCTACCTCTACCTCTACCTCCATCTATTACTTCCTCTGCCATGATAGTACCTTTAGAGTCCTTAAAGTCCTCTAGTTCTTCTACCAAGAGAGGATGAGAGAGAGTCTCTTTGTTTTCTAAATGGGATTTAGTAGGTGGTATAGGAGAATCCTCTAATTCAGCTGCTCCTTGAATTCCAAAAATCTTAAGGCTAGGGGTAGATGGTGGTGAATTTGGTCTATGCCTTGAAGAAGATGGAGTTGTGAAAATCGAACTCTTGGATTTAGCTATAAACCTTCCCCTAGAATCTCTTGCTCTATGCATGTCATTTTTTTATTTTTATTTTTATTTTTTAAAAGTTGGGCTAATAATTCTTTTTCTGATCTTCCAGGTCACACTAGGTGCAAGAAGAGAGCATACTTAAGAAATTACTAAACCAATAACTCTTTTTTCTGATCCTCTAGATCACACTAGGTGCAAGAGGAGAGCATACTTTAAGAAGTTATCAAGTTTTTCCCTTCTTTTATTATTATTATTATTTTTTTTTTTAAGAAATTGGCTACCTATTTACACTTCCCCGACAACGACGCCAAAATGTTTGGTCAATTTAGTGTGTCCTAAATTTCTGCATTTAATTTGTCAATCCGGGATTCGTAAGCTGATGAAGTGCGGTGCACTATATGTGCAAGATAACCTATTTCTTAACTTTTTGTCGTTTTTGGTTTTCTAAGATGAAATGGAAATTCTAAAATGAAAACAAGTATGGTTATGTTTGTTCAAGGAAATGATATCCTCTATAATGATTTACCAACTTGAAGCTTAAAAAGGAATTTGAAACATACAATGACAAAACTTGAAAGGAAATGAAAATGTGCTGCTGAAATGAAAAGGTGCTGCTAGTCTAATAAATAAAAACAATGAACTAGTGAGCATGAAACCAAACTATTCTTGCTGATGTCTAAACAGAAAAGAAACTATGCTGAAAGAAATCCAAAAGTGCAACAAATTAAATCTAAATCAGATTACATCAACTTGTCTTCTGATCCCTCATCATTAGTCCAGCTATGATTTTCGGAAGTAACCATAAACAACTTTGAGTAACTGATATCTAACTTGCAGAAAGTAAACTATTATCAAACTAGACATTCATAATTCAATCCCTCACCATCAGTCCAGCTGTGGCTTTCGGAGGTAACTGAAGATGTCATGCACAATTTAATATATCTAAATTTGCAGAAAGGAACCTAATACCAAACTACACATTTCATAATACAATCCCTCACCATCAGTCCAGCTGTGGCTTTCGGAGGCAACCGAAGATGTTATGAGCAGTTTAATATATCTAAATTTACAGTAAATGAAACTACCACCAAACTACACATTTCATAATACAATCCCTCACCACTGGCCCACTCGTGGCTTTCAAGGCAACCCAAGATGTTATGAGCATGAATATATCTAAATTTGCAGAAGTGAAACTACCAACAAACTACACATTTCATATCACAATCCTCACCATCGCCTAACTGTGGCTTTGAGTAACCGAAGATGTTAAGAGGAAGCATTATATCTAAATTTAACTACTAGCAAGCAAAACTGAAATAAATAAAGCAAGATCAAATTAAATAGAAACTAAGAAAAACAAATTAGCAGTAGAACAATGTTAATTCCATGTCATTAGTCAAAAAGTTATGCAAATGCCTGGGCTGCCTATCTATAACCTGAAACAAGAACACTAATCAGTAATCAATAACATAAAACATGAAAGACATAAATGAAATGGAAAACATGAAAGTTTATAAATATAAATGAAGCATATATACCATGAGAGATGCAATGTATAAACATGTGAATGGATTATGGCACAATGAGCTTTAAAGAAATAAAATAAGAACTATACAATAATGCACAGAACCTTGGCAAGTGCAGGGGCCCTCTACACCGGCCTTGGCAACAATCTTCAAGTACGAATTACGTTGGAAAACAGAGTCTTCTTATATTAAAATGCAGTCATAACAGTAAGGTAGTATTACGGCACAAGTGCAGTGTAATTACATTACAGAGCAGACTGATAAAAGATAACAGAGACTAATCGAGACTAACTCCATATGCGTATGCAAACGCGTTATTTATAACAAAAGAAACATAACTAATTCCTAAAGTTTATGCTGGTGGAGAACACGTAGACCATTACGTCCACGGTTCTAGGATCATGGCCGTATTGCAAAGTAAATCTATGAGGAGTGGATGTTTGAATTCGGCTATGGAGCCATGTACAGATGTTGACTTGTCTCCGCAACTCAGAAACGGCCATATGAACCTTCACGTGACACGAAACAGAGTCCTGTCACCATGAGACTCTATGGTTGACTTCCATGTGGACGCCTTTGACTGTGGCTTCTTTAGATGAGTTTGCTCGAGCCAATAGGACACGAACCATGTCCACATCATTTCTGACTTGCCCATGTGGCTTGTTTTCCCTGGAGACACCTGTAACATAGAGTTTCACAAAATGGCTGCGGAAAGTTGCAGCAGCTGCGGAAAGTGGCAAGATTCCGCAGCTAAATGAACAAAATCTAAATCAAACAGCAGACACAAAAATATAATTAAAAATCATGTTAGATGCTCTTTTGCAATTAATATACAATGATATTGACAACTTGGGAGGTTCAGGTGAGTGAAAAAGGTATAGAAAAGTGTATGGAAAAGATGCAAGCACTGAGACCAACACTACTTGCATTAGATCCAAGGCCTCATTACTTTTGGAAGGCCATGCATGAGGAGGAGATCGCATCGGGAGATTCCATTAGAGATGCACTTCAACATGTCATGGAGTGCAAAGATCATCAACACATGGAGGATGGTAGCCCTCATGGGAGGAGTACAAAGATGGAGGGTGGAAGGAGACATCCACAAATTATTGAGTGGATGTGGATGAAGAGCAAGAGGCTAGTAAGCCACTTGCAGATCTATGACACCGAGCAGCAGGAGGCTTGGCTACACTGGTTACTCTTGAAGGAGTTTGGCCATCGCTTGGAATATGATCTTCCTAAGGGTATGGGGATAGAAAAGATGTGGCAGGATGCTTGCATCATTGAGCAGCAAAGACTATGTATGCATGATGTTGATATGACATTCATATCATTCATTATGTCTTCATCACATGACTTGATGAGAGCATGAGGAGGCAATAAACACTTTTGTTGCTCGAGTTGTACTTGAGAGAGCAAAGGAAAATTTGCTCTAACATGTTATATGATGTTGAAGGAGTAGGAGGTGGCACTATTATGGTGCAAAGGGGCTACTCCTTGGCCTTAGATGATCAGGAAGTACTCCCATCTTGGGAGGAATTCCATATTTGCAACATCATTATTTGAGGAATCTTAGATAAGAATCATGTCAAAGAGTTGAGCTATGAGTTGGCAGGAGCCTATCTACATAGGCCAGCAGCGCTGTTCCTTTGGAGCATGGAATTATTCATGTATTCATGCATCACCTTACTTTTAGCACATGGTAAGAATTTTGTTTTTGCATCTATTGATTATGTAACACAATACTTGCATCTTCTTACCATTATCATACAGTGCATTGCTCCAGAAGAGGGCAAGTTTATTGTTGAGCCCCATAAACAGAATTTTTCCAACTATTATGATGGAGACAACCATCCTTTGTATAAACTTGGGCAAGTGTTTGATTACTTCATGTATGCTCAATTTAAACATTCAGCCATTTACTATTCACTAGTAGATGTGATGATTCACACAACTAGCCATTTGTTAAAATATCACTTGCCATACTATTTTCTGAAGTTGCAGTGGGAAAGACTGCACTGTGTCCACTTGAGACATTGTTTGTATCATGCAGAATCATGTAAAACCTTTAGAAAAATTCTCATTTGGGTACCCTATGATGATCATGTCCTATTCATCATGGATGAGATGTTTTGGGCCAACTTGTTCTTCAATGTTGGAGAGGAGATCCTTGGAGGATTGTTCTTCATATTGCCACTTAAGGGAAATACTATTGTAGCCCACAATCAGCACATACTCTAAAATTATCATGAGTGGAGAGGAGTACAACATGGGGTAGACTACCTTGTCTACCATGATCAGATTTTCAGCCCACCTACTTTGCATGAGCCAAAGGTGGAGGAAGACTTTCAGGAGTTGCCATGTGGGGAGGTAACTCATTTTGTATGGATGATTTCTTGGGGATGGGATATTCATATGGGGATGGTAGATCTCAATTCATATCAGCCCTCATGCCTCAAGAAGGCCATTCAGTTCTATCCGTGCAGTTACTTGAGGACAAGCAACATTTGGGAGGGGAGGACTGTAATGTTCCAAAAATTAGCATGAAGATAATTGGAACATTAATTTTGCTTATATCATATAGGAGGTGAATAAATGGGTAAGGAGGCCCATGAGTAGGAATACAATACCTCATAGTGTGAAAGGGGATCATCAGATTAGCTATATTTTTCACCCTCAGGTATGAAAAGGGGCAAATGCATGAGGACAAGGTCAAGTTTAACCAAGTCAACAACGCTGCCATGGAGGGAGTGGATCACTTTGAAAGACAACGTAGTATGAATGGGGGAGAGATAATTTGGTGGAGGAAACCCTAATGTGTGGGGGCCAAGGCAAGAAGGCTTTCATTTGTATAAAGGGAGGACAAGGCAGCCATAGGAGGATATGTTATTGAGTACTGGATTTTTGGTCTGCATGACTATTTTCTCTCTTCAGTTGTTCAACTGAGATTGTTGTGCTATTTAGCACAAGGCATTCTTGTTTAGGAATTCCTTCTCCCTTCTTGAGAGGCCTATTGAGGGATTTTACTTCATTTCTCCACATTTAGGCTCAAGGTGAAGCCACCTCCTTCATCTACAGTGTTATTCCTGTAGCAGGAAATGTTGTGTTGCAGGGTGTTGCAGTGGAGGGTTCCACCACACCACTTATAGAGCTTATCTTTCAGAGGAGAGAGCTTCTATTCCTTTGGGAGGTCAGTGAAGAAGATTTAGGAGCTGATTTCACATCTTTGGCATCAGGGCAAGCATTTCCCATCTCCTATAGTGCAATCCCTCTCCTTGACTGCAATATTTTTGAGAGTATTTGTAGTGGGGGTTTGCACCACTATTTTGGAGGGTGAGATCTTCAATGATTGGATCAGCCTTTCACCTAAAATATCCATTGGATGAGATCCATTCATCATATGCAGCATCTTCAGTTATCTTCATCCATTTCTTGAGTTGCAGCTGCTACTTAGTTTTGAGACTGCAGCTCCGGCATTTTGGCCATTGTGTATATTTCAGCCAATCCTTCTAGGATTTACTTGACATTGTTTTTCAGGGGTTAGAGATTTGCTCCCCACATTATTTGAGCCATACATTTCTACATCTATGTATTGACATTCATTCTGTACCAGTGCCTCTTATAAACTGCGCGGTCATAGTTTGGGCATTCTTGTATAGCAGTGTTTTGTCATATTTTATGTACATGTTTCTTGAGGCTGAATTTTCCTATCTTGAGTAACTCTTTCCTCAAGATATTGTATCTATTTTCTGCTACAAGACTAATAAGATGGCCAGATGTTCTTCTTACATTTTCTGAGTTGATACAACATTTCTCTTTCATTATTGTGTTTGCATATTGCTGGATCTCCACTTTTGGAATATCTTAAGATATTCCCATTGTTGTAGATTTTCCCTATTTTGGGATATTACAAGGTTATATCCTTTCATCACAATCAAAAGGAATTAATTTCAAAGGCTTAAAACTGAGTCAAATGCATTATGAATTTGTGGGGTTTTAGTGGTGTTGTTACATACCATGTTTGATTATTGCAGTAGATTAATAAAGACAATGATTTTATTAATTTGAATTCAAAGTATGTTGATTTAAACTTGGTTAATTAATATAAATATATTACTTTAAAACCATACTATTCTATAAACAAATCTATAAATGCATTCATTAGAAAAATGTGGACAAATTATAATAGCACATTCACATTCTTAGAATGTGCACACACTATTATTAGAAAATCACACATACTAACAATTTTTGTGGCTCTTTATGTAGAATAACATGTCATGGCTCCCATATCTAAGTTGAAATATGAATATCCCTTGAAGAGGATCTTTGTGGTTGTTTTAGGGTTGATTCATGTTCCTTCAACTCTATAAGCTTTATTTAGGGCCTAAGGTCCTCTTTTCTCCTTCCCTTGAGATAGTAAATTCACAAATACCCATTCTTATCATGTAAATAATCACAATGGTGACAAAGATCCCCCATAGAGATGCCCTCTATCGTAATTCAAATAATTGTTCAATAATATTGATCATGGGAAGATTCAAATATGACTCAAGCAACTTATGATCCTTCCTTGAACATGGTTAAGGTCCTAAGTGCCATACATGGTGCAAAAAACCTCGAAATGATATTAAGGCCAAAATTAAAGGCCCCAAGTCCCAACTGTGGCACAAAAAACCTTCAAATAGCATCCTTAACACACTTGAAGGATAAATATATCTTAAATAGAATATTTGTGGTGGTTTGAAGCCTTATTCACGTCCATTAAACTAGAGAAATTTTGTTTGGAGACTAAGGATCTTGTTTTCCTTCCCCATTCATCGTAGAAGCCATAAAATCCATTCTTATTATACAATACATACTAATTGTACCCATATTACCATTCTCATATTTTATTAATGGACTTGTTTTGCAAGCCTTAACCAAGATATAAACCCTAACTCCCCATATGATATGGAAAACATCATAATGGAATACTTATCCTATATGGAGCCTAAAATCTCCCAAAGAAGATTTATATTTTTCTTTATGGTATTTTTAATCGCGTCACAAATTCCATTGTGATTCCATTTATAAGGGACTAAAAAAAATGTTACTCGGCAGGATTCCCAAAATAGGTGATTGTGCTTGAAATTATATTGTTCCTTATGGTCTTTTTAATTGTATCATGAAATAGAAATCCTTGTGATTCCATTTTGCAGAGACTAAACAATAGTGTTACTCAAGCCCAATGGATTCCAGAAGCAAACAATCATGGTTGAATTTTCCTCCTAGAATGTATCTAAGCTCCTTCCACTTAGAAACAACAATGAGCTCTCTTGGCCTCTCGAGAGAAAATTATAGTCCCAAAACCCCCTCCCCCACTCACACAACAACATATGGTGATAGGTTCATTCCCAGTAGAACAAGGCCCTGGCTCAATGGATTTTCCCTCATAGAAAATAGACTCAGCGTTTGCCTTCACCCACTCGCTCGGCTGCCGAGGGTCGTGATGATGTATCTTCATCCTCTATGTGTGCACACTCCAAATTTATGAGAAACTACATCTTTTTGGAAGACGTTGTTGGTCCAGCCACTCTTGCCACTCTAGAGAAGTCCACATAAATCTATGGTGGTCTCAGGGATTCGATCAAGTCACCTATGAGTCCGAGCAGGAATATTTTCACAGTTTAGAATGACCATGGGGGAACAATCCTGGTTTTCCTTACTCTCCTTCTCCTATTGGAAGTGAGGGGATTTTCTCATCTAATTTCAGAATTCCATGCAAGTCGACTTGGAAGATCACTCGCTCCCATTACAAGGTAGGCTTCTTATGTCTTTTTCTGACGTAGGATTTTGTTAGATCTATTTTAATCTTCTAAAGAAAATAGATTGATCTATGTCAACAATTTTCAACTTTTTATTATTAGAAGGGTAAGGTCCATTAATTGAGAAAAATGGAAAATATTATAACTAAACAAGAGAAAAATCCATTTTTCCTTTCTAGGGTTTTTATCAGAAAGAAGGTTGGATGTACTTTAAAGGAAAAAAATAACAACCATACAGTGAGAATTTCCATCTTGTCTATTAAATGGGCATAATGTGATATTTAAGAGACAGGATGAAAAATGAAATAATCTAATGACTCAGTACATGGTGATTGTTATTTGCCATGCTTTAAAAACCCCTATGATATGTGTTGTGGCTCATTTGCATTTACCTTTGAAATATGTTTCAAAACACCAAAAAAAAAAGCATATATGTTAGAAAATGTAAAATTTTGTGTGTCATAGAATAATTTTGATTTATATGTTGGTACATTTAACATTATGTGATGAGATGTGAAGGTGGGTCGAGTCGGGCTCAGTCACGTGTAGAAAAGTTCAAGAGCCAGACCGATGGGCACGTGCAGGACATTACTCATCAGACAAGGTCGAGTCGAGCTCATTCACAAGATCAGGAGGGACTAGCATGGAAAAACATCGAATAAGTTTGGGAGGGTTACACTGTGGAATAGATGAGATAATTTCCCAAAGGCAAAGAAATGGCGTATTTCCCTTAGACAATTAAGAGTTTTGGAGGAGGCGCAAAGGGAAAAATGAACGGTCAGGATCGAAGCGAAAAACTGGGGTGGAGAGATAAACAACAGAGATTAAATCACAAACCCCCCATCGCAAGTTTCAAAGGATATGCAAGGGAGGTAAATGTTAAAAGCGTCGAAGTGCGATATGCGATGAGGTGGGGCCCGACCGCAAGTTTCAAGTCATGAATTTTAAAGGATAACTGCAGGAGAGAATTGCTAAAGTCTCTGAAGTGCGATGTGCAAGGCCTGGTGGGACCCGACTGCATAACACGCATCGTAAGACTTAGAATATAAGTGTCAAAGACAAGCTAAATGTAGCGAAATGTGATGTGCAGGTGGATGCGACGTGATTTAAAACGTGAATTCCAAATGTTTTCAGATCCGGAAGTAAGTCATTTTCGTGTGTTAAACCATGCCGAACGAAGAAAATAGCGTTATAATGTGAAACCGGTGAAACACCTCCGCAATGAAGAAATAGGAAGAGTCGGGTAGAAAATCGTATAGCAGCACCGTTAGGAGCACGAAAACTAGGTCAAATCGAGCATGGAGGCAATGTTACAGAGCTGTGCAACCACTGCATCACGACCAAAAAGGCCACCTCGGCACTTTGGGTGGATGCATCAACAACATTAGATTCAACAAAACAAAGCATATTTCTAAGTTTCAATTTTATTTCTTGTGATAATTGAACGAGTAATATTAACATTTTAGGAAGCTGAATAGTTCAAGAAGTTCAGTAGTTATGAACTAATCTGATGTATTTAAGGAGATAGAAATAAAGAAAAGAGGTTTCAAGTTTTGGACCTTTGGATGATTGTTAGTTTATGACTAAATTATCTTAGAAATTAATGAAAGAAGATCAAGTTTTCTACACCTGTTGATGTTGATACGTCTTTCCTGTTTTGCTCTGTGGCTATTCCTCTTTGAATGAAGTGAAGTAATGTAGAAATCGATCTCTTAATTAAATTTGTGAGTAAGAGTTAAATAACCTTAATTAGCGCTCCTTCACCTCATCTCTTCTCGCTTCATAAATTCCTGATAGAACTTTAAAGTGATATATTCTGTGTTTACAACATATTATTTTAATTTCTCTCTTCCTTCACGAATTTCCTCTGAAACTTAAAAGTGGTAGATTCTGTGTTTTCAGCATATAATTTTGAGTTTCTCTTATAGTTCTTCTTTTCATTCTATTCAAATATCAATAGTTTATGGCATTGTGAAGGCTTTCATTATATCAGATTATTGAGGGTATTAAGTAACTGAATTCCAAGGGTGTTAAAAAAAGGCCATTTTATATGGTAATTGTGACTTACATTTATAAATTGTCTTAAGTATTGATTCCTTACCACAACCAAGGGATTGTTTCTTGAGATACAACCTTTTCTGGTGCCGTTGCCAGGGGCGAAGAAACAAAGTTTATTTTTCCCTGGGTTTTTCACATTATTTACTCTGGTTGTTCAGTGAGGAGGAAATATTGGGTTGTATTTTCAAAAATTCTGGCTTTCAAAAGACCTCACACAAGGTCAGATACCTCATAGCAGACAGTCCCCGATTTGCCAGATCCATAAATATTGGTTTCCAAAAATGCTCAGAAACCTCAAACTCCTTCAACACCTGATCCTACATTTTCTACTCCAGGCAGCAGTTCTCATAACCCTTTGTTTGAAGATATTTCCAAGTAACTCTCTTTCTTAGAACAAGATTCTCCTTCCACACCCATTTATTTTCAAGGATCTGAGTTAGAAGAACATTCTTTAGAGTATTTTTCTTTTACCTTCACTCAAGCTCAGCCAAATATAGTTGTTGGTTCTTCTTCCATTATTCATCAACACACTCCCATATCATTGTTACCTCCACCTTCGTTCACTTTCACAGCAAGTTCATCAGCCTCAACTGTCCAAGGAGCAGTTAACCAAGTTGTGAGTATGGAAGTACCAACTTTCTTAACAAACATATATGCTCCACTAAATATTTCACAACCAATGAACGCCATGCCTCAAGAATACCTCAAATTACTTCCTCGTTTCACTGGAGAAATTGAAGTAACTACAGAACAAAATTTACCTTTATTTTTCACTTTTGTTGAGAATTTGAATGTAGAACTCCTGGATGTTGTGATGAGACTATTTGTGTAGTCTCTAGATGGAGAGGCTAGAAAATGGTTCAAAGGGTTACCAAATGGTTCAATAAATAACTGGGAAGAGTTAGAAAATGGATTCATTCAGAGATGGGGAGAAAAGAGAGATCATGGTTACTCATTGACAGAGTTTAATACAATTAAAAGAAGGCCTAAAGAAGACATTTTTGAGTTTGTAAAAAGATTCAATAAATTGTACAATAGTTTACCTATAGAGATGAAGCCCCTCCCCTATAGGAGAAAAGTTAGTTTTTGTTGGTGTTAGTATGAATCTTTTGTCGAAGCGTACGAAAAAAGACTACTTTAGCTACGCATAACTTATAGCCCTAACATCAAATTTGGCTGCCAATATCTTCAGATCTGCAGTTAGTTGATCAAGACAAGTGCTGCAAAAAACCAGATCTATACATAGAAAGACATTAAGCAGTAAAATTAAGAGTTTTCTCCATGCATCCAATAGACAAGACAAGAACAATGTTTTTTGAAAGAATTTTTGTATTAAGGGCACCTGGGAGGAAAACAAGAAGGTGTATCCAATTCTCCTCAATGGGATGGGTTCTTGGAAGTCCTCGGCACTTCAGATCTAGAATCTCTCTCTCTTGTTGGTGTAGAAAACCCAGACAAAGATAGAACTCAAAGGGAGCTCACACAACAAATAATGTAGAAAAATGTGACCAAGTGTATAGATCCAGAGTGATCTAATAGGCAACAAAAGGTGAAGAATGGTAGGAAAAACCCTCCTATTTATAACAAAAATATTGGGTCATTCTAGATCTTGGTGCATGATTAAAATAATGTTAACCAAATCTAGATCCACCTTTTATGGAATATTTTATTATATTTGTTGGAGGGAAAATGTATTTGACTTGGGTCAAATCCCTTTATTTGTAAATAATAAATAAATAAATGATTTATTTATCATTTTAAGGAAGTGGTTGAATGATAATCAAATAAATAATGATTTATTTAATTATTTATGGGTGATTTAGTCATATTTAACAGGGAATATTATTTAAATAAGATTTAAATAATTATTCCTAGAAAATAATAAGATAAATAAAGATTTATCTAATTAATTTCTTTGTTTTGGGTTAAACATGACCAGGAAAATAAAACAAATATAGGTTTGTTTAATATTTCCTTTTGGGGTTTCCTGTTTAGACCATAAACAACCTAATAAATGTGTTTTATTAAGTTATTTTACATAGTCAAAGCAATTTTACTTAGGGTAAAATTGGTCTTACATGGTGTACTTGGGTCCATCTAATGATAGTAGGTTAGATGACCAAAAAATGGTGTAACAGATTTCCCCCTAGCGTGCGAGTGTTAGGAGCAAATCGTATGGCCGAAGTACGTTGTAAGAACTCAATCACCAGACATCAAAAGGGAAGTTAGAGAGAGAGATGTGAGGTAGACTAATGTGCTGAAGAACTAGAACCCGAGGAGACAAGACTTACAGGTGCAACAAGTCTCTTTTTATGAGAAGGTACCTGTGCTAAAGGCGGCGGGGGAGGCATACCTATGCCCGCCGAGACAAATTACAAAAGAATAGTGTGTCCAATAAACAAGGGACTGAACCATAAAGTACAACTGGCATAAACATGAGCTAGATAGAAATACAGTGAGGGATCCCATATACATGTTGTGCCTGGAATAACAGCCAGGACTGGTACAATAATATCTGAGTACATGAGATACAAGTACAACCCAAATGCCCCCTATAAGCGGGGAAGGGCTCACAAAATCTGACTGATACATGCAAATCAAAGAGGTGCTGCAAGCGGCTAAGGCCGACATCATTAAATATATGGAGCTACATCAAAGGCTGCAATGAAGAGGTCATCCGGGCATGTGGGGGGCTACCTGCAGGGCCACCCCCTCATGAGGGCTGAGACATCTCACACACACCTGGGCATCACCAAGAGCTGCTGCTGCATCACTGAACCATCAAGCATACGGATCTCGATCATGCTGAAAGGAGCTGGCGTGGAGAAAGAATCAAGTCAAAGGGTAATGAGAGATCCCCTTTGCCTGATCCGAGGCACCGAACAAGAGTGGAAGCTGGAACCAAGGTACACTGCCCTCTAGACCTGGCCTCTGGAATGAATGAGCTGATGTCGACAAAAGGAGGTCCACCATAGGTGAGGCAATGAGAGATCCTCAACTAAGGCACGAGAGAAAATAGTCGAGCGACGGACAGACTAATACTAATGATGATGATGGAATGGAGGGGATTGAGTAGCGAATGGATGACTTCCCTTGTTAGAGCATAAAGGGCATGAATGAAAAGGCAGCAACTGACACAATATCATAAGGGATAGGGGATAGTGGGACTGAGGGCCATAATGCGACACAAGAGAGAGACCAAGAAATGAAGGATGGAGGACTATAGTGGGGTACAAAGGGACTCGAGATAGACTCCACGAATGCGATGATGACTCAACTTAGATGCTCTAAACAAGGGCGACTCGATGGTGCTGCCACACAGTATAGGTCCGATGGGGAACCATGAAAACATGAGTACAAGATGGTATCTCATGACGAAAATCGACACGAACAAAGACAAGTATGGAGGCAAAGTGGTGCCCCAAGTACAAGTGTGTTAAGTGAGGAGATTCGATTTTGAGGAGAGGTGAAGTGATCTTTCTTGGAAAAAGTAGGTCCTGGCGAAGTATCAAAGTATGAAAACAAAAAGATGCTAGCTATCTAAAAGAAAATAAAACATGCATTTCAGAAGGGAAATGCTAAGGGTAATATTTCTTAAGATAGAGTGCATTGTGGGGATTAGGAAGAGGATTGCCTTCGAAGTCCTCTAAGAGGTATGCTCCCTTACCAAGATCCTTACTGATGACGTAAGGGCTGAGCCATAATGAGTCGAACTTCCCGTGACCAAGGACATCATGGGCCTAGTCATATACTAGAACAAGGTCGCCTTCGTGAAAAGTACGAGGCTGGACTTTTCGGTCATACTGAGCTTTGGTGCGTTTCTTAGCTGCTTCCATGGTTTGCAATGCAACACGACGGTCTTCAGAGGCACGCTCAAGCATGATAAGTCGTTGTTCTAGAGGTTGGGTATCAGGGAGAAGTTCAACGGCCATATGAAGGGAAGGGATTTCACACTCGATCGGTAAGACTGCCTCCTCTCCAAAAACGAGGTGGAAAGGAGTAAACCAGGTGGCACTTTTAACAGAAGTTCGATAGGCCCACAAAGCAGGGAAGAGCATAAGATGCCAGTTGGTTTTGTGCTTATTTACCGTTCGTTGAAGCATGGTCTTGAGAATTTTGTTGACTACTTCAACTTGGCCATTACCTTGGGGGTAATAGGAGGAGGAATATTGGTGCTCAAAACCTAACAGTGAGGATAGCTCACGCCATATCTCATCTTCAAAATGTCGGCCATGATCAGAGACCAGTTGTTTCAGAACTCTGAATCGAGTGATAATATGGTTAAAGAAAAAGAGGGCGGTGGTAGTGGCCGTATTGTTAAATGTGGGCATAGCTTCTGCCCATTTGGTGAAATAGTCAACCACCACAATGATATACTTATGGTTACCAGCGGAGGGAGGTCGACACTCCATGAAGTCGATGGCCCATTTACAAAATGGACCAGTTGTGACGACAGGATGGAGGGGAGCTGGGGGAGCTCACGCCTTAGGGGCGAAATGTTGGCAATTGGGACAATGTTTGATTGCCTCAATGAAATCACTGAAGAGAGAGGATCAATAATACCCAGCACACATGAATTTCTGGGCAGTAGCAAGACCAGAGAGGTGGCCACCGCAAGCACCGCTATGGCAAGCATTGAGGACTTGTTCAGCTTCAGCATGTGTGAGACAACGACGAAGGACAATATCTATACCACGACGATAGAGGTCGTCACCAATAAGAAGGTAGTGGGGAGCTTGGTGTCGGATACGTCGTCGAGCCTCACGATCAAGGTGAAGGGCGAACTTTTGGGTTCGCAAGTAAGTAAGAATATCGTCGTACCATGGATCATCCGTAGTAATGGCGAATAAGTGTTCATCAGGAAAGTCATCATTAACTGGAGGGTCCTGCGTTCCGGTAGGGAATTCAGAAATGAGTTCAGCGAGGGCTAAACCTTTCTTACTTTTTTGTGTGACAAATTCGAGGTCGAATTCCTGAAGGATGATGACCCAACGGGCGTACTTCCCAGTGAGGATGTGGCGATTCAAGAGGAAAGCCATGGGGTTGGAATTAGTCACAACCTTGGTGGAACGCGTGAGGATGTAATGACGAAGTTTTTGGACTGAGAACATGACAGCCAACGCTAATTTTTCTTCATGTGGGTAGGAAACAGGGGGCCCTACGAGGTTCTTACTGAAATAATAGATCACATGCTCGATACCATTGTCATCTTCCTGAATTAGAACTCCAGCGACCGAATGGGTGGAAGCAGAGATGTACAGGATGAAGTCTCTATCAAAGTCAAGAGGGCGGATCAAGGGAGTAGAGGTGAGAGCCTGCTTGAGGGCATCAAAAGACTCATGAGCATGGGTATCCCATACAAATGGGATGTTAGATCTGAGGAGTCTAAGGAACTCATGCGCGGAGGTGGCATAGTCAGGAACGAACCAGCGAAGAAAATTAGCTTTGCCTTGGAGACTCTGTAGCTGGCGTAAGGTACGAGGAATGGGAAGTTCAAGAATGGCTTGAACTTTCAAAGGGTCAAGAGTGATACCATCCTTAGACACTATGAAGCCTAGGAGGCGGCCGGCGGGGATGCAAAAGGCACATTTCAACGAGTTAAGGCGGTTATTATACTTGCGACATCGGAGGAAGACGGTACACAGATCGTGGAGGTGCTACGCCCGATGTTTAGAACGCGCAGTGAGGTCATCCAAATAAGCAAGGATAATATGAGCTAAGTCATGGAAACAATAAGACATGGCCCGTTGAAAAGTGGCGCCGGCGTTTTTAAGGCTGAATGGCATGACCCGGTAAGCGAAAGTTCCCCACGGACTGATGAACATGGTTTTAAGTTGATCAGCAGGACAGATAATGATTTGGTTGTATCCGGAGAAACCATCCATAAAGGATAGAATCTCATGCCCCGCACACTCGTCAATGATTTGGTCAATAAACGGTGTGGGGAAGTTGTCTTTGGGACAAGCTTTGTTCAAGTCGCGAAAGTCCGTGCAAACACGAATGGTGCCTTGTTTCTTGAGGACGGGAACTAGGTTGGACACCCAAGTGGTGTATTCAATGGGATAAATAAAACCAGCCTGCTTGAGCTTATCGATTTCGGCTTTGATAGCGTCACGTCTGGAAGGATTAATGGGTCTCAAATTTTGATGGACCGGGTTGGCATCAGGCCATGTGTCGATATGGTGTTCGACTATGGCGATATCGAGTCCGGGCATTTCGAAGTAGGACCAGGCGAAAATATCGCGGAATTCTTTGAAAAGCTTAGTGTAAGCTTCAATTTCGTCCGGGGTGCATTGGGCGCCCAAGGTGATATATTCTTCGATTCCCGGTTTGACTGAAATGTCAATTTTAATGGTAGGAGAGATATTGGCCATGTTTCCTTCTTCGAAAGCATCAGTTGCAGGGATGGGATTTTTGAACCAATCGACTGTATTGGCAATGAAGTCTTTAGTTTCCACAGCATACTGGTCATGGGACTGTTGTGGGAGGAAGTATGCGCGATGGTGCATATCATCCCATGGAAAGTCAGGGTCGGTCATGGCTTCCATAATGTCTTCATTGGACTGGAAGATGGGAAGAAAGGAGGAAGGAGGATCACCTGATGATGTAGCCATACCCAACTGGTCATCCTGCGGAGAAGGGCTCACATGGGCAACGTCAGCAGATCTAAGGTCTACTGAGGTAGAGGCGAGAGTGTCCATAGGTAGGGGGTTAGGTGAATCATCTCTCAAGGATGATGAAAGGTAAAAGATGGAGGGCAAAGGCTCCATGGTATCACCAGCTGGAGGGGGAATATGGATGGGAGTGGGAAGATCCTCTGGTCCTACCGAAGTAGAACTCGCAAACAAGTGAGAAGGAATCTTGTCATGCGTAGCCTTGAATTGGCGGTACATGTTTAAGGAGGAATGATACTCGTCAAGGCAGGGACAGAGGTGGGTATAATTTCCATGGAAATCTCACAAAGCACAAGGGTGATTTGTGCGCAAGGTTTTGAGTTTCAGGATAGAATCAGGGATAGTGACGTGGACTTCAGGGATATCAGATTCCGGAAACGTCTCGTTGACTATGGTCTTGAGATGCGGCAATTCAGGACATGTATGGGTGGCGTGACCGATGATATCGCACAAAGCACACTAGATAGCGCGCTTGGGCGGTTGAGGAGGGGTAGGGTTAGTCGGGGCAGCTTGGTCCTTATTGGGTTTGGTGTGAGCTTTGCCCCCTTTTCCTGATATCGTCGCACCAGGAGATGGTGCTGGTTGAGGTGTTGGAGGCACCGTGGTAGCAGGAGAAGTGATGGGGACTGGTTGAACCAGGGTCAAAGCAAGGTAGGGTTTGGGGTGACCGGGTGGGGTAGTGGCTGGAGGGTCAAGGTACCAGACGGGTATACCTAGGGTTAGGTTGGGGAGAGAGAGGGTAGCCATAACGGGTACCGAGTACACTCCAGGGGGTGGAATGAATAACGGTATCTGTCCGGATAGGTAATGGCCGGGTGGAACGGTGCCGAGGTGGCTAAGGCTGGGATGGACCGCTCCGGAAGGGTAGGGGGGCTCATGGATACCAGCTGCAGGAGAGGGGCCAGAAGGAGGAGGTCCGGTTGGCTGAGATGAATGGCTAGGAGTGGGTTGCGGTGGGCGAGGTTGAGGTTGCTGACTAGCCGTAGCGGGCTACGTAAGGGCTGCCTGAGACGATTGCATCATGAAAACATTCGAAAAGCTGGGATCAGAGATAGGAGGAGGAGGGAGACTAGGAAAAGTTCCAAGAAAAGAGGAGTCTTTATAGACGCCGGGAGAGACACTGGTCAAGGAATCGACGGTTTGTTTATTGGCTACAAAAGAGATGGTCGTCTCAGGGGAGGTCTGAGACTTTGGCTCATGATAAGTCAATTGGTCGAGGGTGACTATCTTTCCATTGTGAGGAAAATAAATCTTGTGAAAAACCGCGGATGGGACAGCAGACATGGCATAGGTGTAGCTTCGCCCCAATAGAATGTTGTAGTCTAGAGGGGCGTCGATGACTTCGACGTCGACGCAAACAGTCTTACTGGCAAGGGTGATAGGACAATTACGAAAAAGGCCAATGGGCTAGGAGGCATGGCCATCCCACGCTCGAAGAGTGATCGTGGAAGGGGCCAAGTCAGGAGATCCGAGTTGCTTCCAAACCGAAGCGGACATCACACAGGTGGATGCCCCCTCATCAATTATACACCGAGAAACGTTGGCATTTCGGATTTTGACTGGGATTTGGAAGGCGACGGAAGTAGGAAGAGGAGGATGTTCTAATTGATGGGCATCGAAAACAATCATTTGGTCATCAGCAGGATCTACAACGCCCATGGTAGATAGCAGAGCCTTCTTTTGGGAAGGGCACGACTGGAGGAGTTCCAATGTGGAAATGGCAGCAGGAGATTGCGCCAAATCATCTACTATGCTATACGAATGAGTAGCTCGACCAGAAGCAGCATTTCGACGTAATGGTCCCTTAGGAATCTTGGTATGAACCTCAACTTTGGGTTGAGGGATATGTAAGGGGCCATTGGATGTCGAAAGAGGCTCTGTAGAACTGGAAGAAGGGGACTCGGGGGCAGACTGAGCGGGAGGCTTGGGGTACTGGCGAGATCGAGTTTGAAGGTGAAGGTCGACGGTTGGGGATGGATCAGAGTTCATCATGAGGATCTGGTAATCGGAGGAACCAGAAGGGGAAGGTTGAGTGGCGACCTGTCCGTCAGGTGGTTGGGCAACCACGAATCCTTGCTGAGGGAAAGGATCAGTAAACACAACTGGTTTAGTAGTGGCCACATTGGGGGGAGCATGAGGGGAGGCATGTTGTCCTCGCAATGTGGCTTGAGACTCCCACATCTGCCGCATCTGTGGTAAGAGGGGACAATCATGGGTGTAATGACCATAAACACCGCAACACGAACAAGGCTTATTTGTGCGAAGAGGCCTGTCCAGCTTGGGCTGAGTGCCCTGTTGCTGGTTAGCAGTGTTAGGGTCAATACCTTGAGGATTGGGTCCATGAGTACCAGGGGCAGATTGGTTTGGATTGCCTCTCCGCCTTCTTTGAGAAGAAGGAGGATTAGTCGCGCCCTGCTGTGCAAATACTTGCCCTGGAGGGGGCTGTAGGTGCTGTTGCGGGGTTGGAGGAGGCAAGGGAGGTGGAAGCGCATATGCTGGAGGAGCTGGCGCACCAGGCTGCGGATAAGGGTAATGGTTAGGTTGGGAAACATTGAGGTAAGCAGGAGGTTGGGAAAAAGGATGAGGCATGTCGTATCCTGGATACATGCTACCTGGAGGGGGAAAAGTGCTAGAGGTGCTGGCCCCTCCCGGAGGGAGACCATAGCCCATAGGAGGTTGAGCATACGGATGAGAAAGGGCTCCAACGATACCGTCGACGGAATGAGATGCCCCCGGGGCGTTAGCGCCACCGGGCCTGGGGAGGTTAGGAAGGACGGTATAAACATAACCAGACTGAGCGTAGATCAGGTCATATTTCAAGGCTATTTGGAGGGCGGCTTCTTCGGTTTGAGGGAAATGGGAGGCGACATCTTTGCCAATGGGAGCTAAGAGAGTGCGAAGGAACCAGTCCATATAAACCCGATCTTCAAAGGGGGGAGCTCGACATAAGCTTCGTCTTCTTCGCCATTCCTGGACATTAGTGGAAAGACGGGTCGAAGAGGTTTGCTTGAAAGAGGTCAAAAGCTCCGTACCAGTATCGTATCGGAGAGGGAGCTGGAAATAAGATAAAAAGGCTTGGGCAATGGTCGCAAAGGTGGTATGGGAAGAGGTGGCTTGGTCAACATACCATTTAGAAGCTTCACCGGTAAGCGTGTGTTGGAACAACCGAAGACGGATGGAATCATCGGTAATGGAATTGGAGGAACACCACATGTGGAAAGATCGGACATGGTTGGTTGGATCTTCTCCAGCAAGGCCTTTGAACTTAGGGATGTCGGAGGGGAGCTTGGTTGGCATAGCAGGCCAACCAACATCGTGGCGGATAGGGTCATTGATCAACTGATTGAAATCAGGGAGGCTGAGGCCTGTGATGTACGGCAGCAAGGGTGCGGTCGAGGTAGTTCCTGTGGCAGTTCCACTAGTAGTAGTTCCGGCATTAGGGTCGGGATTACCGCTAGCGTTAGGCCCTGGACCAGACATAGTGAAGGTGATAGGGGGAGAACTAGAAGTAAAAGGAGAACCCAATGAATCAGAAGAGGAGTCGGAGTGCGGACTCGGAGGGGGACTGGCTTGACGATGACAGGACGGAGCAGGTCGACTGACCGGAAACTGAGGGTGAAGGCCAAGAAGTCTCCAGGAGGTGCGCCTTGGGGGCGCAATGATGACAACACAAACACGGCACAAGGGGAAGAAGAACGATCACAAGGGCAAGGAGGTGCAGAATCAAGTGATTACAATGTCGAAACAAGGGCAGATAGGTGCAGTGTCAATTGATTTTAAAGTCTTTGCCTGGCGGTGTAAACCAGACTCTTCTTCGCTTAGGGTGAGTGTGTGGCATGCGTTAATTTTAATTTTTAAACCCTTTTCGTTTTGAGAGCAAGAGAAAAAGTGTGCTGCGTAACTGAAAATAATGCTGCAAAAACAGTATATAATGCTGAAATAACAGAAAATTAATAGCTACTAGTGCATCGATTCAACCCAACAAGGCGGGTCTCTCAAAACTAATCTAAAAGAGGGAAAAAATCTAGTCAAAACACACTAAAAAGAGGCCGATAGATCTAGGGTCGAAAGGGACAGGGATCTAAAGGAGAAAGCTGCTAAAAAGAGGTGCATATCACAGCCAAGAGGCAGAGGCAAGGTGGCTGGAAAAAAGGAGGAAATCAGCAAAAATTAGAAAGGACAGGGAGGAGGTCCTAAAGGGAGGTCCAAAAAAAACTACAAGAGGTGGTTTTAAAGGAATAAGAGCTGATTTAAAGGGATATGAAAATGAGGGATCAAATCTGAAAAAGGGAAGGCTGAAACTCTGAAAAATCAGACACCTGAAACAGCTAAAACTCTTCCACCAAAAGTGGATGGTACTGAAGCCCTAGGGGGCTAGGTTCCACTTAAATGAGCAAAACAGATCAGAAACAGGTCCAAACGGGTAGAGACAGAGGCTGGAAAACCCTGGCAGAAGCTTCAGCAAAACCTAGAAAAATTGCAGAAAAACAATAGAAAAACGTACAGGTCACAGGTTTTGACCTGTTTTCCTGTTCAGGTCGTAGAAAAGAGGCTGAAAAGTGCGACCTGGAGTCCAGGTCGCTGTTTTTGGGCTGAAAAGTGCGACCTCCAACTCCGGTTGTCCCGGCGGCAGATTTGCGGAAAAGTTGTCGTCTCAAATGCGGCTGATGTCTGTCACCTACGCAATAGGGCCAGAAACACGCGGAAGTTAGAAATTTTAATGTTCTAGGGTTTTATAGGTGAAAAACAACATGAAAATAGGAAAAAAAAAGCTGAAAAGAAACCCTAGGGTCTGAAGTAGCTGGATATGCAGGAATATGAAAAACGACAACGGTCGTAATTGAAAACCCGTGTGGAGTCGCCAATTTTTAGTATGAATCTTTTGTCGAAGCGTACGAAAAAAGACCACTTTAGCTATGCATAACTTATAGCCCTAACATCAAATTTGGCTGCCAATATCTTCAGATCTACAGTTAGTTGATCAAGACAAGTGCTGCAAAAAACCATATCTATACATAGAAAGACATTAAGCAGTAAAATTAAGAGTTTGCTCCATGCATCCAATAGACAAGACAAGAACAATATTTTTTGAAATAATTTTTGTATTAAGGGCACGTAGGAGGAAAACAAGAAGGTGTATCCAATTCTCCTCAATGGGATGGGTTCTTGGAAGTCCTCAGCACTTCAGATCTAGAATCTCTCTCTCTTGTTGGTGTAGAAAACCCATACAAATATAGAACTCAAAGGGAGCTCACACAGCAAATAATGAAGAATGTGACCAAGTGTATAGATCCAGAGTGATCTAATAGGCAACAAAAGGTGAAGAATGATAGGAAAAACCCTCCTATTTATAACAAAATATTGGGTCATTCTAGATCTTGGTGCATGATTAAAATAACATTAACCAAATCTAGATCCACCTTTTATGGAATATTTTATTATATTTGTTGGAGGAAAAAAGTATTTGACTTGGGTCAAATCCCTTTATTTGTGAATAATAAATAAATAAATGATTTATTTATCATTTTAAGGAGGTGGTTAAAAGATAATCAAATAAATAATGATTTATTTAATTATTTATGGGTGATTTAGTCATATTTAACAAGGAATATTATTTAAATAAGGTTTAAATAATTATTCCTAGAAAATATTAAGATAAATAAAGATTTATCTAATTAATTTCTTTGTTTTGGGTTAAACATGACCAGGAAAATCAAACAAATATAGGTTTGTTTAATATTTCCTTTTGGGGTTTCCTGTTTAGACCATAAACAACCTAATAAATGTGTTTTATTAAGTTATTTTACATAGTGAAAGTAATTTTACTTAGGGTAAAAATGGTCTTACGTGGTGTACTTGGGTCCATCTAATGATAGTAGGTTAGATGACCAAAAAATGGTGTAACAACTGGGGCTTTTAAAGTTGATTTTAGATTTACATTGAGAGAAAGAAGAGCCCCTGCTCTTGAGAAAATACAGATATAAGCTTTGGAGATTGAAGCTAATATGACTGCAACTGGAAAGGCAAAAGGGAAACAACCAGCCCAAGAGAAGGGGAACTAAAAAGAAGAATGATCACAAGATCTGAGGATATAAGATATGGCAAGGGTGATAAAAAATATGAAAAATAAGCTATCTAAGATAGAATTGAAAAATAGAAACTCCCAAAGGCACGTACAACCAAACCAAGGGGGTTTCAACCCTCAATTTAGAAGACATCCCCAACAAATTTTGCAGAGGGAAAGAAGATATCAAGACCATGTTCAAGCACCATTGTATATAGAAGCAACACCTGCAAAGCCAACAGAAGATGACCAAAGGGAGGTCGAGGATCAAGTATCTGCTATGTACGCAATAGAAGATGATGAAGTGGCAGATTATGAGGGAGAATATGCTGAAGCCGAAGTATCATTTGATCAAGATGAGATGGATGTATACTGTAGACAATTCACAAACTTCATGCAAGCTGAGTTACATAAAAAGTATGATTTAAGGTCTAGAAAGAGATCTAGAGTGCATGATAATGTAGGTGAACAACAAGGTTCCATTCCTCCTCCAATGGTGACTCCACAACAAAAGGACCCTGCGAAAAAGGTAAGTAATGGGAAACAACCTACAAACTCAATTAAGAGAACAAATGTGCAACATGCTTAATCTTCCCAGGACAAATCAATTGACACTAATATTTTGGAGAGAGTTGTTCCTATACCCGAACAAGCAGCATATTCTAGAAAGAGTGAACAAGAACTTGAAAAAGTTGTTAAGCAAACTCATGCCTTCAGTTTGGAAAAAGAGTTGGAGAAGGTTAAAATTCAGGTACCTCTTCTAGAATTAGCTAAAATACCAACTTACAAGAAAGAAATTTCACAGTTTATTAATCTCACACAAGTGGAAGATATAAGTGACATGGTGAACCTACAAGAAGAAAATCCAGTGGTCACCTTTGGCCCTCATGTAGAAGAAGTAGATCCTTCTGTTCCACCCTTCTATATTCTCTGTTGCTTCATGATTTTACTCTACATAATTGCATGTTGGAATCGTGAGCGTCCCATAACCTCATGCCATTTTCTGTTATGAAGGAGCTTAACCTACAAATTACCGAACCTTATAGGGATTTGTATTCATTTAATTCCAAAAGGGTTGGGTTGATTAAATATGTAGCAGTTTCGTTGGCACATATCCCAGCAAAGAGTATAGTGATGGATGTAGTGGTTATTGACATCCCAGCCAGGTTCGGAATGCTCCTGTCAAGGTCTTGGGGACCTAAGTTGGGAGGTGTAATAAAGTTAGATTTCACTTATGCTATCATTCTAGTTTTTAATGGGGAACAAAGGAGATTGTACATGGAAACAAGGCTTGTGAAGGCCACCTCTAAGAAATATGCAGGAAATTCCCCTATTTATAGTCACGAAACATAAGATATTTCTTGTTTCATGCTGCACAAAGATTCAAAATTTGCTGAAGACACAGGGAAGCATCTCTCTTCTACAGTTGTAAATAAAGAGCCACACTCAAAGAAGATTTCGAAGTGCTACTTTGATGGTGCCTACTCCAAGGAAGGCACAGGTGCTGTATTCTTGCTAATATCACTAGAAGGTAACTTCATGCCATTCTCTTTTAAACTAGAATTTGATTCAACAAACAATGTGGTTGAATATGAGGCCTTAATCTCAAGCCTTCAAGTTGCTAAACATATGGGGGTTCAATGTATTTCAATTTATGGTGACTCTGAGTTGATAATAAGGCATATCAAGAATCATTATCAAACCAAGCATCCAAGATTAAGATCGTACAGGAATAAATTTTGGGATCTGATAGAAAACTATTTTGAAGCCTTCAATCTTTAGTATATTCTGAAGGAGGAGAATAGATTGGAAAATTATTTAGCAGTTGCAGCCATGACCTTCAAACCTCCCATAAATCCCCAACTAAGGTACGAAATTGAAGGTAGATATAGACCTTTTATCCCTGAAAATGTGAAACATTGGCAGGTGTTTGATGATGATGAAAAAATAAATCAGTTCCTGACAATGATTGGAAAATTTGAATATGCCGAGATAGACCAAGAGGAAGAACAAACAGAGCAGAGAATAGAAATAAGGAACCTCAAGCAATCAATAGGTTAACATAAGATTATTGTTGTGTAGGTAAATCCCCTCTGTAGACAGAGACAATCCCTCTAGCCCTGGAGTGGGTCTAGCAGCAAGAGGACAAGATAATGTATTGGTTCCTAGTTAACGAATGAAATGGGTTGGGATAGATTGTCCAAGCTGTAGTCCAATGCGATTGTCACAGCTGTAGCAGTGGCGACATCCTGATCTCTATTTCGATAGGTCATGGTCCTTCAACAAAAATACTTGGGTGCCTGCATAAAATATCAAAGGATGAAAGTAGCATACAAGAAAATAATTTCATTCATAACTAGCTAATCAGTCAAGGAATATTAAACATATTGCGTAGAATAAATCACATCAACACAAGATGGGAACCATACATTAATCATGTATATATTAATAGAAAAGAAAGAGATTACAATCGGAGCCTTGACATCACAGCCTCCTTCAGCGAGTTTAGTCGAAGCGCGTCTCGAAGGTTCATCAGGGAATTGGGATGAGGCGAGGACACAAGCCTAAGCTCTCTCTTGACAAAGGTCTCTTTCTCTATCTCACACCAACTATAACAGCATGTTCCAGTAAAATGTTCAGCAATTCCTATTCAGCTACAACTAGCTTTAAAAATGTGATACAGGTTTATTTATAGAGGGAGAGGAGGAGGTTGGGATCCCTCAAATGGTGGAAGGGAGGCCTTATCCTTTGGGAGGTTCCCCCAAAAGGTGTAAACAAGAGGCCAAAGGAAGTTGTTCGTAGTTAGACAGTCGAACAACCCAAGATGAATCACCCACAAATTTGTTAGCATGGAAACTTCGCCTCTATATTTAAAAAACATTCCATAAACAGCTTGGCATGGGTAGATCACTGAGACAGAGCACCAATGGGCGTGGGGCTCAATGTTAATGTCCCTCATTGGCGCGAGTCCATAACGGTCGGCCAACGCCAACCCAAAAGCATATGTTTTTGTCGATCTGCTCCAGGAATTGTTAACAGAGAAAGTGTTCTCTCAAGGAAAGGGATGCAATGACACATTTTGCAAGGCATGAAACTTCATATAAGTCACAGAAATGGTCCTCCAATTTGCGGGATGGGGATTGCAGGGACGGTGACAAAATGCTGTGTAACAGATGCCCCCTAAAGCATAAGGTCTGAGAGAGGAGGAGGGGTGAAATGATTTATGAGAACACGTTCGAACAAAACAACGCTGTCGGAAGACCTAAAATTACAAATACAACTAATATCTCTGATACATGAACATGTGGCATGGGTGCAACCATCCATAATAGAGTAAATATATAAAATGAGATCCAAGGTATGGATGCAGCCATCCAACAGTAAGGATCAACAAATAGACTCAGGTATGGTTGCAACCATCCAATCAAAAGAGTCATGCATATAGTCATGATAAAACAAAATATCCCACAACCTAGATCTTATTAGACAAAACCCAAGCTCTTGCACTCCATCTTGACCCAAACAAGTACAAATTAAAGCATGCGAATATGTGAGCTGAAGTCGAACATGCAAGAAAATCACCTGATTACCAGCCAATAATGGAATTTGTTAACATGCATGAGAGAAACCACTGTTACACAACATTTTGTCACCATCCCTGCAATCCCCATCCCGCACATTGGAGGAACATTTTTGTGACTTATATAAAGTGTCATACCTTGCAACAAGCATCATTGCATCCCTTGCCTTGATGACAACACTTTCTCTGTTGACAATTTCCAGAGTAGATCAGAAAAAACACATGTTTTTTGGTTGGCGCTGGCAGACCGTTATGGCCTTGCGCCAATGAGGAAAATTAACACTGAGCCCTGTGCCCATTGGCGCTCTGTCCCAGTGAGCTACCCACCCCAAGCTGTTATTGGAATGTTTTTTAAATATAGAGGTGAAGTTTCCATGCTAACAACTTCATGGGCGAGTCAACCTGGGTGGTTCGACTAAATAACCACGAACACCCTCCTTTGTCCTCTTGTTTCCACCTATTGGGGGAACCTCCCAAAGGATAAGGCCTCCCTTTCATAAATTAACCTTACCCCCATTGATACACTAGATGAAAAATTGAATAATTGAAGAGGAATTGTTGAAAATTTTGTTGGTGAGATAGAGAAAAGAAAGAGGCCTTTGTCGAGAGAGAGCTTAGGCTTGTGTCCTCGCCTCATCCAAATTCCCCAACAAACCTTCGAGACACGCTTTGACTAAACTCGCTGAAGGAGGCTGTGACGTCAAAGATCTGGTTGTAATCTATTTCTTTATATTTATATATACATGACTATTGTCTAGTTCCCATATTGTGTTAATATGGTTCATTTTATGCAATATGTTTAATCGTCCTTGATTGATTAGCTACTTATGAATGCAATCATTGTCTTGTATACTACTTTTGTCCTTTGATATTTGTGCAGGAATCTGAGTACCATTGCTGAAGGACCATGACATGTCGAGACAAAGATCAAAAGGTCGCCACTTCTACAGCTACAACAATCGCGTTGGACTACAGGTAGGACAATATATTCCAACCTATTTCATTCGTCAACTAGGAACCTACACATTAGCTTGTTCCCTTGTTGCTAGACCCACTCTAGGCTAGAGGTATCGTCTCCGTTCGTAGAGAGGATTTACCTACAAAAAAAGTTGGCGACTCCACTAGGGATCAGTGTGAGTTTGTCGTCTCGTTTCTCATTGGGAATTTTCCTTGTCGAGTCGACTTCGGTCTTTTGATAGCTTCTCTGTCTTGTTTGGCTTACTTGATTGTTTGGTATCCTCCTGTTCAGCTCCAGAGTGTCAAGATTGACCTTTTCTCATTGGTTTTTTTCCTTTTCCCATATTTTTTCGGCTTGGTGCATTTTTTCTTTGAACCGTCGCACCAATTGGTGCTTGTTTCTTTTGTTGCAGTAATGCCAACCCCTGTTTGGCATGGATTACTGCTTGACAGTCGTACCGAATCCTGTAGGATTTGGTTTGACCTTCATCCTAAGTTTTGGTCAGTTTTTCTTGATTCTGGGTTGTTTCTTTGATTTGAAATTGATCTTTTGGAATTTTTTTGGCTTTGTAGGCTTGCTCTTCTCAGCTGTATGTCCATTGTCTCATTGGTGAAGTTCATAGCCCTAGGGTTTCTAGGTGTCTTTTTCTCACTGAGCCTTCTGATTGAAGTTCGAGTCTTTTTTATTTTTTTTAGTTCGATTCCCTGATCAATTGTGTTAGTCTTTCTTGATCCTTCATGTCTTCAGTTTGTTGAATGATCACTTCAGTTTTCGTTTGACTCTCCATCTCGTCACTTTGAGCATAGATCACATTGCTTGTTTGGGTCATTTTGAAAGATTTATATTTGTTTGAAAGTGTGCATCATTGGTTTGAGTGCATTTTTATGTCTGTATTTCTTTTGAGTTATTCATTTTAGGATCTCTACATTCGCAATGCTCCAAACTAGTGTTCACTTTTCTTTTTAATGTTATAGTGCATCGTGTGCTTCATTCATTCAAAAAACAAAAACAAAAACAATTCTTTCGTTTGCATCGAAAATGAAAACTTCTTTTGCATAACTAGCTCTTAGTGAACTAGGAAAGAGTTTTTCGTTTCTCGTTTGGTTGTATTAGATTCATTAGTGAACTTCTTCTTATGATTTCATTGTTTTCTACTTTTTTAAAGTTCTCTATCTTTCTCTTAGTTAGCATTCATCGAACAAAAAATGGTGTTCTTTTGCATATAGCGTGCATTTAGGAAATTCAAGACCAAATTTAGTAGGGCCTTGAAACTCAAACATTAATTCAAGATCAACATTAAAATAAATTCAATCAATCTAAGGAAGCATTGGAACATAACACAAACATTTTTAGAGGTCTAGGCTAGTGACATGTTCTATTGTCATTAAACCTAGTAGCTATTGATCGCCACCTAACTTTAGACAACACTAGTACGGACTTGTGCTCCTCGTATTGTCACGTATATAAAGGGAGACCCTCATAGGTTAAAATTCTTTATCCATAGGAAGCCAAGTCTGCCGCTCTGTAACTGTGATACACCGAACACAACATTTGGGGATACTACCTGCACGTACGTCAAGTCCTTGGTCATTTCTCTTTCATTTGATCACCAAGGTGTATATGGAAGTTCACGAAAACTTGGTACACCCTCTTGCTTAGATTACCTGAGTAATCATTTCGATCCTTTTGTGACTCCTTAAAAAGTGAAAAGATCATCGAGCACTTGTCCTTTCATGCTCGTTTAATATTGAAAGTGACTAGAGTCATATTTTGTCTTTTTCTCGACTCTTAAAACATGAAACAACAAAGTTTCATTTCAATGTTGTAAAATTAACTGCCCATGATCACATGCCCATTAAAATTTTTCTACTTGGCTTGTTTTGGTAGTTCCTTAGAGTTTGACCTTGAAGCCTCGATAGGCTATCTCATTTTCCTTCCTGTGTTGAAACATTGTCACAGTGGCGGAACCACAGGTTTCGTTGTATTCTTCACTGCCTCCTAGTGGTAGTCCTTTTCTTGACATTTCTTTGGAAACCCCTCAGTCCACTAGGTCTGCCGAGTTCTCGCATCCCATCCTCCCGAATATCTTTCCTCTCGCTACCTGGTCTCCTCCTGAAGGGTTAGTTGATTTCAATTGGCTGCCTCAGGGTGCTTGGTTTGGTTTTGGGGGTGAGGAAGAATTCGCTCCTCTTATTTCGGGATCAACATTTTTTGCTGCTGCTTTACCTCCTAGTCATCGTCATCTTTTCGACGATCTTACAACTTCGTTAGAAATGGATTCTTCGAGTCCTGTTGGCAGCGAAGAGCTGCATGTTTCTACGGGGGAATATCATCTTTTCCCAGAAGATTTCCCGCATGTTTCCAGTCAACCTTCTCCCCTATTAGTGTCTCTTCCACCCGGTTATCGTACCTTAGGTCAGATCATTTCTGGTGTTGCGTCCATAGCATCGTCTAGTACATCGAATCATCCAAGGAGTCAAGTATTTCCTACATTAGGAATTTCACCTTCGACACCTAGCTCGTTTCCCACTGTTACATCTGTCCCAATCCGACCCACTATTTGTGTGTCTTCATTTACACTGGTTGTTAATACAACTTAGTCGTCATGATCTTCTGCTGTTCGCAGGTCCATCTTCATCAATCCTACGCTACCGGTTAGGTTTTCCATGAGTGGATCACAACCTTGTGCCATGGAAACCCAGTCTACTTCTGCACCCATGGTTTCCACTTATAATTTTGGATGACTATCTATTGGGTATTCAACGATAGTATGCTCCCTCTCTGGGTGATTAATAGCAGAGTTCTGCACCTCAGGGTTCTTAGCAGCCGCAAACTCCTGGAAATCCTCTCCATCACTATGATGTCTACGATAATCTCGTGTATTTGCCTCTGGTTGATTCCAATCAAGTTGTTTATTTGCCTCCGGCTAATCCCTATCAGTACATCTACCATCAATGACCATCCTTACAGGGATAACCCTCGGGCCTACAAGGACAACCCTTACAGGGGCAACCTTTGGTCCAACAAGGACAACCCTTACAGGGTCAACCTTCGGTCCAACAAGGAAAACCCTACGGTCATTTTGGTCAACCACAATATAAACCGGAAGCATCTTACGTTCCTGGGGGGAAAATGTATACACCACAAGGAGAACCTGTTGTGCAATAGTAGTAACCTTACATTCTGCAAGGCCAAGCTTTTATACAACAAGGAAAACCCTACGGTCCTGCTCCAGGTCAACCTGCTTTTTTGGGGCAACTTGGTCCATCATAGCCATCGGGAAAATCTCTTTCACAAGGGCAACCCAGTGGCCCTCAATATCTTGGCAAACTTGCTCCACAGGGACAGCTTGCCCAACCCTCTCAGCAATCGGTTCAATCTGTTCAACCCGCTTAGCAGCTGGTTCAACCTGTTCAACCTACTCAGCAACCGGTTCAACCATATCAACAACCCATTCAACCTGCTCAGCAGGTCCCACCTTCTCAACCTCAAGGCGTTACTTATCCTCCTCAAGGCCAATTTCAGGCTGTATATAGTGTTCCCCAAGGTTTTACTTATTACCCTCAAAATCAATCCCAGATCGTGTATAATCCACCTCAAGGCAATGCTTACATTCCGCAGTAGAATCCATATGTTGCTCGACAAGGACCTCAATGGTATGGTCAAAAATAGTATCCTGGTCCTCAACCCCAGTATGGGCAGTACTATCTAGCTTATAACCCCTATGGATAGAATCCTCTGGGACAAAACATATGGGGGCATAATTTCTCTCATCTTGGGTGGAATGTTAACACTGGTTCTTATAAATGACCTCCAATGCCTTTTAATCCTCAATTGTCATTTCTCGCTATGTTGGAACTGCTTGATGTGTCAAAATTGACGAACGATCCAATTCTTCATAGTCCGTATTGGCCTCTAGTTCCAACCAAGATTCTTGGTGATTGTCCTAAGTTTGAGGGAAAGTATGGAGAAGACCCCCAAGCACATGTTATGACCTACCACTTATGGTGTTCCTCTAACTCTTGGGTTGATGATTCCATCCGACTCCATATTTTCCAACAGACTCTTACTGGTGCCACTGCAAAGTCGAACATTGAATTATCTCATGGCATATTCCAAGATTCAACTCTTTAGCCATGAAATTTCTTACAAATTTTTATTTTCAAGTTCGGTACGAGACCAGAACGCACCTCCTCACATCCTTGAAGCAAGATCGAGCTACTTATATCTTAGATCATATTCATGAATGGAGGCATCGTCGTCACTTGATCAAGTTTGATATTCCTGATTAGCTTCTAACTGATTGGTTCACTAGCTCATTTGTCAATCAAATTGCTAAAGACATAGCTATGGGGGCATGTGTAACCGAACAATAGGCCATTGCTCATGCCCAGTACCTTGATCTTGTGTACTCCCAATCTGGTACGTTTTATGATATCTTGCTTGATGCTCCTCGACCTGCAACTTCCAAAGCACCGGCGACGCCATCTGTTGACGGCATCATCAGTTCCATGTATCAAACTTCTCGAAAGTCTTCTCCTTCGAACCCTGGGAATCAAAAATCTAATCCTTCCAATGATACTGCTTCCCAGCCAACCCCGATTTCTAGTAAAACCAGAAAAGTCCATGCCATTCAGGCCAATCCAATGGATAAAACTTCCGAAGGAAAAAATAAGGGTAAAGGTAAGGCCAAACCCGATACCCCAAAACAAGATTCTCATAAATCTCGTGCTGATGATGATTCATAGTGTAAACTGAAGTATCCTTGCTTGATTTGTGACAAAGAGCACTACACCAAGGACTGTCCTTGATGGGTCAAAGTGAGTAGATTTCTCAAAGGCACCCAAGGAACTCTGGCTGTTCTCAAAGAACCTTTTCCATCACAACAGACTTAGATGGTAGACCAACCTTAGTCCTCTGCCCCATTTGTCTCTCAAGTTTTCCTGATGAATGGTTTTGCATCTGTTTCTATTGCTACCCAGTCGAAAGATTATACCGAACCACGTCAAGCAGCGGGGAAAGCGATCGCTGATGGTCCTCCTCCTCCGCTTGCTTCCAGCCCTCTTTAGGGTGAAAGGCCCAGTACTAAGCCCATTGTACGACCACCTTCCAAGAGTGTATTATGTAAGTCTTCTTACAATCCCAATGCCCGTGCTGCTCAACATTACAGTATTGTTGAGGATTTGGCTTAGGCACCATCTACAATGTCTGAATTAGAAGTACTTCAGATTTTTCTGTCTCAACGGAAGGCTTTTCTATCTGCGATTAGCGCGGTTGATCCTATTGATTCAAGCCTGATCACTTTCGACTTGGAGAATTTCGTCCCACATCTCCCACACCAGCTTGCGCTCATTATACAAGTTTGCATTAATGGGCTGAATATCCATCGAGCGGTTGTGGATGAGGGTGTGTCTACCTGCGTCATGTCATCTTCCTACTAGAAAGGCATTGGTTCTCTAGCTTTGAATTCGTCTCCAAATTCTCTTGAAGCATTTGATGGAAGGGAATCTAAACCTCTTGGTGTTCTCGCTAGTTTACCGATTACTCTAGAATGGAAGACGGTCAACATCGAGGTTGAAGTAGTTGAAACCAAGCTCAATTACAATCTTCTCCTCGGTCGCAGTTGGACTCATGCCATGCTATGCGTTCCATCCACTCTCTTTCATATTTTTTTATTTCTGCATGAAGGAAAGATCATTACTGTTGATCAGTTGTCATTCTTCACTTCTTCTTTCGAGAACAACGTTCTGTACGTAGATCAAATTCCTACGCCTTATGAGAGCGTAGGGCCAGGTATTTTCAAGGATCCTGCCCTCATGGGTATTTTTCCTCTCCCTCCACCCGGCACTGGTCAGATTAATATGATCTCTCATTATAATAACCCATGGATCATCCCTTCACCTAAGAAGATTGATTCTTTTGGAGATTCGATGCCATTAGGTCCGATCAAGATTGAATATTGTGAACCTATTTCGGCTTTGGAGCCTCCACCTCCTGATCATGCTCCTTTGGGGATGTCTCTTGACACTTATTATCAATCCCCTTGGCTCAGCGATTTGTATTCGCTTGATCCCTTGAAAGAGATATTTCCTTATGATGAAGCCATCGTGGAAACTATGTCTCTCGAGGATCCTCTGTGGGACAATAACCATCATCATTCCTCGTTTATGCTCGGCCTTGGGGCCATGTCTACATGTCTTGAGAGGTTCACTTCTCAGGTTCCTTCTCCTCCACTTCAATTGCCTATTCTAACACATGAAGTTTTTACGGAGGGTAACTTGAGTAATATCACACAAACGATGCCTATCGACATTTCCATGAAACTAGGAATTTTCGAGAACATCCATATAAGGGTCACTTGCTTTTTAGATGAAGTTCATGTTTATACTAGTATTTTCCATGAGTTCCATGACGTCTTTGCATGGTATTATGAAGAGATGCCCGACATTGATCCCAATATAGTGGTGCATGAGATTCCTACCTATCCTGCTGTGAAGCCTATTCGCCAGCGTCTTCGTCCTATGCACCCTAGAAAGGCTGCCGCTATTAAGGGTGAATTTGAAAAAATTCTCAAAGCTATTTTTATCTATCTGATTCCCTTGATATAATGGGTGTCCAAAATTGTTCTTGTAGATAAGAAATAGGGTACCATTCGTGTCTGTGTTGATTACCGTGATATCAATTGTGCTTGCCCTAAGGATAATTATCCTACTCCCTTTATTGATCAGATCATTGATGGCTGCGCTGGGAGTGAGATTTTTTCCCTTATGGATGGGTTTTCTAGCTATAACCAGATTAAAATTTCTCCATTTGATCAACATAAGACCGCCTTTATCTGTCCTTGGGGTACTTTCGCTTATAAAAAGCTCCTTTTCGGTTTGAAAAATACTGGGGCTACATTTCATCGAGAAATATCATATGCTTTCCATGATATTAAGCACATTTTTCAGCCTTATCTGGATGATATTCTAGCTCATTCAGCTAAGCGTAAGGACCATCCTGACCATCTCTGTCAGATTTTTCTTCGCTGTCGGCGCTATAACATCCGGCTGAATCAACATAAGTGCATCTTCTGCATTGACTCTGATAGAATCTTAGGGTTTATCATTTCCAAAGACGAGATTCACCTTGATCTTCTCAAAGTTGAGGCTAGCATTAATCTCACCTCTCCATCCTCCTTACATCAGCTGCAGAGTATGCAGGAGAAGGATAATTTTTTACGACGTTTTATACCTAACTATGTCCAAGTGGCCAAAGGATTCACGCAATTACTTAAGTAGGGCATCCTGTTCCTTTGGGACGATATCACCCAAAAGTATTTTGATGCCCTGAAGATGTTTCTTTTCAACAATCCTCTATTGCATCCTTCGAATTATCAGCATGATTATTCCCTCTATTTGGCCGCCGCTTTTAGCATGATTGCCATGTTTTTGGTACAAGACGATGATGATGGTGACTAGCATTGTTTACTATCTATCTCGAAACCTTCTTGATACTGAAATGTGACATGTGCATGTCGAGAAGTTGGCGTTGGCTGGGGTTTACGTGGTTCAAAATTTTCATCATTACGTTATGTTGCGTACAGTGACTGTGATTTTTGATTGCAACCCCATGACCTACATATTGTCTCGCCAATTATTGGGGGGAAAGTACTCGAAGTGGATTGTCATCCTCCAAGAGTTCGATTTGGAATTTACTGCTGCCAAGTCGAAGAAATAATTAGTATTTTCTGATTTAATCTATTCCCTCCCCTCTGACTCCGCTCCATTTGGTTTCGAGGAACGCATTCCAGACAACACGCTTTTTCTGAATAGCACCCTCGATCCTTGGTACAATGATATCATCGTATATCTTCAAAATTATACCTTCAAATCTGAGTTGACGAAGGATGATCACTGATGCATCCGTTATCAATCGCAACCCTATCATATAGTCAGAGATACACTCTACTGCATCGGAGATGATTCCATTCTCCACCGGTGTTTGACTCTCGAGGAGGCTGAGAAAGCCCTGAATGAATGTCACAGTGGTGCCTGTGGCGGTCACATGTATGGCTATGCTACTACACATAAAATTCTTTGTGCTGGGTATTTCTAGCCCACCATCTTCAAGGAATACATTGTTGCTATTCCTAAGTGCCATGACTGCCAGATCTATCAGTGCAAGATGTGCACGCCACCTTTCCATCTCCATCCTATCATTACTATTGGTCCCTTTGCGAAGTGGGGCATCAAGTTTATGACGTGTAACCTTCACTCAGCTGGGGGGCATGCTTATATCATCGTAGCCATTGACTACTTCACCAAATGGGCTGAAGCAATGCCTACACTTACGGCTGACAGTAAGATAAAAACTCAGTTCATATTCAATCATATCATTTCTAGGTTTGGTGTCCCTCAAGCCATCATTACTGATCATGGTACCCATTTTTGACATTATATGGTGGTGGAGTTGACTTCCAAGTTGGGTTTGCATCACAACAGCTCAACGTCATACTATCCTCAGGCCAATGGCCAGTTTGAAGCCATGAATAAAATTTTTTTCACCATGCTTCAAAATATGATTGGGATGCACAAATAAAACTAGAATCTCATGTTAATTTCGGCTCTTTGGGAATATCAAACCTCGGTGAAGGATGCGACTAGATTTAATCCATTTCAGCTTCTTTACGGTCTGGAAGCTACCCTTCCGATTGAATGTGAAATCTCTTCGCTCAAGATAGTTGTTGATTTGCTGCTGAACACTTCACCAGAAGAGGAGCATCTTCTCTATCTGGAGAGGCTTGATGAAACTCGCTGCTTTGCTACTATGGTCATTGAAGCACAACAAAATCGGGTCAAAGCTCACTTTAACCAGTCAGTTTCCCCTCGTTCCTTCATAGAAGGAGACCTCATCCTCCTGTATGACCAAGCTCATGATAAGCTGGGGGTAGGAAAATTTCAACCCATGTGGCATGGTCCCTACATTGTTAAACGTGTTTTGTAGAATGGGGCCTATGAGCTTATTGATTACGAAGGCCATCCTCTAGATTAGCCCATAAATGGGTTGTGTCTTAAAAAATATTATGCATGAATCATTCATGCATGTTTTGTGTACATAGGTGTTCTTTTAATTTTTGTGCATTTTTGGCTTGGTGTGCTTTGCTAGCATTTTCTCGCTTATTGGGTCATTGATTATTGTGCATATGTCTATTACCCCTTATGTCGATTTCGCGGATGGTGCTTCCCGCAGTACCTGGAACCTATCTTTAGTAGCTTGGGTGATTTATGATCATGCTGGTGAGTTGATATATCTTCAAGGTATCTATCTAGGATGAACTACAAACAATTTCACTGAGTATAGTGCTGTTATTGGACTATTAACTGAGGCAATTACCCTCGGCATTCGTGCATTGGTTGTAAATATAGACTCGCAGCTTATCATTCTTCAACTTAATGGACATTATTCAGTTCGAAACCCTCACATCTTAAGGTTGTATTTATGTGTTCGTTTGCTGGAAAGACATTTTGATTACATTACATTTCAACATATTCCTAGGCGAATGAATGCATTAACTAATACAATAGCTATTAGTTGATGATGTTGATTTTAACTCACCATGATGGTGAGTTGATAAATCGATCTTGCAGACAAGATCGATCTCCCTAGTGTTAGAAGACAATCTAGCAACAAACGAACAACTAAGTTTATCTTTCTCTAAATATATTCGTTTTACAAGTAAATGCTATAAAGGTGTCGATCCTACCTTAGAGCCAAACGCTTATTTGAAATCGTAGTTCTTATGTCGCATCAGTAGTTCTTGCGTCGCAACAATAGTTCTTTCGTCGCATCAGTAGTGCTTCCATCGCAACAATAGTTCTTCTATCGCAACAATAGTTCTTCCGTCGCTTGAAAGTGTCGTCTTTAAAGACCTGCAATCACAAACAAGCAAATATTAAATAGAACCTATGTAACAAATAATTATAAAACATACCTATCATCGTGATCAAGGAATCTATGAAATAAACGATCAAACGACAGCTTATTGAAATAAACAATCGAACGACAATTTATTGAGAAAAACAAACTTGATTGTATTAAATTTGAAATAATAGAAGAACCTTACAACCTTAGCCTTGATGTTGAACAGGCCTTCCCGGGGTCTGAAGTAGGAGTTTCCTCTACTTTGATAAGCCTTTCACTCTTCCTCTAGGATCACATAGAGGTATGTGATCTTTCCTCACAAAATCTTAGCAGAAAGGAGTCTAAATCTCAACAGCACTTCACCTCAATCACACACTAAATCTTGAACTCTCTTTGAGGCTACCCAATGCCTCTTTTTATATTGCAGATGAGGAGGTTAGGGTTCCACCTATGAAGGGATAGAATCCTCCTTCAAAGGGATAGGCTCCTCACATCAAGGGGTTAGCTCCTTAAGGTGTGGGATGCATGAACCTTAGAAGAGTGTACTCGCCCCCAAAAAATCTCATCCAAAAGCTTCTAGAATTGACCAAAAATCAGCTTTTTCACTTTACTTTCTCACTGTTTTGACTTTGACAGGGGTACATAGGCATTACACAGAGAAACTGTGTTTTGGAACGCAGGTAAGCTTCACATTACCTGTGTACCCCAACCAGGAACGTAGGTAAGCTTCACATTACCTGCGTACCCAGGGTTTTGGAGTTTTTTAGGGTTTTTCTCCTGTTTTTAGGTCTTGACATGAGGATTAGAGGTTGTAAGACTTGTAGAGGAGGTAAATATGAGTGAAAATAAGCTCATACAGTTAGCAAAATGTCAAGGTGATAGTTTTTAGTGCAATAGATTGCCCCCTAAAGTGCGAAGTATGGAATAGATGAAGATGAAGTCTGTCATATATGAAGAGGGAAGTACTTTATCATTTCAAGGATCATCCTGTGGACACCCCAGTCGAAACCTGTAAAAAAATTCAATGCAAAACATATATATGTAAACATATCATCGCTGAGGTAGGCATTCCCATAATCAGATCAAAACTAACTAGAAAACTGATTTAAACTGTTCTGATACAGGAATGATTTTCAATACATCAATAGTATAGACATGTGTAGACACAGTATGGACGCAGCCATCTGTTTATGAATAGTCCACTGTATAAATGAATAACAAAATTCCTCGCAGCCTGGATGGTAGAAACTAGATCCAGGGTCTTGATTTCCGTTTCTCGAACCAGTACGATTCTATCCATGTGAATAAATGTGTCGAAGTCGAACATGGTAGAAACCACTTGATTACCAGTCAATAATGTAGACTATTAACAAGTGTGAGAGTAACCACCAGTAATGTCAATGGCCCTCAAAGTAATCAATACAATCCATGAAATGTGAATGAATGAGCTGAAGTCAAACATGTCACAGAATCATTCGATTGAAAGTCAATGATGCAACCTGTCGTTGAAGACGATAAACCTGCCATTGAGACATGCAGATTTCAAGGTATTGACGATTTCTAGATCAACTTCCTAGATAATGAGCTGTCATCGATAGGAAGTGATCCGTCGTAGGAAAGCCCACAACACGAAATCATAGATCAAGTTTTGAAGAAATATATTGGCAAGGACTGACTCAGGGATGGTCACAATGGAAGACAAATATTTTGCAGATGAATGGTTTGTTTGAACTGTCCTCTTGAACACATAATGACACTGCAGATGGCTTGGTGACAATTGACCCAAAGCTAATACCCAGAAACCAACTGAAGACCTTCAATATGGTTTGATTAACTGTTAGGCAAAGGATTTTCCCAACCCAGGTGAAAAAAAGTGTCGTGTTCAAGAGTGGTTAACGGTTTTCCGAATAATCAAAATGTAACAAACAGGTTCATTTTTCTCTCTTTTCCCCCACCATTTCTGGAAATTACCTCTTTATTTTTGACAAGCTTGAGGAGGATAACATTTGATTGTTTATAAGCTTATCCTTCAGATGAGTCCAACTTAGTTTAAGATTCGAACCCTAAGAAGGAGTGGTTCGTTCCTGCTTAAAATTGAACAGATCCTTTACTGTTAAATTTTAACTAGTTCAGTATAGGAGAAACTCGGTGTTTTTTCAATTTTAGGGAGTTAGAAGAAAAAACTTAAGAAGACTCCATGGGGGTGATTTTTCGTAAATTTAGTCTCTCGAGCCCAAAAAAGGATAAAATAATGCGGGAGAGAACTTTATTGACCGTAATTAGTCAACATATGCCTTTTTCGTAAATAGTCCATTTCAGTCCGTAAAAGGGGTAAACTTATACTGAAGGGATGATCATTCATTTATTTTAACAAGTTCAAATAATCAAGTGATCAGCAATCTTTTCATGTTTAGAGAGTCTGAAAAGGGCTTAAAAGAGGACTCCAATGTTTTGCTTTTTCGTAAATTTTTGAAAGAGTCCGAAAAAGTGATAAAAGTATGCTCTTTGTTGAAAAATGATCAGTTTTACTGAAAAATCCAATATTCTGCACAAAAATTCGAAACAATTACACATACCTATTTAAGATAAGTAATTTTTTTTTCCAAATTACCTTTTTAAAGTGAAAAATAAACAAATTAAAAAATTCATTTATTCGAAAAAACTTATAAAAAGGACTTTTCTAACTTCATTTTTACTATTTGAATTCAGAGTGAAAAAGTGAGAGCTTTTGGGTAAAAAAAAAAGAACTTCCTATGAATATTTTGGAAAATCCGTTTGTCGAAATCAGAAACCGTCAGCTCCAAGTAATCTATATAAATTGTGGACCATATGAGGGCTCAAGTTGATCTCCTGATATGGCTAGTGAATAGGTGGGACACACAGGACCAGTGTTTCTTGATTGGTGTCCACCGGCTCGAAGTCGAGCTAGACGGCATATATTTTTTGACTGTTTTGTCCAAGAGGGGCGGGCACTTATCTCTATTTGGGACTAGACCAGGTGGCTAGTCTGTTGCTAGTCTCAAAGCAGAGTTTTGCAATGGTTGAGTAGACCCCAAGGATAAACGGATAGATATCAAAACTATCATCCGTCCTAAGTTCAAAGTTATTGTCTTCACTGTTACTAGACTGTACAAGAGTGCAGCATTATGTGTTGCCAATCTCATGGTGAGGGCATTGAGATTGTTAGATTTATGTCGGCATATTTTTATTGATTGAACAACCAACTCTTTGTCATTAAGGATTTTCCATACGCCAAGATGGACTACTACAGTGATAGAGACATGGCTTTTCCTCCAGGAGAGAAATGGGATGATTCAAGTAAAAATCATTTTCAACACTTTCTAAGTCCTAATTTTTTGTATTTTAAATCGTCCAAAACAAGACGATGTATATTTTGAAACACACTTCTATGCTATGATATATCACTATTACTGGCTATCTGTGTACATGTTATCGAATGTTGTTTAATTTACTGTTTTGATTATTGCAAATGTCTATTTATCATACTAGAAGAAACTGCGTCTGCTAATGTATTTAAATGTCTTGGAATATGCTAATATTCAATGTAATAAAATTCACGTTCAAAGAGACGAACTCTCAAAAATAACCTTAATAAAACTGGATTCCTAATGGCATACACCCTGTTAAGCTGTAATACAATGAGTTCAGAGTCCAACCTAACAATCAAACTCCGAATCTAGAATGAGATGGATTCAGATAATAACTCAATCACTGCACTATACTCCGCAATTTTATTCGTTGTTTGACCAAGGCTTACCCCATGCATAGGCACTAACTCGTCAGAGGGTGAATAGATAACCCAAGCTGCGGAAGAAATGCTCCATGTACTACGAAAAGCACGATCAGCAAAACTAATGTATGTCTGAAGAGACGTCGGCATCTGCAATATCAAGAGTAAAACTCATATAAGCAGGAATAGTGATAAGAGCACACTCTAAACTAGGCACACTTTTCTAATCTAAAACACACCAATAGTAAAGAAACTAATCTAATAAAAAATCTCCACACCAAATTTAAGCATAATATCTCTTCAGATAAAGCCCATTTCTGGGTTTATCTAAAGGGACACCATCGAAATCTATCAGCTCATAGGCCCCTTTTGCCAGCTTTCACTTAACAATGAAAGGACCATGCCACATAGGCACAAATTTTCTAGCCCTTAGCTTATAGTTGTCTTGATTGTACACTAAAACTAGGTCTCCTTTTGAAAAATTACGAGGTGTAACATTTCTATCGTACTGAGCTTTCATTCGTTTCAAATGAGCTTCGTTTGCTAGAGCAGCAGTTCATCGATTCTCATCTAGCTGAGCTAAGTACAAAAAACGTTTCTCCTCTTCAGAAGTAGCTGGGAGTAATTCTATGGCTAATTTTAATGACGGAATTTCGCATTCAATAGGTAACACAACTTCCAAACTGTAAACCAGTTGAAAAGGAGTGAAACCAATTGACTTTTTTACTGAGGTCCGATATGCCCAAAGTGCTGAAAATAACATGGAATGCCAATTCGACTTATGAATACCAATGATTCGTTTAATCATAGTGACTAAAACTTTATTGATAGCTTCAACCAGACCATTAGCTTGCAGGTAATATGGAGTAGAACTATCGTGGCGCAGGCCAAGTTGATTTGTCAGTTCAATCATCATGATATTTCAAAAATGACTTCCATGATCTGTAATAATGGCTTGAGGAACACCGAATCTAGCAATTATATGATTGAACATGAAATTTTCAGTAGTCTTCCGTCTGCCGAACATGTAGGCATCGCCTTGGCGCACTTAGTAAAATAATCTACTGCTAAGATAATATACGCATGCCCCCCGGCCGAGTGAGGGTTACATGTAATAAAGTCGATGCCCCACTTTGAAAAAGGACCGACAACAATTATAAGGTCAAGAGGAGTAGGTGGTGCATGCATTTTATGATTAAATACCTGACAATTGTGGCATTTCCTAGCTGCATATATACAATATTTGAATAAGGACGGCCAGAAATAACGAGTGCGCAATATCTTTTGGGCTGTGGCATACCCAAACATATGACCGCCACATGCTCCAGGATGGTAGTCATATAGAACCTTCTCAGCTTCTTCATGAGTAAGACAGTGTCAGAAAACAGAATCTGCTCCACGACAATAGAGTGTGTCACCAATAATGTTGTATTGTTGGGATTGGAAACGTATTTTCCGTCGCTGAGATCGTGAAATTTCAGGCCGAAAAGATTGGGTTTGGAGATAAAAAATATCTCCATACCAAGGATCAAGAGTAATGATCAGAAACAAGGATTCGTCCGCAATGGGTTGCTCCGCCACAGTTTCAGTATCAGTAGACCGGAAATCACACATCAATTCTGCAAAAAACAAAGATTTCTTTGACTTGGATTTTTCAAATTCCAAGTCAAATTCCTACAGGATAACTATCCATTTGGAATACTTTCCCCCTAGCAATTGTTTGGTCAAAATGTACATCATAGGTTTACAGTCAGAAATTACTGTGGTTTTGCGTAATAAGATGTAGTGACGAAATCTTTGGATAGCTTGAACAGCTGCCAAGGCCAATTTCTCCACATACGTGTATTTGATCTCAGTCAGATGAAGATTTCGACTAATATAGTAAATCACATGTTCATTGTTGAATTCATCTTCCTGAACTAAAACCATCCCAATGGCGGAAGGAGAGGTGACGAGGTACAAAAAATAGTCCTGGTTGTAATTAAGAGGATGCAGTAACAGTGCATGGGTCAACGCGTGTTTGAGTGCATCAAAAGATCGATCAATGATCTCATCCCAAAAGAATGGAACATTCTGTTTTAACAACCTGGTAAAACCCTTTTTTAACTCAACGTAGTTAGGAATGAAACGACATAAAAAGTTTTCTTTCCCTTGCAAACTTTGGAGTTGGCGTAAAGTCGAAGGAGGAGGTAGATTGACAATAGCTTCAACCTTCTATGGATCAACGTGAATGCCTGCTTTCGAAACAATAAATCCTTGTAAGCGACTTGATTCTACACAGAAAACAAATTTGTGTGGATTCAAATGAATTCGATAATGCCTGCATCTCATAAACATAGCTCGTAAATGAGTGAGATGATCGGCTCTACGCGATGAATGAGCAGGTATATCATCAAGATAAGGCTGCATAATGTGCTTAATGTCATGAAATGCGTAAGACATAGCCCTTTGAAAATTTTCCCCAGCATTCTGTAAGCCAAAAGGTAGTTTGTAATAAGCAAATGTCCCCCATGGACAAATGAATGTTGTTTTAGGTTGATCAGTAGGGAGTATGTTTATTTGATTGTAACCGGAAAAACCATCCATAAAGAACATTTCACTGCCAGCACAATCATCAATGATTTGATTGATATAGGGGGTTGGATAATTGTCTTTAGGACAATCTTGATTAATATCCCTATAGTCGATACATACTCTTATCGTTCCTTGTTTTTTGTTAACAGGAACAATATTCGATACCCAATCGGTTAAAGGAATTGGATAAATGAAACCTACACGAATTAATTTCTCAACTTTGGCTTTGATAGCAGTATATTTTCTCAGATGTATTTGACGTAAGCGTTTTCGGACATGTTTTGCATCCGGGTAAGTCTTAATTTCATTTACAACAATTGACAGATCGATTCCTGGCATTTCTTCATATGACCAGGAAAACACATCCTGGAATTCTTGAAATAGGGCTTTATAAGTTTGTATTTCATCGTCCATACAAGAAGCACCTATATGAATGTTTTCAATTATTCCAAGCTTAATTGAAATGTCAATAGGAATCGTTCAAGAGATATTTTCCAAATTTAACTCAGAATCAAGATTTTGCAATGGATTCTGCAGTTCTTTGACATATTCAGCAGTAAAAATAGAAGATAAATCATTGTCAAAATGATCTAGCTCAGGTAAGAACGAAGATTGGTGATGTAGTTCTTCCCATGGTAAATCATCAACAGACAAAAGTTCACGAAACTGCTCATCAGTGTGAACAAGATCGGGAAATGTCGTTGTGGCTGAGCTAGATATAGAAAGTGATTCCTCATGGATCACATTCATTGGATTAGTTTCGGTTGAAGAAGGATCATAAAGCGACTGTATAGCTTGATATGCAATTTCAAAGGGACTCAAAGGCATCGCGCCATCAAATGAATTCACCTTGGAATCGGAAGGTACGGTCCAAGGATCATCAAAAGTAATAGTATTCGATGAAATCATATGAATATTTGCAATAGGAGGTGATATGTTAGGAGCAGGAAAGGAAAAAGTTCCTAGGAAACCAGAATCTTTAATCAAACCTATGCCAACATCCTTTTAAGGGATAGCGATTTTACCGATGTGCTGGATACTTTCTGTAGAGGTTGGATCGGATGAGAAATAAGTGAGCTGGTATATTGTAATGATCTTTCCTTGATGTGGAAAATTGATAAGCCAAAAGACCGATGAAAAAACAACAGTCATAGCATAAGACCAACTGCAACCCAGGAGAAGGTTGTAATCTAGAGGGGCATCAACCACCTCCACATCTAGATTTACGGTTTTTCCTTCGACTCCTATAGGTAAATCCTGCAAAATACCAAAAGGATGGAACCCTCGGCCATCAAAATCCTTTAGAATTGTCGGAGACTGATTGAGTGTAGGAGAACCAATCGATTTCCAACACTGGATCGACATAATACACGTAGAAGCTCCTTCATCAATCACAGTCCGAAAAATGGGTTTGTTTTTTACTAATACTGGAATCTGGAAAGCCATTTGATGAGGTAGGCGAGGCATACTATTCTCTAAATCGAAGATTATTAGGTTCGAATCTTGAATATCAATAGCTCCTATGGCAAAAAAAAGTAATTTATTCTGTGCTGGGCACAATTGCAGCAATTCCAAAGTCGACATTGCTAAAGGGGAAATAGCTAAGTCCTCAACAAAGTTGTAATTCTGAGCCGCTCTCGCATGTGGATTGAAAGCTAATTTACGAAGTACACCTTTAGTAGGCGGTTTGATTACTAAGTCTAAATTGGGTTTCTCAATCTGTAGTGGATCAGAAACAGGAGGAGGTGTAGTTGATGTGTTTGAATTAGAAGATTCTGCTTCTTTACCACCAACAGGACTTTTACTACCATAATCTTGTGATCGCATCACAATACTGACATGAGACATCATAATAATGGGTTCTTCTGAGGTGTTAGAGGTAGAACCAATCATCTTACTATCTTGATTAGGAAAGGGATCCTTCAAGACAATAGGTTGTTGAGAACCTTTAACAAACTTCGAAACCTCCGCTCGATGCGGGCATTCTTTGGTAAAATGATCCTCGTCGCAAATGAAACAAGGATAGCGAGGTTTTCGTTTTTCGTCATTAGATTCATTTTTATCTATTTTATCTTTTGAATTTTGTTTGTTTTTATTCTTCCCCTTATTTTTACCGCTAGATTTAGATTTGGCTGTAGATGTCTCTACGACATGAATGTCGGCATAAATTTCAGCGAAAGATTCTCCTTTTTCGGAATCAGGTAAATTTATTATAGGAGAAGAATTCTTTGAATATTTCTTCTTACTTTTAGTACTAATTGAACCAATCATACCATCAACGGCATGAGACCCTGAAGGAGCTCAAGTTATTTGACCTTGTTTTGTAAGATCAGGGATTTTTTCATGTAAAGTACCTGACTGCATGTAGACGAGGTCAAGGTACTGAGCTTGAGCAATGACTTTCTCTTCAGTAACAACTCCTCCCTTAGCTACATCTTCAGTGATTTTGGGTAATAATGATTTAATGAACCATTCTGCCAAAATTTGATTCGGAATGAAAACTTTCACTAAACGCCTTCTACGTCGCCATTCGTGAATATGATCAGAAATATATGTGGATGTGGATTGTTTTAGTGAAGTAAATAGTTCCGTGCCATTTTCATATCTGACAGGAAACTGAAAATTAGTAAATAAAGGAGTTTCTAACTAATTTAAATTATTAAAAGAGCCTCGTGGTAACTCAATGTACCATTTGGTAGCAAGACCAATAAGAGTTCGTTGAAAAAGACGTAAGCGAATTGAATCATCAATTATTGAATTAGACGCACACCATAGGTGATCAGTCATAACGTGATTTGATGGATCCTCTCCTGACTTACCCTCGAATTTTGGTATATCATTGGGCAACTTATGTGGCATTGGCGGCCAATACGGATGATAGTAAATTGGATCATTCGTAAGGCATGGAAAATCAAGTAAATCCAAAGTTGAAATAAATGGTAACTGACGGTTAGGGTCGCGAAAAAATTGAGTAATAAGAGTAGTTCCGGGAGGAGGATACCCAGGATAACTGGGAATTGGATTTGCATTAGGAATGATATAACCTCCCAGGACGCCAGGATTAACCGGACCAAATTGTGGTTATTGAGGTTGTTGATAAGTATAGCCAGGATACAGTTGATACTGATAAAATGGGTTTTGTGTAATGGGACCAAATTGATACTGTCCCTGGTATGGTTGATATGTGAATTGCGGTTGAACCGTGACAATCATACTTGTACCAGCTTGTCCTGTAGGTATCTAGACTGAATTCTGAACTGTAGGTCCTGACTAGGGTACAGAGACTTGAGGAATTTTCACGGATGCAGGGATAGAAGAAACCATAGCTATAGATACTCCAGAAATAGGTGTTATAGGTTGAAAAAATGTTGTAGTAGTTGCAACAGTTTGAGGCAGAGTATGAGGTGTACTAGGCCCAGGCTGCTGAACAGAACCAGGTGCAGGGATTTGAATAGTAGGCTGGACAGGTTGCTGGGTTGGACCAGAAACCAAAGGCTGTCCAGGTTGACTAGCTAACTGCACATTAGGTTGCATAGTCTATTGATTTGGGATGGATCCCACACCATGTTCATTCCGGGGTATTGTCCCGTAGAAGGTTATACATATGAAGGACCATAGGCTGGTTGAACGTAGGGTTGATAATTAAGTGGTAAATTTCCAACTCCTTGTACAAATGATTGACCAGAAGGCAGTTAAAATCCTTGATTTGGGTACTGAACTTGAGGTTGATAACCCTGAGGCGCGTACTGAATCTGGGGTTGATAAGGACCTTGAGGAATATACTGAGTCTGGGGTTGACCTTGGGGTATGTACTGTCTTGAAGGTTGATAACCTTGAGGTATGTACTGTCCTTGAGGTTGTTCTCCAAAATAATATTGTCCTACAGTTTGTCTTGGGAAAAAATTACCTTGAAATTTCCCCCGAAGCGGTAATTGATTGCCTTGAGGTTTCCTCCCAGGCGGTAATTGACTACCTTGAGGTTGCCCCCCAGGCGGTAACTGACTGCCTTGAGGTTTCCCCCTAAGCGGTAATTGACTGCCTTGAGGTTGCCCCCCAGGCGGTAACTGACCACCCTGAGGTTGAGGATTTGGAATATTACCAGACATCATAAAGATTTTCTCTCGTTCGATGTTTCAGTTTTAATTCCATTAAGACTAGATGATAATACTTGTTTAGTAGGTCGAGGAGTTGTTCCTGAGAAAGTACTAGAGAGAGCCTGATACCCAGAAGGAACATAAGGACCACCGTATAAAAATGTTTCCGGTGTTTGGGAAAACATAGATGACTCTCCTGACATGATCGATGAAGGATAGTAACCTCTGGGCATAGGATGAAAAGGAATTCAAGGTGGTGAAAAAGCAAGACCCGGGTTTTCTAAAAAAAATTTCAAAGATAAATACCAAGCGTCACTCCTAATAGGGCCGTAGAAAATGGATTCACACTCCCTAAGATTCAAAGACCGTGGGGATTCAGGAAGAGTTACTTCTTTGTCTGGTCTAGCAAGTTCTTCAATAGAAATGAGGCCAGATGGAAGATCTTCAGTAATAATATTATTTACGCTAGGTGAACCAGGATCACTAGAAGTTGGAGTAATAAATCTTGAGGATGTTTCCAAAACAGAAGGTTTAGTGTCAGGCTCAGAAATTTCAAGTTCTTCAGCTAGTTCACTGGAAGGAGAAATACTACCAGTAACTTCAGAAGATGAAATTAGCTCTTGAATATGCTCTGTTGTGGGTATTTAATGATCAAGATGAAAAAATATAGATGAACTTCCAACTTCTGTTGATCTAATTCTACCGATACTAGATGATACTAGAGAATGCAACCCTTCAAGTTGACTTGGTGTATACTCAGGGGGCTTCCCCTGAAGTCTCTGGGACTATCTTGGTAATTCTGCCACGATTAAATATTAATCAATCACATGAAAACAAAGAAAATTTCAATAAAAACACCTAAAGTCTCTAAAGGAATAAACAGCTGAATCACACGCCTAAAAAATCTAAGAGTTCAAACCACACACAAACAATAACTTCCCGTACTAAAAACACTAGTTGGTGATGAAATCCAACTTAGTAGAAGTTTAATACAGAAAGGGCGGTTGGAACAGTTACCTCGACAACCTGCTTAATGAAACAGACTGGCACAAGTTTCTTCACAAAACCATCTCGCGTGAAGAAAACCCCCCAAAGAGTCCAAGTGAGTCTATTCGATGTTTGCTCCAGGTACAGTGAGATCTTTCCTTCACCGTCACCTTAGGAAATAATCTTAAGTTTATGGACACTAAGGTTACCAATAGTAACAAATACAACTGGGGGAAAAATCTATGATCCGATTCCACGCGTAAGGGCAGAGTAACAAAGCTCAATCCCCTTGAAGGCTCCTCGACATGGTCGATCCGAGGTTTACCAACAAGTGATCCCAGGCTCTTCGACAATGGTTAATCCGAGGTTTACCGTTTGTAATGCGCGCAGATCTTCTATCTTTCCCAATGAAATAGAATTGATTGTCTCAAAGGTTCGAACATGATCTCGTGATTAACTCCTTTAAGATAAGCTTCTCAGATTGTACCAATTACAATTGGATTTATTTCCTACCGCAAGATTTATCTACTTGTTTGTTTTTACTATCTTGGAGAGTTAATTACTCCCTACTCCAAGATACTAGCCTAAGCTATATTGGTGATAAGAGCCCTAGAAATAGAAAAGATTACTAGATCAATTTTAATTAAGCGTTGTTTTTATGGGCTATTCTTTAAGTCAATAGGTATGGAAATGAAACTTTGATGGTGTGAAGACTCGACTTCCAAACACACTAAAAAATGCACCTAAAATTATAAACAATTTTTTTTTTTTTCAATGAAATTCTAGCTAAAGAAAGAGGTTGAGAATGCAATTTCTTTAAGAGACAACTCTTTCTTTGAACATGAAGAATAAATGAAAAGAAGAACTTTTTGTTTTTTCAATAAGAACTCAAAACGAGACAAATAATTAATTCTCACAATAAATCCCCTTCTCTTTCAAAACTAGAAACTACAAAAAACAACTTTTCTTTCAAAAGAAATTTATAAGTTCTAAAAAGCACTCAAAACTACGAAAAACTAATTTTGAGATCTACAAACTTTGAAAATCTAATTGAATAAAAGCTTTAATTTTTTTTTTTTTGAGAATGTTTTGCTTAGTTGTTTAGTAAACTAAGGATTCATTTTCCCAGTTTAAAAAGTAAATCAAAAAACATCCAGATATGTTTTCTTTTGTAAAAATGAAATTCAGAACTTATAACAAAGTTTTTTCAAAGATTTTCAAAGAGACAAATAGATCTAATTCTAAAAAAGAATGAATTTCACAACCAAGTCAGACTCATCAAGAAGATAAAAGATACCAAGGTGATCTAAGGCAGTTTTAAGCTTCTAATATTTGGGTCACTACAAAGACAAAGCGAAAACCACTCTAAAAATGCAAAACTTCTAGAAAATCATTCAAAACAAAAGTGCTATGAAACTCATTCACAAGAGATTTTCGACAGAAAACATACAGATTTGGGCAGACACTAGGAATCCTAAATCAAATCTAAACTAAAGTGAAAGAAGAAATCTAAGTTTTTCAAGACTTTTAAAAGGGTTTTCAACAATGTGTGGTCCCCATAAAAGTTCAGGAAAAACAAAAAAGACTTAAAAAATTTTCAAAGCAAAGTAAATATAAGTTACCCAAGCCTGTACAAATCAATCAAAAATCAGAAAAAAACATTTTCTCAATTCAAAACAAAGGAAAATCAAAACAAGTTCTTTCCTAAGTGGAGTCGCCAATTTGTTGGCCGGATAAATCGATCTTGTGGACAAGATCGAACTCCCTAGTGTCACAAGACAATCTAGCAACAAAAAAACAACTAAGTTTATCTTTCTCTAAATATATTCGTTTTACAAGTAAATTATATAAAGGTGTCGATCCTACCTTAGAGCCAAACACTTATTTTCAATCGTAGTTCTTCCGTCGCATCAGTAGTTCTTCCGTCGCAATAATAGTTCTTTCGTCGCATTAGTAGTTCTTCCGTCGCAACAATAGTTCTTCCGTCGCTTGAAAGTGTTGTCTTTAAAGACCTGCAATCACAAAAAAGAGAATATTAAATAGCACCTGTGTAACAAATAATTATAAAACATACCTATCATAGTGATCAAGGAATCTTTGAAATAAACGATCAAACGACAGCTTATTGAAATAAACAATCAAATGACAATTTATTGAGAAAAACAAACTTGATTGTATTAACTTTGAAATAATAGAAGAACCTTACAGCCTTAGCCTTGATGTTGAACATGCCTTCTCAGGGTCCGAAGTAGGAGTTTCCTCTACTTTGATGAGCCTTGCACTCTTCCTCCAGGAGCACATAGAGGTATGTGATCTTTCCTCATAAAATCTTAACAGAAAGGAGTCTAAATCTCAACAATACTTCACCTCAATCACACACTAAATCTTGAACTCTCTTTGAGGCTACCCAATGCCTCTTTTTATAGTGCATATGAGGAGGTTAAGGTTCCACCTATGAAGGGATAAAATCCTCCTTCAAAGGGATAGGCTCCTCACATCAAGGGGTTAGCTCCTTAAGGTGTGGGATGCATGAAACTTATAAGAGCATACTCACCCCCAAAAAATCTCATCCAGAAGCTTCTAGAATTGACCAAAAATCAGCTTTCTCACTTTACTTTCTCGCCCTTTTGACTTTGACAGGGGTACGCATGCATTACACAAAGAAACTGAATTCTGGAAGGCAGGTAAGCTTCACATTACCTGCTTACCCCAGCCAAGAACGTAGGTAAGCTTCACATTACCTGTGTACCCAGGGTTTTGGAGTTTTTAAGGGTTTTTCTCCTGTTTTTAGGGCTTGACATGAGGAGTAGAGGTTGTAGGACTTGCAGAGGAGGTAAGTATGAGTGAAAATGAACTCATACAGTCAGCAGAATGTCAAGGTGACAGTTTTTAGTGCAACAATGCGGTTGTAGGTAAGCATACCGGTGCACCTATGAAACCCCACGCACTAGAACAGGGTTAAATAAAAAAAAAAAATTATGGCAAAAAACTTCATTTTTCACTTTCCTTAGTGCTCCAGAGCTCTCAAGCACCGGTGCCATTTCCCCTTGTCTGAGCCGGCCTCACATCGGTGCTCTCATTGCACCCATTGCATGCACTGCTGCTCTGCATTGGCCACCAATCTCCAGCTTGGATTTTGAAAAACAGTGGGAAAATTTTCTTTTGCAAGGTTTACAGCCAATATACCTCCTCGACGGCGAAATGCAGGTATTTTTCTAGTTTTTCCATAATTAAGCCTTTTAGTGGATTATAAATTGAAATAACCTTAAAAATAACCATTAAAAAAAAAAAAATTGTCATGCGGTGAACCGGGTCTATTCGGCTTGCACCGGATAGCGGTGCTGCCTATAAAATTTACAGGTCGCACTGCCACTTGTGCTAATGGTATCCGCACTATTTCCAGGGCAGTATCGAAAGGTGCCCCGAATAATTTTAAAATAAAAAAAAATAAAATAAAAGGCGGTGCGTTCATTTATCCAGGCGCACTGTTGACCACGAGAATCACAGTGCAGTGCATTGACAGAATTATCCACCCCGGTGTTGGGGAAAATTTTAGGGGCTAATATTCACAAGTGGGCTATTTTTCCATGTTTTTTCCAAAAAAAATATTCGCCAATTTCCATTTTTTCTAAGAATGATTCGCCCAAATTTTATAGTATAAAATTATTTTACCGCAAAAATCGCCAAATTTTTACATGGACTATATGAAATTATTAGAAATTTGAATATTTTTACAAACATATCGCCAAACATTTTATAGTTTCATATTAGGGACTACTAAGATTCGCCAATGTTTCTAAACCTTAAAATATTTTTCCACCCTTAAAATTTTCCCTGCTCAGTGTATGTCAGCCACCACATTCTGGATTCTGAGAGGGTCAACGGTGTGGCCGGGTAAAATATCACACCGTCAGCTATATAATTGTCATGAAGTCGGTGCATTGACACAACTATACGCACCAAGGCATATATTTCATTTAACGTACCGCTATTATGAACTTTGATGAAGTTAACGATGCTTGAAAAATAGACAGCTGCACCAAGGCTGGTGCGTTGTATTTCATTAGGGGCATCGGGACTAGTGCTCTACATTATTAATACGCATTGCGACCAGTGTATGACTGTTTTTATGGCACACCGACTTGTCTATTTTTTTTTTTTTAAAGCAAATATATATGTATATTCCTAAATACATGTCTATTTTAATAATTTTTTTTTATTTAATATGGAAAAGATTCAGAGAGAAGAGGAGGAACAATAGCAACAACAGGTTGAACAGTATGACATGATTCGTTAATGGGAGGTCCGAGAGAGGGAGAGAGATGCATACCCTTTCCCTCTTACTGCAGATACCCAGGAGATCCTTAGGCAGGTAGGTCTCCTCAAGTTCTATGAGGAGGCTACCTCCATAAAGGCACACAATGTGTTTTTGAGATATCTTATCCGCAGGTGGAATACCCACCGACAATATTTCTAGGTTGGTCATGACTAGTGGTACACAACCACTGAGGAGGATATTTATTTTATTATAGGACTAGCGAGGAGAGGGATGGATTTTCCTTCATTCCCAGACATGCTGGTTGGTTATGCAACAGAGAGTTAGTTAGTTTACTCCCAGAGATACATTGGAGCACATGTACTGTCTCCTTCAGAGTTTCAGGTACCTGGAGGTTAGTTACGTATAGGTGATTTTGGTAGATAGGATGTGCAGTGCCTCTCCCTTATCATTTCGACCATTTCGCACAACACCAGTGATGGGAAACACATTAGTTGCTCGCTTTTATATTATGTTTATTATTTAGTACAATAGCCACAATTTGTCAGGTGGTCTGCCATTTGTTTGCGGCAGTTTTCTACGGCCTTAGATAGATGTCATGCTCATGCACAAGGGAGGGTCAACTTCCCTTTTTCTTCAGAGCTATTTTGTTTATTTTTGAGAGGTTTCCAGAGATGAGACCTAGTTTTGTTCGATAGCCGCGTAGGATGATGTTTGAGGCCCGAATGCACATGTGGGGGCAGATGATGCCCAAGAGGGGAGATACTTTGTTTCCAGCTAGGATATCACATGATTCACTGGACTTACTAGCCAGTGTTGATGGGCTGCATCCCTTCATTTTGGTCCCATGTCCTTATGCTAGCTTAGATTGGCGAGGGTGTCCCAACATCCTCTTCACAGCTGATGAGTCGCCAGATGATAGAGGTAATATTACTGTTTTATTTATATTTATTCTAACATGTTGTTAATTAACTTGTTTTTATTAAATTGTCTAATTATTGTTGTGTACTTGTACATATTTTGCAGACATTGGCTCTTTTGATGGCGAGGAGATGCTAGGTCCACCACATGATCCAGGTGTGGATCTTGACGATGACGATCAAGATATGGCTGATGTTGAGCATGATCATGATGAAGATGAGGCCGGCGCAGCAAAGAGACATGCTCTTGCTCATCATGGTGCACCGGTGCCGCCTTTTGCTAGGCGTGGTCAACCTGAGACTAGATATAGGATGGAGTTGGCCAACCAACTTTGTGCATTGATTGTTGATGTGGGCATCAGGCCCACTCATTACAGAGACATACAGGCCGACGATAGGCTGTTACGGATGTGGAGAGGCATGTCACGTGACATGTACGGCCTGATGTGCCATGTCGTAGGAGCTATGAAAACTATTACGAGACTCAGGAGGACTATCCATATCTATAGGCATAGTTGAGCCGTGACACGTGATGGACATGAGTCCACGAGAAGCGACTCACATGCATCTCATGATCGTTCACCTTGCGGCGCGCCTGATGAGGTGCATGAAGCTCCACTGGAAGCATCTGACATTCATCATGGAGATGAGGCTGGACCATAGGCCACGTTCAGTTAGTAGCTTGCAGCTACATCCATTAGTACTAGTCATGATGATCATGAGCAGCCTGGACCATTGACCGCCGAGGTTGCACTATTCACTGAGCAGGCCTCCACTACTACTTCTCATATTGATGTTGTACTACCACTAGTGGATGTATCCATTAGTACTAGTGATCATGATCATGAGCAGGCTCGACCATCAACTGTCAAGGCTGCACCCATCCTTACTGAGCAAGCATCCACTTGTAGTACTGCTATTGATGTTGTTATAATACCACCAACGCCTGATCCATGACATTTATATTACGGTTGTATATTTTTAACATTATTCAGTTATATATATATATATATATATATATATATATATATATATATATATATAGTCCATGTATTTTATGTTCATGTTGCAGTTGTACTTAATTTTCATGTTGGTGATCATCATGATGTGGCGCATATTGTTAGGTCATGTTAGATATGTTCATTTAATGTTTAGCTTGCAGATAGATGTGTATATGTGATAGCATGAGTTATTTGACATATTGAGATGTATATTTGATGTTTTTGTTGTGATGATCTTAATATATAATGTTAATTTTATGTTTGAATGTGTTGATTAGTGGAATATGATGTTTGTACGATGGTTATCATGATCGTGATGATGTTTATTAATTAATTTAATATTAAATGACCATGATATTTATTAAATATTATGTCGTGATTGTAATTGTATTTTAAATTTTAACTGTATGTAAAATTTTAAAATTGTATTTGTATTTGTACTTATTGTAATTTAAACTGTAATTGTATGTAACCTATTTATTAATGTAAAATTTTAATTGTAATTGTAATATTTAATTTATTCTGAAATGATTGTAATTGTATATATGAAAAATTGTAAAATTGTAATTGTATGTAAAGTTCTAAAATTGTAATTGTATTTGTAATTGTAATTTTAATTGAATTGTATGTAAAATATTTATAAAATTGTAATTGTAATTGTAAATATAATCTATGTAAAATTGTAAATGTATTTGTATATAAAATTCTAAAATTGTAATTGTATTTGTAATTGTAATTTTAATTGAATTGTATGTAAAATATTTGTAAAATTGTAATTATAATTGTAAATGTAATTCTATGTAAAATTGTAAATGTAATTGTATGTAAAATTCTAAAATTGTAATTGTAATTTTAATTGAATTGTATGTAAAATATTTGTAAAATTGTAATTGTAATTGTAAATGTAATTGTATGTAAAATTAAAATTGTAATTGTAATTCTAATCGTAATTCATGTATGTGAAATTAATGTAAAATTGTAATTGTAATTTTAATTCTAATTGTAATTATTGTACTTTTAATTGTAATTGTATGTAAAATATTTGTAAAATTTTAATTCTATTAATGTGAAAATTTTAATTGTATTAATGTGAAATGATTTTATTAAAATATTTAAATTTGTAAATTTTCAAATAATTGTAAAATAACAAATCTAGAATAGTATGAATTTTTGTAACATAATAAAGTTTAGAAAAGAATGAAAATAAATTCATGTACTTTATAATTATCATTATTTTATTATGATCTTACATACAAAAAAAAACAAAAAGAACTTTATATAGTCTGGTGCACTTATCATCCTGGCACACACTAGTGCGTCGTATAAATAAGGCGCACTGACGCTTCACAACTCTTCCGCACCAGTAATGAATAAATGCAAATAAAAAAACGCAACTCTGTTTTCTTTAAGTGAAAAAAAAGAGGCAATTTGAAAAAAGGGCGGAAAATTATTTTCGAAAATATAATTTCATAAAATAATTCTTTAAATAGTAAACACTTTTCATTATTTCACTATTTTTGCTAAAATTTTCAGCTAGATATTTTCAAGAGACAACCTGGAGCAAGAGAGCAGGAGGACACTATGGAGCAGCAAAATACGTTCGAACAGAAGTATTCAGAAAATCAGAAGTCAAACCTTTGGTGATTCAAACCCTGTATCATAGAATTTGAAACCATCTCGTGATTAAATTTGATCATTTTTTTTACTTTTTTTCTGCAGTTTTTTATATTTTTTCTGCGGTTTATCCATTTTTACCCTAAACCCTTCATTTTTTTTGTTTTTTCCCTTTATTCTCCCTCTTTCTGTGATTTCAGAATTAGGGTTTTTTATTTTAGATTGACGTCTAGCCCATGGGACGACTTGCATAGTCGGATCCCAATCCATTCGGCCATTGCGTGAATTTTTGAAAAAATAGATTTTTCTTTATCGGTGCGCCCTGCGTACTATACCGCACCGGTGCTCTATATTATACAGTGCACCGCGAAAGTATTGTAGTAAAAAAAAATGAAACAATTTTTTCTAAATCCGTGCGCCAAATCTGAAATAGGGTACCAGTGCTCCATTTAACTAGGAAAGCACCGTATAGTGTATTACACCATTTTTGCAGTGCATTTATAACAACCCACACACCGTTAGGTCTATTACACTATTTTTTGCGGTGCGTTTACAATACCCAACACACTGTATGGTGTATTATACTATTTTGCGGTGCGTTGTTAATATCCCCACACACTGGTGGCAGTGTGGACCTCGTGAAAGGCGCACAGGTACCTTGGGATTTATTTTCTACCTGAAAAGCTGAGAATTTATTTATAAATATATTAATGAATGATATGGTATAGGTTTCAAATTGATAAAGAAATATCTGACAAGAGATCAAGTAACAAAAATACTGTTAACACATCAAGAAAAGAAAAAAAGACAAGTTCTTTGTAAATTATTTATAGAAAATATTATTTTTGAACTATATGTAAGTTTAACTAATATGTATTGTTTACTGTGTATCATGCAGAGCCACAAAATGATGAAACTTGATATGATTATTTCTGATCTAGGACCAGAAGAGCATAAAAGTTTAATGGAAAAATTGCAAAAGGATGAATCAGGTGAATGAAAAAATACTATCGATCCAATATGAGTTTCTTTTTTTAATTATCAATAATTATATACTTAAAATTATTAGATAACATGTGTCAAACAATCTACTAATTCACATCTGTTTAATGTTGTATAGGGACCAACAACTCAGAAAAGGAATGTTGTTGACGCAACGAAGCTGAAAGTCAGCCCCCAATGGAGGGATGGTCAACTGTAGTCGTGGCTCGGCCAGCTTTTTGCCTTTGTGACCCCGTTCTTTCTCCACGTGGTCTAATTTCTCTTTTATTGAAGTTTATTTATCAAATTCATGGAATTTTATAATTAAACGTTATAACACAACATTGAGCTTTAAATTATACTCCCGAACCCTTTATGATCAAAGTTCAAACTCTCGCACCTTATATTAATACTCTGCACTTTTTTTTAAACAAATGACTTTATTATAGACCGTGGCTCCGGCCCCACACATATATGTCAATCGTCAAATCAATCAAACGCTCGTACCTCAGTTAACCTCCGGGATCCTTTATTAACCTCCGCCCATCTTTGTCAGGTTACCACCGTCTGATAACCTCCTTCCAAATCAATGGCTCGTATGCATTCCGCTCGGCATCTGGCGTCGGTTTTTAACGCGCGAAGGCGCACTTTAAGGGGCAGTTTTGGAACAGTAGCCTAAGCCACGTGTTGAACGCTAAATGGAATCGCTCCTCGACCCAGAAATACCACCCGGGCACCAAAAGCGGTGCGAAAAAATCCGGAAACTGCTCGTGGTTTTGCTACAGTGGTTAACCAAGGTTTACACGGGTTGTGCTATCCTTTGTATGCTTTTAACTCAAGACCTGACTCTGGTTAGAAGGTTCAATTAACAATGAATAAACGTAATTCCTTTATTACGCGGGATGTCTATTATCACAAAACGGAGTTCCACGACCAAGATTTTCTAAACAGACCTCGCCTATGGTTGGGGTAAATTCACAGGTTATTCAAACAGTTCACGAGAATTCACAGACAGAAACGGAATTACCAATACACAATCGCCTCACAATCAAACAAATTTTCTCACAATTAACCTTTCAAGACAATGGATAGTTGACAGAAATTGAAATTCATTCAACTGGAAGCAACTGTTCATACACAGAATTTTATTGCAGAAATTCTCTTCTCCTTTCCGTCTCTCCCCCTCCTTTCATCCGAGGGATTACAATTTATATACATCAACATATGTACCTTCGGTTCCCCTGTGAGGACCGTTATGGAAATTCAAGAGCCTAATTACAATTATTCGAAAACTAAAACATGACAGATGGACTAACCATTCGACTTCTACAACTCTATCTGCTCTAATAATACAATCATCTAAGGTATTGACACCTAGCTGTAACAATTAAGATGTTTTCAAACCCTCCTAGCCACAACATGTGGACAAAACCTCCTACATTGTTGGCTAGTGTCTAATGCCCCTGCATCAGACTCCCAAGGGCAATCTTCTTCATGGGCTCCTGTCCATGAGCTCGTCCACTGATCCGCCTATCTTCTGCAACAATTCTTCAGTCATCCAAGTGGCATCTTCCTCTGGCTTATCCTTCCATTTGATCAAGTACTGAAAGTACTCTCGTCCTCTAGTCCTTCTGAATGGTATTTTATCCAATATCTTCTCAGGTTGCAATGGCTGTGCTGGAGGTAGTTGATCCTTCCACTCAATCTGTTCCTTGTCTGATGATCCTTCTTCTGCACCATCATCTTCATACTTGTACAAATCTGCGACATTAAAAATGGGAGATATTCCAACATCAGGTGGAAATTCAATCTCATAAGCATTTGCAGAAAACTTCCTAAGTATCTTGCATGGCCCAATATTTTTGAACTTCAGTTTATTATACTGCTTCTTTAGGAACCTCTCCTTTCTCAAGTGTGCCAAAACCTGATCTCCTGCTTCAAAATGAACTTCCTTTCTACTCAATTCTGCTTTTCTTTTGTATTTTATGCTGCTGCCTTGTAATTGCTGCTTCACTTGTTCGTGTATGGCCTGGATCTCTGAAGCAAATTCCTCACCATCTGCACTCCTTATCTCTGCCTTTCCCAGATCTCTTAACTCTGATATTCCTCTGGGGTGCATTCCATAAACATGTGGAATGGGCTCTGCCCTGTGCTCCTATTTGGTGAGTCATTATATGCATATTCTGCCTGGGGAAAAATATGATCCCACTGCTTGGGATGCTCTCCTGCAAGACTTCTCAATAAATTTCTCGGACTTCTATTCACTACCTCAGTTTTTCCATCAGTTTGGGGATGATAAGCTGAGCTGAAACTTATTTTGGTGCCAAGTTTCTTCCACAGTGTCCTCCAAAAGTGCCCCACAAATCTGTTGTCTCTGTCTGAAACAATGCTCCTGGGAAACCCATGCAATCTAACAACTTCTTTGAAAAACAAGTTAGCAATATGGGTGGCATCACTAGTTTTATAACATGGAATAAAATGTGCCATCTTGGAGAATCTATCCACCATAACAAAGACTGCATCATTCCCTCTCTGAGTCTTGGGAAATCCTAGAAAAAAATCCATACTCACCATGTCCCAAGGCCTATCTGGAATAGGCAAGGGAGTGTACAATCCTGCATTCTGGCTCCTTCCTTTAGCATATTGACAATTCTTGCAGTTCTTCACAAACTTATCCACCTCTATTCTCATCTTGGGCTAGAAATAAAAGTGACTCAACTACTCATAAGTCTTGTCAGTACCAAAGTGTCCAGCAAGTCCACCACTATGCTTCTCCTCGATCAAATTTTCTCTCATGGAAAATTTTGGTACACACAGTTGGCTTCTTTTGAATAGTAAGTCTTCCTGCAGGAAATAATCCAGCCACTAGCTACTATCTGTTAAGACAGGGTTACTACATGCCTCAAATGCTTCTTTAAAATCTGGATCTATTTTATACAATTCCCTAAGAAAATCAAATCCTGCAACTTCAAAATTAGTTTCTTGCACAAGCATGTGTCTCCTACTCAAAGCATCAACTACTTTATTGGCTTGGCCACTTATATGTTTCAAAAAAAAATTAAAACTTTAGAGATACTCAACCCATTTAGCATGCTTATGTTTCAACTTGGGCTGCTGTACAATATACTTCAAAGCATGATTGTCAAAATACAATACAAATTCCCTAGACATCAAGTAATGTCTCCATTTCTTCAGTGCCTGAACAATTGCATAGAATTCATTCTCATAAGAGGAATAATTTCTTCTGGTGTCATTCAGCTTCTCACTAAAATATGCCACAGGCCTATCATCCTGACTCAACACAGCTCCAATGGCCTCTCCACTGGCATCCCATTTTACTTGAAATGGTTTAGTAAAATCAAGAAGAATCAAAACAGGCTTCTCTGTTATCTTTTGTTTCAATAGCTTAAAATTTCTTTCTGCTTCAGCAGTCCACTTAAATGGCTATTTTCTCTTCTTTATTGTTTCAATTATGGGTGCATTAATCTTACTGAAGTTTCTTATAAACTTCCTATAAAAACTAGCAAGTCCATGGAAACTTCTCACCTCAAAAATATTCCTGGGTGAAGGCCACTCCACAATTGCCTTAACCTTTTCTGGGTCCTTCTTCAATCCTTCTGCAGAAACAACAAACCCCAAATACACCAACTCTTCCTTCATGAATGAGAATTTCTTCAAATTTATCAGCAGCTTCTCTTGGTGCAGCTTCTTCAAGACATGATTAAGATGCCTTAAATGTTCTTCTTTAGTTCTGCTGAAAACTAATATATCATCTAAATATACTATCACAAATTTCCCAATAAATTCTTTCAATACTTCATTCGTAAGTCTCATAAAAGTTCTTGGTGCATTTGACAACCCAAAAGGCATTACCATCCATTCATACAATCCTTCATTTGTTTTGAAGGCAGTTTTCCACTCATCACCCTCTCTTATTCTGATCTGATGGTATCCACTCTTTAAATCTATCTTCGAGAAATATTTAGCACCACTCAAACAATCCATTAAATCCTAAATTCTGGGCAAAGGGAATCTGTACCTAATTTTGATCTTATTGATTGCTCTAGAATCAGTACACATCCTCCAGCCACCATCTTTCTTTGGGCTCAATACTGCTGGTACTACACACAGACTCAAACTTTCTCTGATCAATCCCTTGTCCACCAATTCCTGTACTTGCCTCCTGATTTCCTCATTTTCCTTGGGAGTCATTCTGTAGGCTGCCTTATTTGGCAGATTTGAACCATGGATAAAATCTATCTGATGGCTAACCTTCCTCACAGGTGGCAGCTCATCAGGTAAATCATCCACAACAATGTCACAGTAATCATCTAGCATCTCTTGTATCTCTACTGGTAAATCAGAAATCTTCGTAGAAGTAAGAACTACTTTAGGTTTGCAAACTAAAGCAAAGCTTACCTCTTCTTCTTCTATCTGCTGCAGATATTCCTTCCCGCTCAGCAACAAGGTCTTTGGATCAATCACTCTGCTGGATGGCTCTCCTTCTTCCATGGGTATCAATGTATGACGTACCCCATATTTGAAGAACTTGTAAGTGTTCTTCTTGCCATCATGTACTGCTGCTCTGTCAAACTGCCAAGGTCTACCCAGCAGTATATGAAACACATCCATGGGAATTACATCACACAAAACTTTGTCCTTGTATTTTCCCATTTGCAGCTCTATCTCGCACTGTTCTTTCACAACCAGCTGGTGCCATTTATGCAGCCAGGACACCCTGTAGGGAGTTGGATGCTCCCTTGTCTTCAAATTCAACTTCTCTATCACCTCAGTGGAAACCAGATTGTCTGTGCTGCCACTATCAATGACTAGCTGGCAACATTTCCCTTGGACTTTGCAGATGCTTCTAAACAAAGTCTTCCTTTATGCAGGCTCAGTGACTTCTTTAGCTTGCTTCAACATGACCTTATTTACCACCAAGGATTCTCCCCTCTCTGGAAGAATTTCTTCTTCAATTTCTACCTCTTCTCTAGCCTGGGCAACAACAACATTTATTGGACTAGCACCCACATTATCTGGACACTCATAGTGCTTATGTCCCACTCCCTGACATATATAACACCTCAACTCTCTGCCTCTGCCTCTTTCTCCTCTTCCTCTTCCTTTGTAAGAACCCCTTCTTCCCTTTGCATCATTCTCTGTAGATGCATTCTGAGGTGAGCTACTGTCAGCTCCATTCCTGGGTGTAGGATTTCCTCTACCACCCTGACTTCCCTTCCCATGGAAAGTACCTCTCTTCTTGGCAGACTGTTTCCTCAGGAGTTTCTCCTTTGCTTTCAAGGCCATCTGATAGGCCTCTTCCACTGTCTTAGGAGACAGGAGACCAATCTCATCTTGGATCTCTAGCTTGAGACCATTCACATATCTAGCAGTCTTCTCTGGTGTGTCTTGGAATTGCCCAGCCCTTATGCTTACTCTGTAGAATTCCTCTGTGTACTCCTTTATTGTCAGCAACCTCTGTCTCAGGTTCTGCATTTTTTTATACAATGTCAGCTGGTAATCACTAGGTAAGAATTTACCTCTCAATTTGGCCATCATTCTAGTCCAGCTCTTGATAGGTTGCTTGCCAACTCTCCTCCTTTCTGCCTGCACTCCATCCCACCAAAGTGCAACATGTCCTTTCAGCTTTGTCACTGCAAACTTGACCTTTTTATCTTTGCTTATCTCTTTGTAATCGAAGCATTTGCTCATTTCATTAATCCAGTCTACTAGTTCTTCTGGATTCAGTCCCCCTGCATAACTCGACACTTCAATTATGGGCTTAACTACAGACCCCAGAATAGTTCTAAGGAGCCTCATGTCAGGAGGAATTTCCACATTTTCTTCAGATTCTTCTATCTCAGGTTCACTGATGTCTTCAGGATCTCTGGGCTATCTTCTCTCCATGGCATCTATTCTGGCCTCGACCCTCTGCAACATCCCCAACACCTCAGCGTTGGCAACGAGTCTCCTTCTACCAGCACCTTTTCCAACTCGGATTGTCATGTCAACAAAACAACCTCAAACAACAGCTCTGATACCACAAATGACACAATGAAGCCGAAATTCAGCCCCCAATGGAGGGATGGTCAACTGTAGTCATGGCTCGGTCAACTTTTTGCCTTTGTGACCCCGTTCTTTCTCCATGTGGTCTACTTTCTCTTTTATTGAAGTTTACTTATCAAATTCATGGAATTTGATAATTAAACGTTATAACACAACATTGAGCTTTAAATTATACTCCCGAACCCTTTATGATCAAAGTTCAAACTCTTGCACCTTATATTAATACTCAGCACTTTTTTTTTAAACAAATGACTTTATTATAGACCGTGGCTCCGGCCCCACACATATATGTCAATCGTCAAATCAATCAAATGCTCATACCTCAGTTAACCTCCGGGCTCCTTTATTAACCTCTTCCCATCTTTGTCAGGTTACCACTGTTCGATGACCTCCTTCCAAATCAATGGCTTGTATGCATTCCGCTCGGCATCCGGCGTCGGTTTTTAACGCGCGAAGGCGTGCTTTAAGGGGCGGTTTTGGAACAGTAGCCTAAGCCACTTGTTGAACGCTAAATGGAATCGCTCCTCGACCCAGAAATACCACCTGGGTACCAAAAGCGGTGCGAAAAAATCCGGAAACCGCTCGTGGTTTTGCTACAGTGGTTAACCAAGGTTTACACGGGTTGTGCTATCCTTTGTATGGTTTTAACTTAGGACCTAACTTCGGTTAGAAGGTTCAATTAACAATGAATAAACGTAATTACTTTATTACGCGGGATGGCTATTATCACAAAATAGAGTTCCACGACCAGGATTCTCTACACAGACCTCGCCTGTGGTTGGGGTAAATTCATAGGTTATTCAAATAGTTCACGGGAATTCACAGACAAAAACGGAATTACCAATACACAATCGCCTCACAATCAAATGAATTTTCTCACAATTAACCTTTCAAGACAATGGATAGTTGACAGAAATTGAAATTCATTCAACTGGAAGCAATTGTTCATACACATAATTTTATTGCAGAAATTCTCTTCTCCTTTCCCTCTCTCCCCCTCCTTTCATCCGAGGGATTACAATTTATATACATCAACATATGTCCCTTCGGTTCCCCTGTGAGGACCGTTATGGAAATTCAAGAGCCTAATTACAATTATTCGAAAACTAAAACATGACAGATGGACTAACCATTCAACTTCTACAACTCTATTTGCTCTAATAATACAATCAGCTAAGGTATTGACACCTAGCTGTAACAATTCAGATGTTTTCAAACCCTCCTAGCCACAACATGTGGACAAAACCTCCTACATTGTTGGCTAGTGTCTAATGCCCCTGCATCAGTTGTTCTAAGAAAAGAAAAAAAATAGAACATGCAAATGAAAATCAATTGCTCCTTAGCTCATCTCGAGTGGTGCTGGAAGTTAAAGAAAGGGGAAAAACTTTTACAAAAGTTTTAGGGATCTAGTGGAACAAATGTATAGACGTTCTTTCCAACAAAAATAATGTGCTTCAAATGTAATATGTAATCATTGAATTTTTCAATCATTAGGTATAATAAATAAACAATTTAGCATTAAAAATTAATTTTCAAGAATTTTCTTGTAGAAAAGAAAAGAAAACGGAACCCATTCAACACATAAAACAAAATGACAAGGAAGAAAATGGTTGATCTCTAAGTTTGTGAGTAATTGTTACTTCCTTATAACAACTTAACTAGATTTCATTTTTGTATTTTTTAAATTGTTTTACAAAAATCATCATTGAATGTCTTCAAACAGGTGATAACATACAAAGAAGAACCACCAGACGAATTGATTGAAATTGGGTTAAATATGGGTTGTGAGTATATGTTGGCATATCAGAATTTAATTGTGGAATTTGTAAGCATCTATCGATCTTGTTTTACTTAGCTCCATCTATAATTAATAGAACAAAAACATATTTTATATTAAATATATGATTTGTTATGGGGTATAAAACTTTCAAGAAACAAAGTATGGAACTGCACCAACAGATGAAATTTTGAAAGATGGCATGGTACATGGTTTTGAAAGAATGTGTATAATTTATGAGTCAATTGTTGCTATGGTACGTCATTTTTCTTTTCGATTTACATTGATGTATATTATTTAATATTGAAAATTTCATTATTCTCACCAATGTATATACACTCATTTCAGTTTATTTTTATGTTTGTAGATGGAAGGTGAAGAAGAAGAAAAGAATCAACGCCATGAACAAAACATTCCTGAAAATAACCCAAGTCATGGATGTAGCTCTAGCAGTGACAACAGTTCAAGCGAAGAATGATGATCACTATGTTTGGATATCAAAGCAAGACATTTTATTTTTTGAAATATATATATCTGTGAAATTAGACAATTTTTTTATGTAATGGACATAGTATCCCAATTAAAAGACAAAGGGATACCAATAATTGTCCCATTTTTTATGATAAATATTGTCTTATATATATATATATATATATATATATATATATATAAAATATATTTTAATTTATTCTATTGCGTTCTCCATTGTCGCTATTGCATTCTCCATTGTCGTTCTCAAATGCACTAATAAAAATTTAATTCATATGAATATTGTTATAAGATATATATGTGTTAACTTTTGATGAATAATGAATTTTAAAAAACCACAATAATTATGATATGATATAACAAATTAATACAAACATCACATTCAAATGCATTAATAAAAATGTAATTAATATGAATATTGTTATAATATGTGTCGACTTTTGATGAATTATGAATTTAAAACAATCACAATAATTGGGCTATCACAGATCAATGTTTCTAAAAAATACAACATCAAAACCGGTGTGTGTCAGTAACTGTACACCGGTGCGTTTATCTGTCTATACGCATCGGTGCCATTATACGATCTATGGGCACTACAATAATACTGATAACAGTTATCAATATCGGTGCGTTTGTGTGATACTGCACACTGGGGCGTTTATGTATCTATAAGCATCGGTGCATTTTTACGATCTATGGGCACTGCACGAATATCGATACCAATTACAAATCTCGATGCCTTTCTGTGATATGGCGCACCGGTGCATTGATATGACCTATGGGCACCGCAAAAATCCCAAACAAATTAGAATGGCCCCGTGCGTTGTATGAACAACACTATGACCGGTGCGGTTTTACACCTAAATGTTCGGGTGCATTGGACTAACGCAGCCCCAAGGTGCCATTGACATATACACACCGGTGTGCTAAAGGTATAGTAGCACACAAATGAAAAATTATCCGTAATAACCTCCGACCGCCCATTTTTTTTTAGTTGTGTTGAATTTCTTTTAAAATCTCTGCCAAAACCTTTGTAACCATAAACAGATGTTGTAGAAAATGTTTTTTTGACAATTTTGGCCAAGTTTATAACACTAAAAACCTCCTTTATAACCTCCGCTAGAGGGTATTTTCCTTGTAGTGCCTTGAGGGGCAATATCAAAGTTGCGACGGATCAGCCTCGCTATTGGGGACATACCTGCAGGTCTCTCTGGGCCAACATCTGCAAAAACATGGGTTTAATGTCAGAACATGCATAAAAAAAATCATAATACTCCTGAAAATAAAAAATAAGTCTTACCAAGTACTTCCCAATCTTCTCCTTCTAGGAGTGGGATATTTGCATCACCAGTGAAATCTATGCCAGAGTAGGGCCAATCCTCCATGATGGTCAACTCTCAGTGGAGCGACTGAAAGAACTCCAGTCTCCAGAACATTTGTTGACCGCCCCCTGACCTTGGCATCAGAGCTGCCCAACAGGCCATCCGTGGCTCCTGTGCTGGTGGTGTCGATACTATCACCTCCTAACGCTGGAATATTGGTAGTCATTCCAAGATGAACGATACCAGAATAGACCCATAACTGAAATGTTTCAGTTTGCCTTTCTTGCACTTTGTCAGTTGACAATTCATGTTAATTGTCATTGCCTCTACCCAGTTGTAGAGGATCAGTGTCATGCAATCTATAGCATGGAGTATTTGTGTCTTTGTGGCTTCATGCAGTGCTTGCGATCCTACAAGTCGTGTGATGTTGTGGAACACTACTTTTAGTGCCAAGTCTGGGATAGTATGGATGTCTACGTTTTTGCTCCTCGATCCTTTCCTTGCCCTTGGGAACACCATGTCGATGACCATACTCATGTTCTCCATTGAGGGCCAGGTGCCGGTCAGGATTGGTACTACCCCCCTCCACGACAACCCTGTTGTGAAGTAAATGTCTGAAACTTCAATATTAAGTTCCTTATCACGAAGAATGGATTTTTCCTGATCTACATCCCAGATGCTGATTAAGTATTGCAACAGCTCTGGTTGAACTTTGAGGCATGGTGTCAAGAATAATTTCTTGAGCCCACAATATCTGAGAGCTTCCATTCATCTTTCATTTTCCATGGCAAGTTTGTCTTCTTCACTTTATTCTCATTCTTTCCATTCGATCACCATTTTGTCGCTTTACACTTGCAAAAAAAATTATATGACTATCATTAGCCACATTCTAAGCTTTTAAAAACATTAACTTGGGCCTCCTTGTCCACATTTTCAAGCTAAAATTAACTGTTACAGTTGGCGTGACTGTTTTGGAAACAGTCATGCCAACTGGCATGCCCTAGTTCAGATTTTAGGACGATTGGTGTGGGTCCATGCCCAATACCCGCGCTAACTGTCGCACCCTAGTTTTTGTAAATCCCCCCATAAGTTCACACATGTGGGGTTGTAGGTAATTAAACTATAATAAAAATTCAGGGAGGGATGTTAGCTCTTACCTGGAACTGACGGATTCGAGATTGGTCTTTCGGATTGTCCGCTATCGCTGCCACAAAATCACAGTGTAAAAAGGGTAACTATCACTCCACAAGAGGTAAAAGTGAAAAGTTATTATTTTTTACCATTTTTGTAATTTATAGATTTTTAAAACCCTAATTAGGTTTTAAGACATGTTTTTCGATTATTTCACTATGTTATTTCGATAAATAGATTTTACGTGCGTCTCTTGTGCAGCAACATGTTTTTAACATAACAATGATGAAGTAACGAGTTGTATTTTATACTTTTTAAGACTCGCTAAAAACACGAAAAAGTCACTGTTGGAGTCATCTTTCAGCTCTTTTCTGACTCTCAAAAACTGAAAATATTGTCAAGAATCTTGTTGTTTTGAACTCTTTAAATGGCTATGAAATGATATCTACCCAGTATACGTTTACCCCTTTTTCAGGCTGGGATGGATTATTTATGAAAAAAGGAATACCTTAGCCTATCGCAACTAAGAGGTTCTATCGGACACAGTTTTCTACCTTTTCGGATCTGAGGGACTATTTACGAAAAGGGATCTACTGGAGTTTTCTTTTCTGCTTCTTTTCAAACTCTCTAAACATGAAAAGATGCCGAGTTATTCCTTTGTCAGACTTGTTAAACCTTGATGACATAAAAAATCGTCACCATGACATAACCGAGTTCCTCCTTCCTAGGGCTCATAAAATGTACTAGGATGGATTTTTCCAGAGGAAAAAATTACATGACACGCATATGCTATCCCCTTCAAGCTTGTTTTTCAAAAATAATTGGGGTACTCGCAAGAAATGGTGGGGGAAAATTGAACTAGGTCTCAGTTGTGTCAGCAGTATGTCGCTCTTGAACATGACGCTCATCTACATTCGTGTTGGGTTGGGGACATCTCATTTCGTCATTTTTTACCTCCATGGGCTTCGGTAATATGTTTTATCCTCTCATCTGCTCTTTTCCATGACATCATGACCTCATATCCCTTGATGTCAAAATACTGCCAAATCCAGAGTCGTGTCACTGATATGTTCAAGAGAAGTTTTCCTTTGTAGTTTTCAACCTCCCTCTGATCCTTTTTTTGGTCCTAATTCACTATTATAATGTTCCTTTGTCTCGTGTCGATGATGTGGGAAACATTATGGCGCTCCTTTGACCGGGTCACTTCCTGTCGACTTCAGCTCATTATCCAGGAAGTTGATCTAGAGACTCCCTTCCAGTACCTTGGATCTTGCATGCCTCAATGGAAAGTTCTTCGCATTCAAAAATAGGTCCACATCATTGGCATTCGATTGAGTGATTCTACGAGTGTTCAATGCCAGATCACTGTTCAAATTTCATGGATTGTACCTATTTTACCTTGAGATCCATTGTCATTATTGGTGGTTTCTCTCGTGCCTATTAACAACTTTCATCATTGGCTGGTAATCAGATGACATTCTTGCATGTTCGAATTCATCTCACATACTCACATGCTTGAATTTGTACTTGTTCGAGTCGAGATGGAGCGCAAGACCTTGGGTTTTGTCTTATAAGATCCAGGCTATGGGATATTTTGGTTTATCATGGCTTATTGCATGATTATTTTGATTCGATGGCTGTGACCATACCTGAGTCTATTTGTTGATCCTTACTGCTGGATGGTTGCGTCCATACCTCAGATCTCAGTGTTTATGTACTCTATTATGGATGGTTGTGCCCATGCCACATGTTCATGTATCAAAGATATCATCTGTATTTTTACTTGAAGGTCTTCCAACAATGGTGTTTGGTTCGAACACATTCTCGTAAAGAATTTCGCCCCTCCTTCTCTCTTGGGCCTCATGCTTTAGGAGGCATATGTTACACAACATTTTGTCACCATCCCTGCAATCCCCACCCCGAAAATTGGAGGACCATTTTTTTTCCTTATATGAAGTGTCATTCCTTGCAACAAGCATCATTGCATCCCTTGCCTTGAGGACAACACTTTCTTTGTTGACAATTTCCAGAGAAGATCAACAAAAACACATGTTTTCTAGTTGGTGCTGGTAGACCATTATGGCCTCGCGCCAATGAGAAAAATTAACAATGAGCCCCATGCCCATTGGCGCTCTGTCCTAGTGAGCTATCCGTGCCAAGCTGTTTTTGGAATGATTTTTAAATATAGAGGCAAAGTTTCCATGCTAACAAGTTCGTGGGCGAGTCAGCTTGGGTGGTTCGCCTGAATAACTACAAACACCCTCCTTTGGCCTCTTGTTTCCACCTTTTGGGGGAACTCCCAAAGGATAAGGCCTCCCTTCCATCATTGTAGGGATCCCAACCTCCTCCTCTCCCTCTATAAATAAACCTATCCCCCATTGATACACTAGCTGAACAGCTGAATAGCTGAAGAGGAATTGTTGAAAATTTTATTGGTGAGATAGAACAGAGAAAGAAACCTTTGTCGAGAGAGAAATTAGGCTTGTGTCCTTGCCTCATACCAATTCCCCGATGAACCTTTGAGACGCACTTTGACTGAACTTGCTGAAGGAGGCTACAACGTCAAGGCTCCGGTTGTAATCTCTTTCTTTCTACTTATATATACATGACTAATGTCTGGTTCCCATCTTATGTTAATATGGCTCATTTTACGCAATATGTTTAATCTTTATTGACTAATTATCTAGTTATGAATGTAATCATTGTCTTGTATGATGATTTTGTCCTTTGATCTTTGTGAAGGAATCTGAGTACCATTGCTGAAGGACCGCGACCTGTCAGGATAGAGATCAAGAGGTTTCCACTGCTACATCTACGACAATCGCATTGGACTACATGTAGGAAAATCTATCCCAACATATTTCATTCATTAACTAGGAACCTACACATTATCTTGTTCCCTTGTTGCTAGACACACTCTAGGCTAGAGGGATCGTCTCTATCTGTGGAGAAAATTTACCTACACAACAACCACCAATAATGACAATGGATCTCAAGGTACAAAAAGTACAATCGACGAAATGTGAACAATGATCTAGTGTCAAACACCTGCATAATCACTTGATCAAAGGCCAAAGATGTAGACGTGCCACGGAATGAAAAGAACCTGCCATTGAGGCATGGAGGCTCCAGGGTACCGGAAGGGAGTCTCTAGATCAACTTCCTGGATAATGAGCTGAAGTCGAAAGAAAGTGATCCATCTGAAGGAGGGTCATAATTTTTCCCACATCATTGACATGAGACAGAGGAACATGATGATTGTGAATCAGGACCAAAGGAGAATCAGGGGAGGTTGAAAATTGAAATCAGAAACTTCTCTTGAACATATCAGTGACATGAATTTGGATTTGGCAGTATTTGACATCAAGGGATTTGAGTTCATGGTGATGTGGAAAATAGCAGATGAGAGGTCAAAAGAGATTACCCAAACCCATGGAAGCAAAAATGACGAAATGAGATGTCCCCAACCCAACACGAATGAAGATGAGTGTCATGTTCAAGAGCGACATACTGCCAACAGAAATGAGATTTGGTTCCATTTCCCCCCACCATTGTTAGCGAGTACCCCAATTGTTTTTAGAAAACAAGCTTGAAGGGGATAACATATGCTTGTCATATAATTTTGTCCTTCGGAAAAATCCATCCTAGTACATTTTACAAGCCCTAGGAAGGAGGAACTCAGTGAGAATCATGATGATGGTTTTCAATGTCATTTAGGTTTTAACGAGTTTGACAAAGGAAGAACTTAGCATATTTTCATGTTTAGAGATTTTGAAAAGAAGCGGAAAATGAAACTCCAGTAGGTCCCTTTCCGTAATTAGTATCACAGATTCGAAAAGGTAGAAAACCATGTCTGAGAGAACCTCTTAGTCGTGATAGGCTAAGGTATTCCTTATTCGCAAATAATCCATCCCAGCCTGAAAAAGGTGTAAACTTATACTAGATAGATATTGTTTCGCAACCAGTTAACAAGTTCAAAATGACAAGAGTCTTGGTGATCTTTTCATTTTTAGAGAGTTAGAAAAGAGTTGAAAGATGACTCCAACAGTGACTTTTTCATGTTTTTTCCGAGTTCAAAAAAGTATAAAATACAACTTATGACTTCATTGTCGTTTATGTTGAAAACCTGTTGTTGCATAAGAGATGCACGTAAAAACCATTTATCAAAATAACATGGAGAAATAATCAAAAAATACTCTTTAAAGCCTAATTAGGGTTCTGAAAAGTATTAATATGCCAAAAACGATAAAAAGTAAATACTTTTCACTTTCACCTCTTGTGAGCAATTTTTTACCCTTTTTCACTACGATTTTTGTGGCATTGACAACGGGAAATCTGGAAGACCAATCTCAAATCTGTTAGTTCCAAGTAAGAGCTTACATCCTTCCCTTAATTTTGATTCCTTTTTCATTACCTGCAACCCCAATTTTATGTTTTTCTGGGAGGATTTGAAAAAATTTAGGGCACAACGGTTGCCGTGGGTATGAGTCACAGACTTGCGCCAATTGACCAAAATTCTAAATGGGGGTGCGCCAATTGGTGCGACTATTTCTAAAACAGTCGCGCCAACCGTGATGCACAATTTTAGCATGTAAATGTAGACAACCAGGTCCATTTTAACCAACCAAGAGATTTGAATTTAGCTACTAACAACCATATGGATGTTTTTGTAGGTGTGAAAAGGCTAAATGGTGATTTACTAGAAAGAACAAGAACATAGTGAAGAAGATGAAGAGGCCATGGGAAATAACAGGTGCATGGAAGCTCTTAGAGATTGCGGGCTCAAAAAATTCTTTATGACACCGTGTCTCAAAGCTCAATCGGAGCTGTTGCAATACTTGATTAGTATCTATGATGTGGATCAGGAAAAATTCATTCTTCATGATCAGGAACTCGAAATTGAGGTCTCAGATATACACTTCATAACCAGACTGTCGCGGATGGGGGCGGTACCAATATTTACTAGCACCCAACCCACAATGGAGAACATGAGTATGGTTATCGACAAGGTATGCCCAGGTGCAAGGAAAGGATCGAGAAGTGGAAAAATGGATATCCAGACTATTCCGAATTTGGCACTAAAAGTAGTGTTGCACACCATTATGCGAGCTGCTGGATCGCAGGCTCTGCACGAGGCCACAAAGACACAACTACTTCTTGCTGTATATTTCATGACACCGATCCTCTACAACTCGGCAGAGGCGGTAACGATCAACATGAAGCACCAATTGACGAAATGCAAGAAAGCCAAGCTGAAGCAGTTTGGCTACGAGTCCATATTGGTATCATTCATCCTAGAATGATTAGCAATCTTTCAACAGTAGGAGGTGATAGTTCTGACACCACCACCCCTGGAGCAATGAATGGCTCATTGAAAAGTTTTGACACCAAGGTCAGGGGGCGACCAGTAGATGTCCTAGAGACTGGAGTTCTTTGAGTGGCTTCACTTGTTAGCCACCTATAATTTTTTTTTCAAGCAAACAAGTGGCTAAATATTTTTCTGAGCCTCCAAGAGATACATTTCCTCTGAAAATATCTCATTCTTGAAGCCTCTGTGTGCCCTTTTCCTTTGAAATATCTTCACTGCTGTTTCCATCAAGAAATCCTCACTGGCTGTGAAAAAATTATGCTCAGAAAAGCCTCCATTTGCTTCTTTGTATCCCTGCAAAATCCCCCATTTGGACCCCTTTTTCCCTTCTCAAAATTCCCCCTTTAACCCCAAAACCCCTTACTAAGCCTTCAAAACCATCAATTCCCTTTTAAAAACTGTGTGAAATCCCTTCATTTGATTTTAAATCCCTTTATTCCCCTACCGGAACCACTGAAAAACCTTTGAAAAACATTGTTTTTAGACCCAAAAACCCATTTTTTACCACATTTTAGGCCTAAGCCCCTTTTGGCTAAGCCCCAGCCCCTTCCCCGCATACATTCAGGTGCTAAGACCAAGCACTAAGGCATAAAGCACTAATCACAATCGGAATATTGGTCGGGAGCATTTTTCCCTTTGTCAATTGAAAAGTTCCGATGCGAGAGTGATTTGTTCTATGGATCGCGGGTGCAATATCCACCGTTGATCTATAAAGATCTAACGGTCCACACTTATCTCATCGCGCCTCACCACGTCTCTCCACTACACCTTCGATTGTGATCTCCACCGTTGATTTCCCTTTTAAATCCAGTAGCCATCACACCACCACGCCAATCGCCAATCGTAAAATCTTAATGCACCATCCTCGGTCCCCTCTGATTGTGATCCTCCGATTCATTCTTGGCCATTGAATCCACAAGAACCAATGGTCAGGATTTAATCACGCTCCACCTCATTCACCTCCGTCATTCCCCTCCGATCAAATCTCGACTGTCGATCCCTGCCTTGATCCGACGGCCCGCACATAATCGCAACTTCAACACAATCAGAGTTTTGGCCTCCTTCCTACTCCGATGCGATTAGATCTCCAATGTTGATCTCTATAGATCTAACGGTTCTCGCTTCTCCCGCTCACTCACTTACCCCTTTTGCCTTCCGCTCCCTCTTTTAATCTTGACTGTCCATACCTTAGATCTGACGGTTGAGATCTAACTCGCTTTTGACCTGTCCCCACCTTACCGACCGTGCAACTGTCCATATCGCGCTCCATCCTGCACCGTGAAATCTCCAGGCCCTACATCCAATGGCTGAGGTGCATATCACGTGATTTTTGTGTCCGAGAGTTAACAGTTCAGATTTACGCGATAAAAGCAGTTTTAAAAGGACACGTGGTAGGCGGCAAGTGATATCGCGTTCTTTTGGGAAAATTTCAAAAACCACTCTATTGCAGCTCAAAAACAGTTGTTTTCTCCTGGAAACCACTTCCCCTCTTCCACCTCTGAAATTTCTTCCATGCAGTCTTGACCGTTGATCTATATAGATGTACGGTCCTCATTCCATCACATTATTCATTCATATTTCTCCATCGGGCTTCCACAGAGTTCATCGGAGTAATCTCCACTGTTGATATCCTCCTGAGATCCAACGGTCCACAATCAATTTCCCTCCGCCCATGCTAGTCCCACCATTCAAAGCCAAGTTTCATTGCATTTTCATACTTTTCCTTTGTATTTCGCTAAAGGTCGAAACTTTATGTTTTACATTAAAAATCATTTCCTCCGCCCAACATTAGAACTTTGGTGTTATAAACATTGAAGTTGATTTTCTCCACCTAACCTTCCAAAATCAATCCCCACGGTAAATCTCGGCCATTGATCATCATCAGTCCATCTAATCTAATGGTCCAGAACAATTTCTTCACCAGGCCACCATCAGATCAGTTTTTCACCATTTCACAGCATTTTTTAGCCATTTTCCACTGCATCCATCGCAGCCATCACTACTACGTTGCCATTTCCATAGCCTTCCGCAGCATTCACCCTCCCTCCTGCCTGGATTTCTTAACATGTTTTTTTGTTTTTGCAGGGTTACAGACGGTGAGAATCTTTATTGCTCAGAGTCACTGTTATAGTAACATAGAGCACAGAGGAGGCTTTTTCAGAGCCAAAGATCGCAGGAAAGAACTCCTGAAGGGGCTTTAAACTCATGTTTCGTTCCAATCAGAGTGTTTAACTCTGTAAAACCCTCTAGCACCATTAAAACTACACTTTTACAGACACAGATAGTCACAGAAGCGGCAAAGAGTTTTAGTGAAGGATTAAAGAGGCTTAATGCCCATTATTGAAGATTTTAAGCTTTAATTCAATGCTTAAAGGGCGAATGTACCATATTGAAGACATTATGATTAACACAGAAGGCTTAATGAGGCCTGTCGCACATAAAACAATCTTATCAGTTTCTCACATTAGCAGAATGTTCTTTCCTGAGAAAGGACAAGTTACCATATTGTTTTTTTTCTACATTGAGTTCTTGAGAATATCTCCACCCTGACAGAAATTCCTAATGTTGCCAGAGCATTTTTTACACAGTATGGCAGACCTAAAAGTCATTTATCTTCCTTTTTTCTTATCCCAGAGTACTACAGAGTACTACAGCTGAAAGTACATCAAAGAGACATACCTGGAGTTAATATCATCCCATCAAATACCACTCTTTCTTCCAAAGAGTACTGAAGATCAATGCATATATATTAAGACAGAATGGGCCTCGAGCTCCCTTCTACTTCTGTCTTGATGTTTCATTTAAATTTCCACCTACCTCCTCTACCTCTCTTTAGCTATAAGAACTCAATAAAAATACATTGTAAATGTTGTTGATCGGATATCTGTGGATTGTAAGTTGTTTCTCTTGAGATATAGTTCTGTGTGATAAGTTGTAAAATAGGCCGAGGAAATGATTTCAGACTGAATATCAAGCTATTGGACACTGTTGTATATGACTGGTGTTTCTCTTTAATATGACAAGCAATTTCTTTGGATCCTGATTTAAAGTAGCAGTGATGTGTTCTATCTTTGTCTCTGTTTTCCTTATGTAATTCATTACATTTCATTTCTATTGTAAGAATCAGAAATATGGCTTAGGATATACCCTTGCATGGTACCCTAATTCTTCCTGCTCTTCTTATCCTTAATTTTTTCTACTAATTGTGCAATCTGAGAACTATTTCAAGGTAATTTAGCCAGTATAGTAGTTGGTTATGCCTTGCTTACTGATGCATGAATTTAGAATATGTTCTTAGATGTTCTTGTCTGGTTTTAATTGAAAGAATTGGGATACTGAGAGATTAGAACTGATTTCTATCTCACTAGTGTCCTTTTATAACTGTTAAACCTTTCTAAGTTCCCTTAAGTTGAATGTCAAAGCATTGAAATTTCAAAGCCTTTCTCTAATCTTAGGCTTCACCTTTGTGTCAAATATTAAGTGTTTCTTTTTATCTGAAGAGTTAGCCTCTTAGGAGTTTGATCATAGGTGTTTAAGACATGCCCTGTCCCAATATTTTCTTCCTAAGCGATCAACTTGGAGGTTTCCTTGTCATTCCCCTTCATTCCTTACCATTTCATACCACACTATCATCTTTAAGATCCTCTGTTTTAGATGAATAGCCCAATTGAAAGCCTTGGATATTGAATATCAAGTAAACCCTTTTATGACTCCATTTCCCAATGGTCTCAAGTGTTCCCTGAAGTATCTCTCCTTTGCCTAAAATCCTCTTTGCTCACCCTTTGTCTTATATTGAACCCTTATTTCATGTTTCCCAACAACCAAACAAATAAACAAAACTAAACAACCACCCTTGTGCCTTATAACTAGCCTAAGACCTTAAAACTAAACTTCAAAGATACATATTTCTTTGCCTATATAGAGAGATCCCTCTCCAGACCCAGGAGGGCTAGATCTTGAGGTCCCAAAGTGGTTTTGATGTTGTCTTGTCTTTTGGTAGAGCCAAACCCGCCAAAACACAGGAACCCCAACATAATGGCGACTCCGCTGGGGACAATATGAGTGTCCTTAATTTCTAATACCTAGTCTTGTGTCCCATTGTCGTCTCCAACATAATGGCAACTCCACTGTGGAAGATTTGAGCAAAACACATCTTTAAGCACTTATAAGAACTCAATGAAGACCATAGTAGCCTGAGTTTGGTGGTTAATCACTGTGGTGGACAATATACCTTCTTGAAACATTCTAAACCTTCCACCTGGCGACTGGACTGGGAGACCAGAGTTCATAACAACATCAACCATATTAGAGGTAACACATAGGATTAAGCTTCTTTGTTTGGAGACAAACATATTGGCTTCAAGAACCATTCATACTAGAGCTTATCCTAACCTAAACCCACTTGAAATAGTTGACAACCATGAGAGCATTCTTAGGAAGTCTCCCACCCCTAGAAAGCCAACTATTTCCAGACCCATTCATAGAGCAAATTCAGCCCCTGAAAACTTTTCAGCTCTATCAGACACTCATTTTGACTTAGACTCACAAAGAGATTTATCAAGAACTAAGTCATTCAGTGCTTTAGATTAGACAGACCTCGAGCCTCCAAACTCACCATCTCACAGTGGTCAACACATTAGGGATAGAGAGACCCCTCCATCTACACCTCCTGATATTCATTTCATCCAAAACTTGGGTCTCTATCACCCTAAATCAACTCAGCAGTGTGTTGCTGGTCCTAGAATTTCTGTCATCCATATACCTGCTGCACAAGCCAATCCTGTACCTCCACAAAACACCATCATGGCAGCCTGGTATGCACCTCTAGTGTTACCACAACCTTTGGCTCCACTACCAAATGGTTATGAGTCTAAAATCCCTCACTTCACTGAGAAAGAGTCTACCACAGCTTAACATCATGTAGATAGGATGGAAGATGCCTTTGACTATATGGAAATCAAATATGAAACCATTAAGATGAGGATCTTTGCTCAGAGTTTAGGAGGAGAAGTGAAGAAGTGGTTTAAAGGCCTACCTCCTAATAGCATCAATGACCTCCCCTATTTGTACCAAAATTTCATAAACAAATGGGAAGTCAAGACCAACCCTCTCCAAATCCTAGTAGAATATAAGAACCTTAAAAGAAATGTAGGAGAGAGTGTCCATGACTATTTTACAAGATTCAATAGTGTCTACAATGCTCTTCCACCACATGTGAAACCTCCCCAAGGAATGGCCCTAGTGAAATACCCTAAAGGATTTGATGCTGACATGGCCTATCAGCTTAGGGAGAGAGATTATAACATATTGGAAGACATGCAAAAAGGAGCAGTGAGTGTAGAGGAAAACTTGATTGAAAAAAGAGCCATAATGAGGTCTAAGAAAAAGGTAACCTATAGGGATGACACATCAGCTTCCACGTCTGATCCCAAGTATGAAAGTCTAGCCAAAAACATGGAAAGGCTAGAGAAAATGATGGAGAAAATGGTTTTCACAGTCAGTAATCATAATAGAAACCAAAATCATAACCAGAAGTAGAAGTTTAGGAGAAACAATCCCCCAAACAGATAGAGAGACTCCGGTCAACAAGTCATACCCCCATTTCAAGAGAACTTCCTTGATGAAGATGAAGGGATAATAGAAGAGTCTGAGGGAACCAAAATAAACATGGTGGAAGTAGACAACTTGATTCACACCTGTTCTACAGAAGATGATTAGACCTCATACTCACATTGGGATGAGGAAGGATTAGAATCTAAGGATTATAGGTTGGGATTTGAAAATGCCATCATGCAGGTCAGAGAACAGTATGAAATTAGAAGCAAGAAGAGCTAAGATACTTCCAAACCAAAAGCTTATGAGATTATCATTAAGAAGAGACCTGAGAAAACTCCTAAAGTGACTGCTGAAAGTAGAAAATCAGCAGCTAAGAGTTCTGGGAAGAACAAAGAGAAGGACAACCAAAATACTGATAAACAAGGTCAAGGAACTAGCAACACTAGAATTACAACTAACACTCCTGATAGAACAGCTTAAAACACTGTACATAGTGAGAATCAGCACGCTGATTCTGCCACCAAAATGGTGGCCAATAGAACAGAATTGAGCCTTGCAAAGAGTCAATCTCCTTTCAATCTGGAGAGTGAGATTTCTAAAATTAAAATTTCTGTCCCACTTTCTGAGCTGGCCACTCGAGATGCATATAAAGGCCAAATTTTGAAAGCTTTAAATCTAGGTGAAAACAGTGACACTGTCAATCTAAGTGATGATCAACCAACCCTTCTGTTTGGTCCAAAGATAGAAGGGAAGTTTCAGGAAGGGGTAGTACCTCCTTTTTATATCATCCTCAATATCCGTGACAAAATCCTTCACAATGCAATGCATGACTCTGGGGCTTCACACAACCTTATGCCTAAGGTATTTATGGAGAAGTTAGGTCTAGAGATAACCTGACCTTATAAGGATTTGTATTCATTTGAATCTAGCAGAGTGAAGTTCCTTGGCTTAATCAAAGATCTCTGTGTGAATCTGACCCAGATCCCTGCCAAGTGTATGGTTATGGATGCTGTAGTGGCAGATGTGGCACCTAAGTATGGCATGTTGTTGTCAAGGCCATGGGGAGCCAAGTTGCAAGGTACGATGCAAATGTATGGGTCATATGCCACAATCCCTGTCTTTAGCCAGCTTAGGAGACTGTATAGAGAGGCACAAATGAAGTTCATGGATAACAGCCCTGAAAAACCTGAAAATTCACCTCTATACTCTGTCCACATGGATCTGGACTCTTTTATCCTGTTCAATGATGAATCCATAGATGAGCCAGAGCTAGAAGACAGAGATGAGAAAAATAAAGTAGAGCCCACAAATCTTAACGTAATGGCTACTCTAGATATAGAGGAAAACAAGAGAGAAATGTTAGGACAGTGCACTGAATCTGAAACTCAGAGTGAACAAAACCAAGACTACGAACTGCAGATTACTCCTCATTCTGAACTCCCTGCACAACATGAAGAAAAAAACACTGCGTAACCTGGTGTAGACCCCATAATACAACATAATGGTGAACCCAACATTAGGGATGAAAATGATGATAAACCTGAAAACAACCCCTTATGGAGGATGAGTTTTGATGGGTCTTACACTAGGAGGAACATAGGAGCTGAAGTGTGGTTACATAACACTAAGAGTGACTACGCCGAGAGTCATGCCTTCAAACTGGACTTTAAAGGTACAAACAATATCGCTGAGTATGAAGCTCTCATCCTGGGCTTGAATCTATTGAAAAAACTAGGAGCCCAAAGGATAGCAATGCACGGAGACTCTGAGTTAGTCATCAACCAATTGAACAGAGAATATACGGTGAAGCACCCTAGATTGAGAGCATACAGAAATGATGCTATGGATTTACTAAAAACCTTTGTAGAATATGAGTTGGTGTTTGTTCCTAGGAGTCAGAACATAATTGCAAATGGATTAGCCTGTGTTGCTAGTTCATATCATAAATCACCTAGTGACAAAAAAATCATCATTAAGACGAAATATAGGCCTGCGGTGCCAGATAACGAGAAATATTGGCAGGTCTTCGAGGGCGACAATCAAATAGAGGATTTCCTGCTTGGTAGGAATGAGTTTGAATTCTCTAATTTAGACTCTAAATTCGATGAAAACTGCCTAAATAAAGAGCCCCCTGATGAAGAAAAATCACCCCGTAATGTAGAAATAAACGTGTTAACTGAACAAATTAGAACTCATACTGTGGAATACAAGAATGCAGAAAAAGAAGAAATAGAGGTGTTGCAGTCAAAAGACAAGAATATACCCAGGGGATTGGCACCCCTAGAGGACCTTTTTGACTTTAAAGACGTAGCTAAAAAACCTACTATAGAACACTCAGACTCTGATGTCGAGGAATGCAACATAGGCAATGAGGATAAGCCTAAGATGATTAAATTGGCTAAGTCCTTGCCAGCAGACATGAAGAAGAAATACATTGAGTTATTTAAAGAGTTTTTCGACGTGTTTGCTTGGAGCTATGAGGACTTAAAAGCCTACGATACAGAAATCATCCAGCACAAGATCCCATTGAAAGAAAACCAAAAACCCTTTAGGCAAAAACTGCATAGAATCAACCCGAAACAACTACCTTTAGTTGAAAAGGAAATCAAGAAAATGTATGAGGTAGGAATCATAGCGCCTGTGAGGTTTTCCAATTGGGTTTCCAACCTTGTAGCTGTGAGGAAAAAGATAGGTGAGATCAGACTGTGCATTGATTTTAGAAACCTTAACAGAGCTTCACTTAAAGACAATTACCCCTTACCCAAGATGGAACAAATCCTCCAGTGGGTAGTCGGCTAAAAAAGGATCTCCTTGTTAGATGGGTTTTCGGGCTATAACCAAGTTTTAGTACTCCCAGAAGATCAGCTTAAGATAGCTTTCACCACTCCATGGGGCACTTTTATGTACGTAAAAATGCCTTTTGGACTAATGAACGCTGGCGCAACCTTCCAATGAGCTATGGCCATAGCCTTTTTAGAGGAAATAGGGCACTTCATTGTCATCTATCTTGACAACATAACAGTCTATTCCAAGACTGATGAGGAGCACCTAAAACATATAAGAAGAGTGTTTGAGAAATGTAGAAGGTTTGGTCTGTTTTTAAATCCCAAGAAGATTGTATTTGGCCTTCAAGAAGGTAAGCTTCTTGGCCATATTATATTCGAGAAGGGAATTAAAATAGACCCGCAAATAGTTGAGGGAATACTGCATATTAGTCACCCGAGAAACATAAAAGAATCATAGTCCTTTATTGGGAAAATTAAATTCTTAAGGAGGTTTATTCCCAACTTAGCAGAGCTCCTCAGAGATATGACAAATATGCTGAAGAAAGGAGTGGGAGTTAAGTGGACTGTAGAAGCCAAAAAGTCTTTCAAATTAGTTAAACATGTGCTTACCCGGGCACCAGTCTTAATCAGCCCTGATTTTTCAAAAGGCTTACTTATATTCTCCTTTGCCTCCGAGCATATAGTAGTTGCAGTCCTGTTGCAGAAAAATCTAGAGGGATAGGAACAACCTATGCTTTCTTCAGCAAGGCACTGACATATGCACCCTTAAAATATAACATAATGGAAAAATAGGCCTATGCCTTGGTAAAGGCCTTGAAAGAATTTAGGGTGTACATCCTGCATTATCACACCATTTCCTACGTGCCAAACATAGTGGTAAAAGACATTTTTTCCCAAGATCCAGATGGAAAGAGGGGAAAATGGATTGCTGTAATATTAGATTATGAACTGGAAATAAAACCGAGAAAACTGATCAAAGGTCAGGGCTTAGCTTAACTAATGGCTGAATCTAACTTGCAAGCCCTTGACATAAACATGGTAGATGCCTTGGATGAATAGGAAGGATTACCTGATCCAATTGTTGAAGAAAAATTTCAAAACTCTCCTTGGTATTCTGATATCCTGTATGTACTCACAAACCTTAATGCTCCTCCTGATTTATCAAAGACTAAGGCCATATTTCTGAAGTTAAAAGCTAGAAACTATTGCATTTTAAATGAATGTTTATACTGGAAAAATGAAAATGGTATACTACCTAAATGTCTGCCTGAAGCTAAAGCAGAGAGGGTAAAACATGAATTCCATGTAGGAGAGTGTGGAGGCCATCTAAACTGGAAAGCCACTGCTAACAAAATACTCAGAGCTGGCTATTACTAGCCTACACTCTTCAATGACATCCAAAAAATTATAATTGTCTGCCATAAGTGCCAAATCTTTGAAGGAAAAAGAAAGCTCCTCCCTTTACCATTGCAACCTATTACTTTTGAGGCTCCCTTTCAACAGTGAGGCCTAGATTTCATAGGGGAGATTCATCCTGCTTCATCTGCACAACACAAATGGATTTTCACAGCCACCGACTATTTCAAAAAATAGATAGAGGCCATCCCTTCTAGGAATGCCATAGATTTTGTTATCATTAAGTTCCTTGAAGACCACATCCTCTCTAGATTTGGCTACCCTAGGAAAATAATCACTGATAATTTTGCTGCTTTTGGATCCCAGAAAATGATTGAATTTTGTCACAGGTATCATATTTCACTTGGTCATTCTACTGCTTATTACCCACAAGGTAATGGACTAGCAGAATCATCAAACAAGAGGTTGGTGACCATCATCAAAAAGCTGCTTGAAGAGAACAAAAAGTCATGCCATAACAAGTTAGTGCATGCCCTATGGGCTGACAGGCTAACAACAAAGAAATCCATCGGAATGTCACCATATCAGCTTGTTTATGGAACAGAGGCAGTGTTTCCTACTAGCCTAGGGTTACCAGTGATTAAATTGGTCCAAGAAATATAGACAGAAGAGGACATCATGGTAAGGAGGATAAATCAAACAATACATCTCCAACAGACAAGAGAAGAAGTCTATAACAGAGCTCTAAAAGTACAAGAAAATATAAAAAAGTTGTTTGATAAGAGAAAAAAATTGGAGATAAAGTTCTTAAGTGGTACTCTAGGAGAGAAGACAAAGGAAAGCATGGAAAATTTGATAGTTTGTGGTAGGGTCCATACATCATCAAGTCCACCATTGGTTCAAATTCCTTTTTCTGCAAGAGCTAGATGGTACCGATCTGTTTGGGGGTCCTGTCAATGGCAGGATGCTCAAGCATTACTACTGCTGATTTCTGGTTTACATTTTTCATTTCCATTGTAAATACCATTGCTATGTTTTTTTTTCAAAGAAAAAGAGAAAATGTTTCAAAAAAGAGGGAAAGAGAGGTTCAGACATGCTCAAAACATGAACCTCAGAAGTTCCAAAAGAAGGGCTCAAACAAGCTTAAAATCTGAGCCAAAGAAAGGAAAGGACTGGTTCTAATGCGTCCAAAATCTGAACCAGCAAAGAAGAAAGAAGAACCATCTCTAACAAGCCCAAAACCAGAGCTGAAGTGAAGAAGAAAGTGACTCTAACAATCTCAAAACTTGAGTCACAAAGAGAAAGAAGGAAGCTTCAAAGTTTCACAATTTCAAGCCTTCAAATTTTGTTTTCAAATTTACTGAAAGTTCAGTTCATGTGCAGCTGTCTCTATGCCATGGACCCACAGCAAAACAGATAGTCTAATCTTGGTTTGACTGTTTTTAAATTTCTGTTGTAGAATGTAGAGAATGAAATCTGCTAGATAGTTTAATCCTAGCAGATATTAGTGTAGGTAGAGAAGCTATGAGGCCAACTGTTTAATCTAGTCTCATGGAGGAGTAAGGGTAGAATTAGACTAGTTTGTTTTCTTCTTTCAATTAAAAAAAATAATGAAGAAGGTTTGCAAATTCAAATGCACCTTGAAGAAAAAATGTTAGGACTGTAGGATGGGTAGGTAGATTGTTTGAAGAATGTTTTCTGCTGACTTAATATCCTCCATGTTTGTAGTAGCTGAAATCAAAGAAGAAAAGGTGGTTCAAAGATCAGGCATCTGGCCTACTTCCCAAAGAATATTTCTGAAGTTCTTGACATCTTCAAGAAGATGCCATCCCCATGTGGAGCCACTGTTAGCCACCTATAATTTTTTTGTCAAGAAAACAAGTGGCTAAATATTTTTCTGAGCCTCCAAGAGATACATTTCCTTTGAAAATCTCTCATTCTTGAAGCCTCTGTGTGCCCTTTGCCTTTGAAAGATCTTCACTATTGTTTCCATCAAGAAATCCTCACTGGATGTGAAACAATTATGCTCAGAAAAGCCTCCATTTTCTCCTTTGTATCCCTGCAAATTCCCCCATTTGGACCCCTTTTTCCCTTCTCAAATTTCCCCCTTTAACCCCCAAAACCCCTTCCTAAGCCTTCAAAACCATAAATTCCCTTTTAAAAACCATGTGAAATCCCTTCATTTGATTTTAAATCCCTTTATTCCCCTACCAGAACCACTGCAAAACCTTTGAAAAAAGATGTTTTTAGACCCAAAAACCCATTTTTTACCACATATTAGGCCTAAGCCCCTTTCGGCTAAGCCCCAGCCCCTTCCCTTCATATAATCGGGTGCTAAGACCAAGCACTAAGGAATAAAGCGCTAATAGCAATCAGAAGATTGGTCAGGAGTGTTTTTCCCTTTGTAAACTGAAAAGTTCTGATGCGAGTGTGATTTGTTCTATGGACCATGGGTGCAATATCCATTGTCAATCTGTAAAGATCTAACGGTCCACGCTTATCTCATCGCGCCTCACCATGTCTCTCCACTACACCTCCGATTATGATCTCCACCATTGATTCCCCTTTTAAATCCAACGGCCATCGCACCAGCGCGCCAATCTCCAATCACAAAATCTTAATGCACCATCCTCGATCCCCTCCAATTGCGATCCTCCGATTCAATCCTGGCCGTTGAATCCCCGCCTTGATCCAAAATCCCACACGTAATCACAACGTCAACACAATAAGAGTTTTAGCCTCTTGCCTACTCCGATGCGATTAGATCTCCACTGTTGATCTCTATAGATCTAATGGCTCTTGTTTCTCCTGCTCACTCACTTACCCCTTTTGCCTTCTGCTCCCTCTTTTAATCCTGACCGTCCATACCTTATATCTGACGGTTGAGATCTAACCCACTTTTGACCTATCCCCACCTTACCGACCACACAACTGTCCATATAGCACTCCATCCCGCACTATCAGATCTCCAGGCCCTACATCCAATGGCTAAGGTGCATATCGCGTGATTTTGGTGTCCGAGATTTAACAGTTCAAATTTACGCGATAAAAGCGGTTTTAAAAGGACACATGGCAGGCGGCAAGCGATATCGCGTTCTTTTGGGAAAATTTCAAAAACCACTCTATTGCAGTGTGAAAACAGTTGTTTTCTCTTGGAAACCACTTCCCCTCTTCCGCCTCCGAAAGTTCTTCCATGCAGTCTCGACCGTTGATCTATATAGATCTATGGTCCTCACTCCATCGCATTATTCATTCATATTTATCCATCGGGATTCCACAGAGTTCATCAGAGTAATCTCCACCATTGATCTCCTATTGAGATCCAACGGTCCAAAATCAATCGCCCTTCGCCCATGCCAGTCCCACCATTCAAATCCTGGTTTCACTGCATTTTCATACTTTTCCTTTTTACTTCGCTAAAGGTCAAAACTTTATGTTTTACATTAAAAATCATTTTCTCCACCCAACGTTAGAACTTTGGTGTTATAAACATTGAATTTGATTTTCTCCACCTAACCTTCCGAAAGCAATCCCCACGGTAAATATAGGCCGTTGATCATCATCATTCCATCTAATCTAACAGTCCAGAACCATTTCTTCACCAAGCCACCATCAGATCATTTTTTCACCATTTCACAGCATTTTTCAGCCGTTTTCCACTGCATCCACCGCAGCCATCACTGTTGCACTGCCATTTCCACATCCTTCCACAGCATTCACCCTCCCTCCCACCTAGATTTATTAACGTGTTTTTGTGTTTTTTTAGGGTTACAGATGGTGAAAAGCTCTATTTCTCACTGTCACTGTTATAGTAACATAGAGCACAGAGGAGGATTTTTTAGAGCCAAAGATCGTAGGAAAGAACTCCTGAAGGGGTTTTAAACTCATGTTTTATTCCAATCAGAGTGTTTAACTCTGTAAAACCCTCCATCGCTATTAAAACTGCACTTTCACAGACTGAGACAATCACAAAAGCGACAAAGAGTATCAGTGAAGGATTAAAGAGGCTTAATGCCCATTATTGAAGATTTTAAGCTTTAATTCAATGCTTAAAGGGGAATGCACCAGATCGAAGACCTTATGATTAACACAGAAGGCATAATGAGGCCTGTAGCACAAAAAAAAATCTTATCAGTGTCTCACAGCAGCAGAAGGTTCTTTCCTGAGAAAGAACAAGTTCCCATACTGTTTTTATTCTACATTGAGTTCCTGAGAAGATCTCCACCCTGACAGAAAGTCCTAATGTTGCCAGAGCATTTGTTACACAGTATGGTAGACCTAAAAGTCATTTATCTGCCTTTTTTCTTATCCCAAAGTACTACAGAGTACTACAAACAAAAGTACATCAAAGAGACATACCTGGATTTAATAGCCGCCTATCAAAGAGCACTCTTTCATCCAAATAGTACTGAAGATCAATGCATAGATATTAAGACAGAATGGGCCTCGAGCTCCCTTCTACTTCTATTTTGATGTTTCATTTAAAGTTATACCTACCTCCTCTGCCTCTCTTTAGCTATAAGAACTCAAGAAAAATACATTGTACAGGTTGTGGATCAGATATCTGTGGATTGTAAGCTGTTTCTCTTGAGATATATTTATGTGTGATAAGTTGTAAAATAGGCTGAGGAGATGATTTCATATTGAATATCAAGCTGTTGGAAAATGTTGTATATGACTGGTGTTGCTCTTTAATATGACAAGCAATTTATTTGGATCCTGATTTAAAGTAGCGGTGATGTGTTATATCTTTGTCTCTGTTTTCCTTATGTAATTCATTACATTTCATTTCTCTGGTAAGAATCAGAAATCTGGCTTAGGATATACCCTTACATGGTACCCTAATGCTTCCTACTCTTCTTATCCTTAATTTTTTCTACTAATTGTGCAATATGAGAACTATTTCAAGGTAATTTAGCCAGTATAGTAGTTGGTTATGCCCTGCTTACTAATGCATGAATTTAGAATATGTTCTTAGATGTTCTTGTCTGGTTTTAATTGAAAGAATTGGGATACTAGGAGATTAGAACTTATTTCTGTCTCACTAGGGTCCTTTTCTAACTGTTAAACCTTTCTAAGTTCCCTTAAGTTGAATGTCAAAGCATTGAAAATTCAAAGCCTTTCTCTGATCTCAGGCTTCACCTTTGTGTCAAATCTTAAGTGTTTCTTGTTGTCTAAAGAGTTAGCCTCTTAGGAGTTTGATCATAGGTGTTTAAGGCATGCCCTGTCCCTAGATTTGCTTCCTAAGCAGTCACTTTCGAGGTTTCCTTGTCATTCCCCTTCATTCCTTACCATTTCATACCACACTATCATATTTAAGATCCTCGGTTTTAGATGACTAGCCCAATTGAAAGCCTTGGATATTGAATAACAAGTAAACCCTTTTATGACTCCATTTCCCAATGGTCTCGAGTGTTCCCTGAAGTATCTCTCCTTTGCCTAAAATCCTCTTTTCTCACCCTTTTTCTTATATTGAACCCTTCTTTCATGTTTCCCAACAACCAACCAAACAAACAAAACAAAAGAACCACCCTTGTGCCTTATAACTAGCCTAAGACCTTAAAACTAAACTTCAAAGATACATATTTATTTTTCTATATAGAGAGATCCCTCTCCGGACCCAGGAGGGCTTCATCTTGAGGTCCCAAAGTGGTTTTGATGTTGTCTTGTCTTTTGGTAGAGCCAAACCTGCCAAAACACAGGAACCCCAACACCGCCGACATCTTATTGTCATGGAGGACTGGACCTAATTGTAGATGTTGGCCTAGAGAGACCTACATGTATGTCTCTGATAGTGCAGATATCTCCTCGCGACTTCGATGTGGCCCTTGAGGGAGGCGAGGAAGAGGAAATCATATGGAACTTGGAGGGAATCTTCCGTGGGATCCTGGAATATGCGCGATTTGATGATGTTCCTCGTGCATACCAGAGACACACTGCGGGGGTGTCAAATCAAGTTCACCACTTGCTGAGGTGGCTCATACAGGTAGTGACATGCTATCATGAGCGTCACACTGAGTAGATAGCTAGGTTTTATTTCCGCATATTTTTTGAGAGACATGATGTCTCAAGATGTAACCGAAACACACATATATTTTGAACTATTGAAGCACATGGATGCAAAAACTCGATATATATATATATATATATATATATATATATATATATATATATATATATATAAACACACACACATCTATTTTCCTGTATGGACCTTTTCATATGATGATGATTTTACAAATTGCACAAATATCTGTCTAATACAATGTTAGCTACTGTATCAGTTAATGAATTCATTCATCTAGGAATATGTTGATATGTGATATAATAAAAATGTCTTTCCAGTAAATGAACATGCAAATACAACCTTAAGATGTGAAGGTTTCTAATAGAATAATTTCCACTGAGTTGAAGAACAACAAGCTATGAGTCTAGGTTAACAATCAGTGCACAAATGTCGAGAGAAATGGCCTCAGTTAATAGTTCAATGACAACACTATATTCAGCGACATTGTTTTTAGTTCGTCCTGGAAAGATACCTTGAAGGTCTATCAACTCACCAGCAGGATCATAAATCACCTAGGTGTTACACTGAAATTTGTCACCATGACATTTTAGTACTCCCTTAGAAGTTTACAACATCAAAGTTCCTAAAGTCAAGCCTTGAAATTAAGAGAAAAGCTCATAAAAGTCTTAAAAACACTTGTACCGCACTTTCTCTTAGTATTTCCTGTGGTGCCACACCTTTTGGCTATAAATAATGTGGAGCTAAATGAAATTTTTATTCATTAAGGGTGCAAACCCCTGTAAAAAGTAAAGCAAAGGCGGAAAGTAACATTTAGAAGCCTAGTAGTCAAATCTGGAAGCTTCTAGAAGCAGCAATCCGGTCAAAGGTTCGCTCCTATCATGTATGTTCATTCCTCCATTATGGGAGCCTACCCCTTGGTTTATGGAGCCCAATCCCTTCAAAGGAGAATTCTATCCCTTCCTATGTGGAACCATAACCTCCTCTCTTTTCCTATAAATTGAAGCCATAGTGCAGCTTCAAGGGTTACAATTGATGAGTTAGACTAGGAGAATTTTTGAGGAGAAATGCTGTAGAAACTCATACTCTCATAGCCATCATTATATGGGAATGATTGTGTTGGGGTTCCTGTGTTTTGGCTAGATTGGAAAGACCAAAAGACAAGACAACATCAAACCACTTTGAGATTCTAGGATCTAGCCCTCCTGGATCCAGAGAGGGATCTCTCCATAAAGCAAAGAATGATATATCTTTGAAAGCTGTTAATGAGGTATTAGGCTAGGTATGAAGCACAACAGGGTTTTTAAATGATTTGGTCGTTGGGTTGCAGATCATTAACTGAGAAGGCTATGGGAGGAAAGAACAAAGTAGCAGGATGTTCCGGCAAAAGAAGATAGGTCAAAGAAGTGCCAAACCATTGGGAAATGGAGTCATGAGAGGGGATTACTTGAATAAAAATCAACCAAGGCCTTCCATTGGGCAAGTCATCTATACTAAAGGATATTTTAGATAGATGGTGGAATGGAACATTAAGGAGTGAAGTGAAAGAAGGAAAGAAACCCAAGTGTAGTCTGGAGATCAGGTAAGGGCTTTTAACCTATCCTTCTTTGACATACTCAGAGGAAACTCTCAATGAAGACACAAAGGGTAGCTTAAGATCAGGTCAGAGGTCATTTAACTCCAAGCCTACTTTCAGCATACTTTAAAGGGAAAAACAGTCAAGATTTAACACAGAGCAAAGCCTAAGATCAGAGAAGGACTTTTAACCTTCAATGCTTTCGACACTAGCTCAAGAGATCTTAGAAAGGCCAATTTGTTGGAAAAGGACCCCAGTGGACAGGGCTTCTACTAAATCCTCGGTATCCCAATTCTTCTAGCTTAAACCCAACAAGAACATATAAGCAACAAACCCCGAATTCACACATCAGTAAGCATGGGCTAGACCAACATCTTTAACTGGTTAAACTACATGAATTTGCTCTTAGATTCACTATCAGCAGAAAACATCAAATATAAGAAGAGAAGTGGGCCTTAAGGTACCATGTAGGGGTATATCTTAAGCATGATTACTAATTATTATCAGAGAATAGTGGACAATATGATTAAACATGAAGTAAGTAAGGAAAACATCACCTGTAATATAGACCAGGATCTTGTGAAATTTGCTTGTTCAATTGATGTGCAAAACTAGTCACATACCTTAAGCTCAATAATTGTTACATTCCAAACTTCTCCTCCCAGCCTACTAAATTACAAACTACTCAGCTACTTCCCCTAATAACAGTTCTAACATTCAAAAATCCCTATCAACCAACAAAAACCCTTACAATGTATTCTTAAGGGGTTCTTATAGGAGAATGAGTAACCGTGGCAGTAGATGTACATTTAATTGATTCATTAAGACAAAGTGGAGGAAGTGTTCGTGCCCACTCTGCTTAATTGTTCTGCATTATTGTGTGTACTCTTTAGGCTGTTTTGAAGCCATTTTTCAGGTTGGGATAACCTTAGGTATGTTCTTTGAAGTCCTTTCGGGCTGTTTGGTACTCTGCATTGCCTTCTGGAACAACTAACATGGACAGAAGGTCTGCAGGCCTCCATGCTTCCATAACTGTTGTCCTAACAGCTTTAGAAACTTCTATCAGTGTAATAACCTTTAAGGGCTTGAGGAGGCATGGAGAACACTGTCAGAAGGTGTCCTTTCTGGAGAAAAGACGTTCCGCTGATGCTGTAACACTGCTATGACTTTTTAGTGTCCTTTAGGCTTCATTAAGCCTTTCTAATCATATTCGCAGTCTCTAACTATGTCTTTATCCTTTGAACCACTAGATTATAACATTAATCTCAATAATAGGCCCTAATCCATTGATTTGTTTCTGCTGATACACTTTTCTGCTGCTGTAATGGTCATCTCTGCACTCTCCGTCACAGTGACCGTGACTGTGGAGAGAGAATGAGTTTCTCACTCTGTAAACCCTGCACAATTCAATAAACCCATTATGAAATCCAGGGGAGTGGTGAGAGATTGTTGCGGAGGCCTGTGGAATGGTGGCGGAAATGGTGAATGCAGGTGAAAATGAATGAAAAACCATGCAGAATGGTGAAAATGGAGCTGATGAAGGTTTGGGGGCAAGAAAGATTCTGAGTCATCTGATTAGATAAGGCAATGGTGATCAATGGCTAGGATTCGTTGATGGAGGTGTTAATAGTAAGTTGAGCAGAAGAAATAAGATTTAATGTAAAAACCCAAAGTTTAACGTTTGGGTGAATTACAAAGGAAATGGAGAAAACTGCATGAAAGCGGGGCCTTTTGGTGGTGGGACCCGGAGGACGGAGAGCGATTAACTGGGCGCCGTTGGATATCAGGAGGAGATCAACGGTGGGGATTTCCTGATCAAATCATTGGAAGTCTAGTGAACATAATATGAATGGACCCACGGCGGAATTTGGGCCGTTGATCTGGATCAGATCAACAATTGAGACTGAATGGAAGCGCTTTCGGAGGCAGAGGAGGGGAAGTGGTTTTAGCGGAAAAACTGCTGGTGTCACATGGCTTCAGAATGGTTTTGAAAAATCTCTGAAAAAACATGATATACATCACTGCATGACGCGTGGAAAAAAAAAACTGCCTACATCGTGCGATTTTGAACTGTTAATGTTCAGACGCTAGAAAAACGCGATATGCCTCCTGACCGTTGGATGTGGAGCGATGAGATCTCATGGTGGGAGATGGAGCACGATATGGGAGAGTGCACGGTTGGTTAGGTGGGGGGAATGTCAAAGTGGATTAGATCCCAACCGTTGGATCTATAGAATAGATGGTCAAGATTAAAAGAGGAAGCGGGAAGGCAAAGGGGTATGTGAAAGGGCAGAAAGAATGAGGGCCATCGGATCTAAGGGAACGAACGGCAGCGATCAAATCGCAATGGAGGAATGGCAGGGGGCCAAAGCTCTGAGATTTGAACTTGCGATTACACCAGGGCCGTTGGATTGGCAGAAGGATCAATGGTGGAGATTGATCAGAAGGGGGAAAGACGGGGGGAAAATGAGCGGAGCGCGATGTAATTTGGACCGTTGGATCTGAATGGATGAACGGTTAGGATCCATTTGGGGCTCGTAAATCGAGAGAGGTTGAATGCACTGGATTGGGTGTTTGTGATTGAGTGATTACGCACCAACCGTCTGATCTGGCGAGGAGATCAACAGTCCACGGTTAATCAGAGGTTAATGTAGAGTGGGGATGGGTGTGATGCATAGTTAGCACTGACCGTTAGATCGGTGAAGATCAACAGCTCAGATCGAGCCCGTAGTCGAAAAGAACAAAAGACCTCGCATCGGAAAAATTAGGAATAAAAAAGGAAAGGCTCCAACGGGAAACTCCGATTGCGATTAGCGCTCGGGGCCTTAGCGCTTGGTATCGACACCCGGTTACATGTGGGGAAAGGGGCTGGGGCTTAGCTGAAGGGGGCTTAACACCTCAATGAAAAAAAAGTGTTTTAAGCCAAAATGAATGTTTTTAAGGCTTAGAGAAGGGTTTCGGTAGGCAGAAAAAGAGGCTATTAAAACAAACAAAGGGAAATTGCAAGGTTTAAAGGGGAGTTAGGATGATTTAGAGGATTAATGAGGGGAATTACGTGGGAATTTCAAAGGGGAAAACAGAGGTGAAAATAGAAGCTTAGTGGGGATGAGACAAGGGGAAATGGAGGCCTTCTTAGCATTTTCTTCCACAAATAGAGAGGCTTTTTCATGGAAACAACAATGAAGATTGTTCAAAAGGAAAAAGACACACAAAGACTTCAAGGATGAAATATTTTCAAGGGAAATGTTTCTCTTGAAGGCTCAAAAACATTTTAGCCACCCATTTGCTTGTCAAAAAATTCATATGTGGTTAACAGTGGCTCCACATGGGGATGGCATCTTCTTGAAGGTGTCAAGAACCTCAGAAGATAATCTTTGGGAGGTAGGCCAGATGCCTAGTGTTTGACTCATCCATTTCTCTTTGATTAGCTGCCACAATCATGAAGACATCATATCAGTAGTAATATTCTCCCAAATAACTACCTACCCATACTATTGTCCTAACATTTTCTCTTCAGGGTGCATTTGGACTTACAGACCCTTTACATAATCAATTTTTTACAAACAAGAAAAGAAACCTATTCTACTTCTACCCTTATTTCTCCATGGGACAAGATTAAATTGTTGGACTCATAGTTTCCCTACCTAAACTACTATTTGCTAGGATTAAAATGTCTAGCAGATTTCTTCTCTACATTGTAAGACAGAAATTGAAAAACAGTCAAGGCAGGATTAGGCTGTCTAGCTTGCTGTGGGCCATGGCATAAAGACAAAATTTCTCATGGACCGAAACTTTGCATAAATCAAAACAACAGACTAAATGCTCACAGGTTGAGATTTATTGAGATTCCTACCTACTCTACTCTACTTGGAAATCTCTGATGCTCTAGGTGATACAATAATGCCAGTGCAGCCTGTCAAGCAGTAATAAAAAAGGACAAAAAAACTGACTACTTGTCAGAGATAACCACAGCGTGTTTTGCATTGGGGTATTCAAAACTGAGGCCACCACTAGTGGTGACCACTTATGATGTATCTGGCTCTTGCAAAAGATCAATTCTTGGGAACTTGAGCCAATCAGGGCCTCCATATTTTCTGCCACGGGATAAAAAAGAACATGGTATAAACCTATTACTTTAATGCCCTCCATGGATGGTAGGCTGCCTGCATCCTGGATAGTTTCAATCATTGCATCTGTAGTGTGGCCCCTATAATCATCCTTTTCCTGGTTGGGAGTATTTGGCAAGTAAGTGTCAACCAGGAATACCTCTTCTTCCACTAGATCAAGACAAATATTTCTTTGAGAAAGAAACTCTGCCTTGTCTTCATCACTTTCTGAGCTAGAGGAATCTTCATATTTGATAGTGCTGTCCTATGGTAACACTGGCAGGTTCTGCTGAAGCAGACTGAAATCTGTGAAAAGATTAACATATTCTTGAGCAGGGTTTTCTTTGATCACCTCAACCCTTTTAGGAGAAGGCTCAGGATATTCATTTGTCTCAATAATTTCTTCAGTTCTTTCTTCCTCATCCTCTAAATTAGAAAGCTGCTGACTTCCATCTTCATGGCCATCATTACTGATGATCTGGTATACAATAGAGTGAAGATTCATTGAATCCTCATCTGCTCTCAGGCTTTTAACACTTTCCTCATCAGTATCATAGATATCCTGCACTGGCTCATTGATTTCCTGAAGTTGTGGGTCTTGATCCTCCTCCCATGAATCCACTAATGATGGTCCCGTAAGATTAGTTTCCCTTTGGAAAAAATTATCATCAGACGGATCAATGTTAAAGAAATCATAATTAGAAGCAATGACATCCATCAAACCCATTGGATTCTCAACAAGTCTTTCTTTGAAATAATATGCAATTTCATCTTCTGATTAAACATCTTGTTCATCATACATGCTCTGCATGCTTCTCATGTCCTACAGTGATATGATTTGTTTTTCCCGAGGACAAGGTGCAAGTCTTTCCCAATCATCATTCTTGGTTTCAACCTCATATTCTTCTTCTTCTATGTTTAGCAAGGTACTGGCTGTCTCTATCAATCTTTCCAGCTTGTTTTCTAAAGAGATCTTCCTTATTTTCTCTTCTTGGTCCTTCTTTATTTCTTTTAATCTTTCCTCCCTGCACCGTAGGTTGTATTTGACAGTAATTTATATGTTTTGCATTTCCTTTAGGCTCGTAGGCTCTCTCTCCCTTATATGGAATTCCACCTGGGGGTCAAATGAAATCGGATAGTGCAATAGGGCCCATCCCAGGGGTGGTTTTATGTTAGCAGGTATTGCATTGTATACCTTATTGAAACTAGCTAAAAAATATTGTACTGTCTCTCCTGGTTGCCTTTTCAAATTATAATACTCTTCTAGGATGAGGAAAAAATTTCTCGAGACTACCCATTTATCAAGGAAAACTTGAGCAAACTGCTAAAAATTGATGATATTTGCAGCTGGAAGGTTTTTAAACCAACTCTTAACACTTCCTTGTAATGACAAGGAAAAAATTATAATACGCACATCATCTTCTTCTATTTCATACAAATCAAGTAAATCCTCAAGATTTTGGACATGCTGCTTAGCAGTGGTCTTTTTATTTTCTCCATAAAAAGAGGCAGTTTATTTGTAAGTCCTGCAGGGAGGGGCTGGAAGACAAGAGGAAAAACCAGGGGCTTATATATTTCTATGACCTTTGTGGGTGTAGGTGGTGCAACAATATGTTCATGGCTACTTGAAGTTTCTTTAGGAGTGGGAGACACACCATGAGGCTCTTCTTCCACCAGGTCTTTCACAGGAGTATAGGTCTGCTCATGGTCTGAAGACTAAGGCTTGAGATCTTTCCCATACTCAATGCGAGTTCCATATTTGTACACTTGATTAGGCTTAAAGTAGGACAAAACATAGTGATAGATAAAAACAATGAATTCTTTAAACCAAATCCAGAATGAATGTTCTACCCTTATATGAGGTTTGGCCATATTTCAGGTTCTTCCTCCACTGGAGTCTTTTGAGAGGTATGGAGTGTGGAGTCACCAGGTGGATGAAATTGACTGTTTAAAGCAGGCCCTGTCCACCATAAGCAATTGAATACCAATCTAAAGGCTGTTGGTCTGATTTGAATCCCTAGTAGAGTCGCCATTATGTTTGGGTTCCTGTGTTTTGGTTATATTGGCAAGACCAAAAGACAAGACAACATCAAACCACTTTGGGATCCTAGGATCTAGCCCTCCTGGATCTAGAGAGGGATCTCTCCATAAAGCAAAGAATGATATATCTTTGAAAGCTGTTAATGAGGTATTATGATAGGTATGAAGCACAAGGGGGTTTTTAAATGATTTGGTTGTTGGGTTGGAGATCATTAACTGAGAAGGCTATGGGAGAAAAGAACAAATTAGAAGGATGTTTCGACAAAAGAAGATAGGTCAAATAAGTGCCAAAACATTGGGAAATGGAGTCATGGAAGGGGATTACTTGCATAAAAATCAACCAAGGCCTTCCATAGGGCAAGTCATCTATACTAAAGGATCTTTTAGATAGATGGTGGAATGGAACATTAAGGAGTGAAGTGAAAGAAGGAAAGAAACCCAAGTGCAGTCTGGAGATCAAGTAAGGGCTTTTAACCTATCCTGCTTTGAAAAATAAGAGGCAACTCTCAATGAAGACACAAAGGGTAGCTTAAGATCAAGTCAGAGGTCATTTAACTCTAGGCCTGCTTTCAGCATACTCTAAAGGGAAAAATAGTCAAGATTTAACACAGAGCAAGGCCTAAGATCAGAGAAGGACTTTTAACCTTCAATGCTTTCGACACTAGC